>PKRV01000251.1:336581-723460 GCA_003709505.1 Hyphantria cunea | reverse complement strand
AAAGCATGAGCAGAATCCAAGAGTGGTGGTCACCATCCTCAATGCGAAAAAGAACAATGCAGCATGGTGACCCACACTATGGCGGCCTGGGGGTAAGGGGGATGGTGAGGGGGATAGGGGGCGTTGGATTGGGGTATGGGCCTCCGGTATCCTCACTCACTCGATGAAACACAGCGTAAGTACTGTTTCACACCGGTTTTCTGTGAGGCCGTGGTATCACTCCGGTCGAGCCGGCCCATTCATGCCGAAGCGTGGCTCTCCCACGGTCTAAATGATGTATTAGTTGGTCCGATTCCGACACACCACGTAGAACGGTTTCCAAACCAAAAAAAAAAGGTTTTTAAGTCTACTTACGATACGACTGAACTTAGATTTTTTTTTACACAGAGCGACCGCCATTATACTTCTACGATCCGAGTATTATACGATATCGGAGGTTTATAGAAAGACTCAGAAGAGCTACTAAAACGATATATTATTGTAACCACTATTGAATGAATGTTGAAAAGATCTGTGTGAAATGAATATAAATAAAAATATCCTCGGTTAAAAATTATTAAACTACTTTTAAGAAAAAAAATTAACTTTCGAAGGCATAAACAAATTTTCTTAAAGTTAAAAACTTGATCTTGATATTTACATTTCACATAAAACAAATTAAATCAAAGTAAATCCATCCATTTCGACATTGGAATGCACAAATGGAAACAGGTGACATATACTCAAAATATAAATTTAAATAAAAACTATTATATACTTATTATAAATATTTCTATTTTAATACTAATTCAAAATGATTTAAGTATTGATAATAATATTTCATTATAGGTGAAGGTCTACAAAACTTACACAGATCGAGGAGTCGCGGCGACAGCATAAACGCCGTCGGAACCAAAACTAGAGTTAGCAAATAGACCACCGCCACCCGAGGAGCGAGCGCAGCGCCAGGACGACGTACAACGCTCGCTCCGCACGGCCACTCATCCATACCTCCCAGGAACTCGGACATAGCCGGCAATGTATCGGACCGAATTTAAACTAACGTCCCACACTACTTGTATCATAGAATCCGCATTTTTTGTTGCAGTCATGTAACGTGTATGGTGCTTATATGTATTGTAGATGTTTATTTACAAGCAATATGGTTCGTCTTTGTTTGTTATTTATAGGGTATCGTACGATGCTGGGGAAACGAACGCCTCGGTTTTGTTGACCGTGTCAATAAAATTACGCAGGCACGTTTGGACGTTTCCGGTTTGTGACTTCCGATAGCCTGATGGAAGACTGTCGAAAGTATGACCGCACGGGGACAGGGACACAAGTGAGGAGGGGGAAATGTAAACTTGCATAGAATACGATTTTACATTTGCGCTCGTCACTTTTGTTGTCATCTGTACAACTGTTTACTTTTATTGTACAATGAGTTATATTAAAATACTTTTTCCAATTTTTGTAAATAAAATGAAATTATTAATGTGATGAATTTAATTTAATCAGTTTTGGAATTCATGTAAATATGTGATTTTGTGTGTATTAATATTTTGTATTCGCAATCGACTATCGTTTATTAAGTTATTTGTATAAATTTTTGTATAGTTTGTGGTGATAGTTGTTACGGTAATGTATACTTGTTTATGTATTTGGCTCGTCGACCAGTTTCTTCGCCGCACTTCGTGTGACTCGCACAGTTTTATATTCCGCACCGAGAATATAACTTCTGTGATTTTGACGTTTTACTATTTCTCTTCACTATACAATTTTATATGACATTTTTTAAATGTAGGCATAACATTAATTGTAGATGCATTTGTTCTAACTAACCGAGCCTAGTTTGAATGTCGTCAATATGCATGTACGATTATAGAGTATGCATAATGAAATCATTTTTAATATTCTAAATCTACATTCAAAAGTGCTCACGCGCATTTTGTGTTGAACACACGATTGCCAGTTGTCTATTGTGATAGTATCTTGCCACCTAAATATAATTTAATTTTTTTGTTTGTTATTTCGACACCTGCTTTTGCCCCTTTTATTTAAAGGTGTAACTCAAGTAGATAATGAAATCGTCCAATATTACATCTTCGTCCTTGTAAAAGACTTTGTACTTAGTACACTAAAACAGCAGCCATTGACGAATATAATTGATACCCAACCAGTGACGTAACTGCACCGTTGTAAGGCGCAGGTGAGCGAGTTACTAGCGGATACTGCCATATAATTGCTTCTACTTAAGTAAGATAACGATCATTTCTATTCTAATATTAAATTATAAATGTTTATACGCCATTTTTGGCGCGTCACTCGACAGTAGATACTCACATCTCACTTGCGCCCTGAAACATTATATCGATTAGGTTGTGTATATTCGAAACTTATGTAAATGTAGTCGTGAATCGGCATTCTGTAAATTAAAAAATGTCACTATAAAAATATGTCCTCAATTTATTATCTCCATCCACATTCGAACAATAAATCGATTACGTATGTATCTGTAATAACTGAATTAATACAAATCGATATTCTCTCCATGGTAGTAGTATGAGAAATTATAGTTTAATTTTTTGAATAAAGCCTAATATGGATAAATTATCAAGATATATTGTAGCGGCATAGTGCGCGTGTAATCATCGTATTAGGTAATGTCCACATTGTTCGCTCCGTGGTAATACGGGGCAATAGTCTTAGATCACCTAATGTATATTCCATCCTCTTAGTAAATTAATTGTTCGTAAGTACACTAAATGAGTACACAAAATAGAGTTACACGCCTGGTTATTTAATAGTGTTTGTAAGGTCCCACTTAAAGCGGTCATCGTATCTCCCCCTACCCATTCGCCTCTTTTCCTCTAGGATGATTGTGTGACGTCACATCGTAAAATACAACTGCAAAATACATAGCTCAATGTTTTATCGAGTGTCGCCTAACAGCAATTGAAGCTTTGGATTTTTGTGTGACGTCAGCAGCTATCCGAGTATACATACATATGTATATTAACATTTAAATGTAAATTATTATTATAAAATGTTATTCAAAAATATTAAAACAGCTGTTTCAAAAGTATGCACTCGAGAATTTAATGCCAATTTTAGTGTGGCCGCCATTCCGTAGCGGGCGTATAGTGACGTAACGTTTCTGCTGCTAAAAACTTAAGACACGTTAACGATGACGCGGTGACGTCATCGACCCCTCCTCGCAACGGGACAGCGGCCCGAATAATTTGTAAGCATTGACTGACATCATATTTGTCACGCATAGAGGATCACGTTTACATTTATCGAATGCTTATTAGACTGTCGTACTTAAACATTCCATTTTTTCTATACATTTATCTTTCTAGCAGACGTTCGGTAGTATTATCGATGATTAGTTAGTTTTTGACTACAGATTGCGACTTAAATGGCTTTTGTTTTGCATTTCACGATTTGTAACTTTGGATGTTAAAGTATATTTACCGTTGTAACGAATAAATCTGGCCCTAACTAGGACAGCTCAATGTGTAGTCGACGTTATACAAATCTAAATGAAATATACGTATTTTCAAATATAGTAGGATGTGTCTTTGAAACTCTCGATGTGCTTATGTCCAGTAGTTTGGTAGAACACGGGCAAAGGACCACCAGTCTGAGTGAAGCGACGATCAGTACCTTTGAAGATACGTGGGGTCGAGTTAGTGTATCGGAATCACTAGGGCTCCTAGGTTTAGGCAAATAGTGACCTTAAAAGCAGCGTCTCGTAGGTCTAATTTAATTTTTAGAAATTAAGCTGACCATGTGCTGTGCTTTTGTTTTAAACAAATAGTTTTAGGTAATTGAAATAATTTGTTGTTTATTATTATTTTATTTTAGATAATTGTGTGTATTATTCGCAGTCAATTCAAGATTATCACACGCTTTTATGAATGTGAATGTATTATTTTTATGAAACTGTGACATGCATGAATTTTATTTTAGCGTAGAGGTGATATTTAAGTAAATTAATTTGCCAGAATTGGAAAGTGTAAAATAAATAGATGACAAAGTAATGTATGTACTTTTAATTATTTTGTTTTGTGATAAATGAGCAGCTACTTCGTAGCGTAGATGGTTGCGTCTTCATTATAAACATAAAGCATAATAAAGAGATTTTAATATTTAAATACAGAAATAGTTCACTTCTAGTGGAGATATTTTTGCCAAGTAGCAAGTTCGAGTCAACCATCGCTGTCATTATCAATAAATGTATTATAAAATATTGTGTTGGTATTTCTTAGTAGAATAGTAGACCCTTAATCATTTTTAACTACCAAATTCTTAGACAAATAGTAGGTTCAGTAGAAATAATATTGATTTAGAGATTTATTATATTTTAGTATTATTATTGATTTTATTGTTAGATAACCTGCGGTAGAAAATGTGAAAACCTTTTTACGGAGAGTCCTGGGTCCAGCAGTAGACTACGGAGGGCGCTTAATGATGATACCAAAGTATAATTTTTGGAAAGAAACAAATGTTTGTACCATTTCTTTAGCTCACCTTGTTCTAATTATAAATAAATAATTAGTTTTCTATAACAATAAAATCAATTATTTGATACATATGTTAGTGAACCAATACGCATGCCCCGTGCCTCTAGTTAGAACCCAATTAATGTTAGAAATTATAAAATGTCAGAGTGTTTTGGCTTACTCAAATACAACAAGGCAGGTTTAGTCAAGAAAGTAAGTATTCAGAAAATCTCGAAAACAATATCATACATTTGATAGAAAATAGTTTTCGAGTTCATCGAGGTCGGCGTTTGGTATACGGAGTCGAGTGACTTATTCTGAAGGAATTGTTAAACGGCTGTGGTGAAAACTAGAAAACTGATAATTTTTGACCTTCACGCCTGTGAGGCTATCGATACTGTTCAAGGAGGAAGTGCTTATAGTAATCCGAACCTTTGCCGATTTACATACTGGAAGGGATTCACTCGAACACATTTTTTTATTAAGCGACACCTTTGACCTGCAGCTGGATCTGACACGACAAGAGGTCTGACGTCATACGTAAGTAAATCAACAAAAATGTATTTTAACCTTGTTAGTTTAAACTTCAAACTTCATACAGTAAACTGTAAACTTCACTAAGCTTCACCAATGCTAACAAGTGTAAATGAAAACATATACCTCTCTATCCCTATAATATATCTTATCATAAGAGCTCGTTATTCTAGAAAAATTCACACATTTTCGTCAGTTATACAGAGCCACAGGTGTTCTTCCAAAATAAACCCTTTGGGTCCATCCGTTCTAGTGCAAGCATACTTCGGCGAAACAAAAACGCTTAAAAAATACCCTAAAACTGTAATTGGAGAAAAAATTGTACTTTTTATCGTGCATGCATGCCATGTGAGATCCCTAAGTCTAGTGTTAGACTGCGGTAGACTTATTATGAATGATGACATTTTTGCTGGAAGCATATTCTTAGCTCGTAGAAGATGTGCGAAACTGAACTGGAAAAGGCTCAGCCTGGATGGTGGAGGCTCTGTATGGATCTCATCAGGGCAATAAAGGACATAATCATTTTAAGAAAGTTTTATTTTGTCATAAAATAAAAATAATGAATGAATGATAGTGCTATAAATTACATACTTATATTATAAATGCGAAAGTTACTCTGTCTGTCTGTCTGTCATGCTTTCATGGCCAAACCGCTGATTGATTTCAATGAAATTTAGCATAGAGATACTTTAATTCTTGAGGATGGACATAGCTACTCTTTATTGCTATAACCGGCAATCAGGCGGTTAGTTATATATATTTGTTAGAAATTTTGTAAGAAATAATTGTTTATGATCGCAAGTAACTACAGAGGAATAACTTATTTGAAGTGCATATAAAACATTCAACCAACTCTATAAAAAAATCAAACCTAAGCTCTCTAAGTACCTTGAAGCATTAAAAAGTTAAAATTCATAATTTAATCAGAAAGCAGTGGAAGATCTCTTTCTGTTGGAAGTCGGTTATAAATCAATGTTAACATTCGACATACCTAGTACTAAAACTTCCTCGGTAACGTTGATTAGGTACTTAGACTATAGGTTGTAGGTGCAGTAAGCATCACATTGATTTGTGCCTGTGTTGTGCAGAATTATTAGAAATTAAATCAATTAATGCTGCCTATATGTCTATCTCTTACTAGTACCTATTGTTTACTGAAGATTGCTAAAAAGTTTATAACAATATAGTTTCGTTTAAAAACAGTAATCAAATTAGCCGCTGCACACTATCAATCTGGTTTTAAACGGAAATACTGTATGTGGCCAGGCTTAATTCTTAAGAACTTGACTAAAAATCAAATTGTAGCTAGCCATAATGATTTTTGACTAGTAAAGATGCATATAAACCATTGAAAAACCTATTTAATAACATCAACATCAACACTCAACATCAGCCAACACAATATTGACAACTGATAGCTAAGATATTTTGACCACTTTGAATGCGTACAACAATGTGAGTGCCATGTCTGCCAATATGAAATTGTATTTTTCATATAATTTTAACCACTTTGAGATTACAAATCAATTTGATGCTGACTGTGCTTAGACTATAGGCTGTGCTGATAATATAAGGTACTTGACTGAAGTAATTGAAGAAGTATATACATGCTGAAGTGCCTATTAGACATCGTATTATGACTTCATCATAATCCTTAGTCTTAGTAATACTTTACTACTTTACCATGAGAAAACCTTTTATGACACTTGTGAGATCGAGAGTAGATTGAAGATAAATTTTGAAAAAAAATACTAGAATTAATCTTTGCAAGCATAAACAAATCAGATATTGCCTTTAGGTACCTACTAGGCAATGAATTTTGATTGAAACTATAAATATTAAGAACTATTTAAAATAGCCATAGAACAAACAAAATATAATGAACATCGACATGCTCGCTCGTAAATTGCCAAGGTTTACGTACAATTTAACAGTTTTATCGATGTCAGTACTAACTCGGCTCTTTAGCAATATAAAACGTATATTATAGCGTAAGCGACAGCGTCGGCGTTTGTTCATCCTAATTATGATAATAGTTAGTGAGCTTTTTGATAATATGATATTTACTGCCTCGGTGGCGTAGTGATAGCGTATGCGACTGCTGTGCTTGTGATCTCGGGTTCGATTCTCGGTTCAGACCAAATGTTTGTATGATCTGTAAATATTTGTTCGGACTGGAACTTGCGGCACTCACTGGAACCACTCACTCCGCATGGGCAGTAAGTAATCACACATTATTACATACTAAAATTATAATACATATTGCCTGTTTCTTATAACTTGGACAGAAGGCAGATAGAAGCGACATTTGACCTTATTCCTGGGCGACGTCGCGCGAGTGTCATCTTGCCGGCGGGCGCAAGGCGGCGCTTCTTGGGCCTGGTACGCGCTCATGCTCACTTATTGTCAGTGTACCGACAGCATATTCGTATGCTTGAATATACATCCGTGCATGTATGGTGACCGTATGATATCGTGTGTGTCAAGAGTCGACTAAAGGAGTAAAATGAATGTTATGGGTTCAAAAACTACATGGGGCAAATGTTGTGTGATCCACAAGTTGTTCTTCGGAGTCTGGGACTTCTCCTTGTCCGTTTTATGTATGTTTGTGTCGTTGACACATCGATTATGAGTTTTCTATACGAAGTAACTAGATAATATCTTGATAATTTATGTGTAACTTCTTGCACTGTGTGCTATACAAGGAAATCACGAGGATAACTTCAAAATTTTAAACCGAATGTGGAGCCCTAGTTTCTAAGTCACTTTCACTTGTCATAGTTAGTCAACGAAATAACTAAGTTTGGCTGTATGAGTTCATTCTCAAGTAAAAATTATCTTTGACAATTACCTTATGTAGAAATTACACATTCTAAGATTAATATAGGGATTCGTTTTTTGTTTTTGCGAAAGACGGTCCCCATTTCATGTCATACACATATATATTTTTTATCATTAATTCCATCACGATGAAGACTTGAAGACTCGAAGACTTAGAATTGAAGACTTGAAATACTTGACATTGGCAGAAATAGCTGATCCGGCTGATTGCCATATCATCAAAAGAAGAAGATTAATATAGTCTTAGCTTTCATGTAAGTTCTGTTCTGACTTAAGGTTTATTTATATTAATCAAATAAAAAAATAATTTAATTTAAACCACTATATAATACTAATAATATCCTAAAAAAATATGGATGTGAATTATTATTTTATTGATATAAGAAGGATATTTAACAGCCACACACACCCGTGGACACCTACAATTCAAGAGTCCCAAGTACAAACTTTGTAGCACCCATTTTCTCATTTTCTGGGTTTAAAACTCGTATACATTATTTTATATAGAAACACCAGATCAGAATATAATTGAATTGCCTGTTTGTAATTAAAATTAACAGCTTTCCACTAAATGCATATGCATATGTGCAGTAAGCGGGAATCGACCCGGCAACTACCAGCTGCCACTTTATCTCATTAACTTTATGGGCTTTAGTCGTGGGGACGTTCACGCTTAAAAATAATATTCATATCATAATATCATCATCAAGTTCCTTTTTTGTATACCATACCTTAATCTACTTTAGTAGCGCTGCCGAAGGCTCGTTACAAAGGAGACATCGTTCCATAATGGTATACCGTCGGGACTTGCGTGACTTGCCATTTGCCTGGCTTTGCGTTTAGCGGATTTTACCACAGACGTTCGGACCGGCGAAGGAGAAGCAACGGCCTGAAAAAATGACTTGAAATTAAAATCTAGTTATCAAATATGGACCAACCTGGTCCATCATCCGCAAACCAGGACCCTCGCTTCGAATTTTTGGGATCCTATACAGTAAAGTCACTTAAACTGAAACCAGAAAAATGGTTGAGAGTGTTGGGTATAGAAGAACACAGGTCTACTTTAAAAGACTTTGTAGATAAGCCTTTCCCTATTCTTCTGGTCGTGGTATTGACTAATACGCTGCAATTAGTCCCGGTTATCTCATTCCCATGCTATCTCAAGAACAAGGCTGTATATTTTGTAAAGAAAAGACCCGACGCTATTCCTAAAGATGGTTGCGCGCAGATGGTGGTGTTTGGTAAGCTGTTTTTCTATCTCTTAACGTACATACAAAAAAGCTCTGTTTCATATCCGAGCCGGGATATTTATTCAAGAGTTGAAGCCACCTTCCACGTCGATAACGTCTAAAACAAATGTAGTTTGTGCTTATTATTACCAGCACTAATAAACAATATCTTATTTCAAAAGCTGATTTTCTTCAAAACAAATATTGTTAGGTTATAAAATCCTTGCAATTAATATATCTAGGTTATTTGGGGATTGGATAGTTACGGTATGGTAATACAATCTTTGCTTATTTAGGCGACCTGGCTCCCAGATTGATAGATGAATTAGCGGCTTTAGTAGATGAGGTCTTCGTTCCTCTACTTTCAAATCCTTTAAATCATGAAGGATGGCCACTGGTTGTTTCTCAAGATATCCTCAAACAGATACATAATCTCAAGAGCACTGTGTACGAGGTAAGAATTTCAAAATATGCTTTAGATACAAATCATATGCCACTATGGTAAGCAACTATGAAACACTATGGTAAGCAAGTTACTGCTATTAGGAGTTAATATTTTTACTTTAAATCTATATTTTGGTGCCTTATTTTCAATGAAATTACTTATTAGTAATTTCATTGAAAATAAGGTCTACTATAAGTATTGAGTTAGTTATTAAATTATTTATATTTTTTTTGCAAGCTCTTTTTTTTCGTTTTTTTATGCAGTAACTATAATTTCCATTTACATTATAAATTAGGGTAAATTGTATGTATATACATACTTGACAATAGAATTATAACGCACCTAAAACACAATCTATCGACTTAAAAATCAAGTTTCTCAACAACTTTTTGTTTAATTCTCATTGTTTCTCGTTAATCTCGATTAATTTTGCTAGGTAAAGGGTAAGGTAAATGGCCAGACTGTTCTTCCAATGCCGGTAGGAGTGGAACTAGTTCATGGAGCGGAAAAACAGGTGTTGAATGGTGAAGAAGTAGATCTTTATCTCAAGAGTGCTATAGAGGGAGTAGTCATTAAGTGGGCTCAACAGATTAATGATGTCATGATGGAGGATTCTGCACAGGCGTTCGAAAATGGACAGAACCCGTTACCAAGCGTGGGTCAGTATAAAATACACTTTAGTATTGATTGTGTTATCAACGAACACATTTTATAAATACCGTATACACTTATAAGGTAATGTTGTAAATGTAAGACTAAAACGACTTTAAATTCCACAAATTGATAAATCCAGGCGCAGGCTTTCGCTTGTGGAATAGATTGTGTTCGTAATGTTTGCTCGATGATTGCAATACAAAAAATTAAGAAAAATATATTAAAGTTATCTAGTTAAGTGACTACGATTTTGTATGCACAGCACCTATAGCGTGATGTGTTCCTTCTAGAACTTGCTTTCTGGAAATCAAGGCTGAGCAATCTAAGCTACATATACGACCAGTTGCGAAGTGAGAGGGTGCGGTGTATGGCTGTCATACTAGAAAAAACAACATCTGCATACTACCCTTGCTTTAGCAGACTGTTCAAGAATATTGTCTCAGGTATGTTCAACTAATTGTTGCTTTTCAGTATGTAAGTATGAACTTAAATTTTGCCGAAAATATATAAAATTTCACAATTATTAATTAAATATTAATGTAAGAGATTTATAATCTAATACTTTAGTTAGAATGGCTTATAAATATTTTCAAGTTTAAAATCCATCCAATTCCATCACAGAACGAGCACGTCTGCTGTTTTTATTAGACTTTTCAAACATTCTTGTCTTTTTACTTGGTTTACATGTATTTTTTTATGGTATAGTAGCAATGGTAAAGGGCAAAGGAGCAGACATTTCGCCTGATGGTACCGCCCCCCATGGACATCCGCAACACCAGAGGCATAACAAGTGCGTTTCCGGCTTTTGGGGATAGTGAGGATAATGGGCGGAGGATATAGGCCTCCGGTATCCACACTCACTCGGTGAAACACAGCGCAAGCGCTGTTTCACACTGGTTTTCTTTGAGGTCGTGGTATCACATTGGTCGAGCCGGCCCATTCGTGCCGAAGGGTAACTCTCCCACGGTATATCACAACATCACTAGTAGTATTGTTTACTAAATCTGTTACTGAAAACAGAGAAATAATTGAACCGGGGGGCTACCTATGAACCAAAATACCGATGCTAATTATTATTGTTATTAATCAACCTACTTTTGCATTATAGTGCGTTAGTGTGACAAAAATGTTTGTAATTAAAGAATCGCTAAGTATTCTATGTCTGAAAACTTTATATTTCAGTACATTCTAGAATTAAAAATACTTGTACTTTTTCCAATATATATATATATATATATATATATATATATATATTTATATATGACCGGTTTCGCCTTACAGTATATAAGCATTTGTGTTTTAGCTCTCGCCGAAGCTCGAGATATAGACCTCTACCTCCGTACCTTAGAGCGACATTTCCAAGCTCTAGAGGACACAGATTTCACGGAATGTCTGCCACTGTTCCGACCTTTATTCCACGTTATCTGTATGGTGTGGAGAGATTCCAAATATTATTGCAGCTCATCCAAAATCATCGTGTTACTCAAGCAAATTGGAAATTTGCTAATTTATCAGGTATTTAAAAAGTAGTGACCAAAACTATACTTTTTAGGGTCTTCGTTGACTAGGAGCATTACCAGGTGTACTTTTTCATTCTTTAAAATAGATTCTGCACATCTGTATTTTATAACCGCACATGAAGCGTTCCCCAAACAACCGAGGACATCGATAGACTGGACTTGACAAAAATGAGGGAGTCCCTAAAAGTACCAAACCAAAGTGACTACGCGTCGAGAGTGACGTACATATTATCGCATATAGTGAGCGTTCTGTTTGTATTCCGAGGTGATTTTTGCCATCTGCTCACTGACTACGATTTCTATTTACTTGTAGTAATAAATATTTACCCCATTTTTGGATATGTCTCTAAGTAAAAGCACCTCTTGTAGATACCATTCGAGTCATGGCGATGATAGATTGTCCATCATTTAATTTGTGAATAACAATCTATTAAGTACTTTTGTTATCTTGCTTTGTTGTTAATACCTTGGTTAAAATAAGGCAGTTAACAAATCAGTAATCCTATACGAATTATTTTAATAATGAATTAGTTAGCCTCTGGTTAATTTAACTAAAATAACTTGTTAATACGACTACAAAGTGATTATTATTAGAAATTGTGTGCTTCTGGCAGTTAAATTGAGATTAAACACAATAACAATACATATTGTGCGATAAGAGGAAGTAGGTAAAAGGCTCGTTTTATTAAAAAAAATAATTTGACTTTAATAAGTCCAATAAAATTTTCATGATTATCAATTATCAATGAAGGAGACAAGCGCGCTTTCGCTGTTATTATGATATTATGAATATATCTAGGGAGGTGTTTGCTGACATGTTAAATATTATTTCCAGTTTATTTTTTGGAAAACTACGTTTACTACTACTAATTTTTTCTTTTTCTAACTTCTAGGCGAAAAAATGCCTTGACCCATCAACATTATTTCATAGTGACATAGACGAAGCAACACAGCGGATTCAAGTCACGATTAATATACTGAAAAAGTTTAAGAACACCTTCGAATATTTTAAAGAAAAATTGCCAAAATACTTTGAAGACAGGCGAGTTATTCCTTGGACGTTTCATCCTAATGTTGTATTTGAGAGACTTAATAAATTCTTGGAGAGATTAAACACGATTCAATGGTTCTTCAAAACTGTGCTGGAGTTCCAAAAGCTGGAGAAAATTGAGATAGGCGGAATGAAGGGAAGATTATTGGGGGGTCAAATAAGAGAGATATCGTCAGAATTCGATGCATATTTTCACGCTTTTGCGTCCAAGTCCTATGATGTGTTAGAACCAGATGACGATACATTTAATGTCGACTTCAAAGATTTTCAAGAGAACATTATTGACTTGGATCTGAAGTTATCGACGGTTTTAGTGGAATCTTTTGATAACGCTTCAACATTAGAATCCATTTTCAAGGTAAATTAATTACTTGTGTAAATTGAATTTCATTAACCAAACAATTTCCAATAACGTGTTAACAATTTTTAATGAATATAATTTCAGCTTATTGATGTAGTGGGTTCCGTTTTGGATCGACCTTTGATTAGAAACGAATTCACAGCCAAATACGTCGAAATCATTGTCATGCTTGAAAAGGAACTAATTGTTTGTGAAGTAATTATTGCTTTTTAAACTTTGTATTGTTAATGTATACTTATCATAATCGAGAGTTCATTAGATTATTCGTTTTAGCAATTAGTTACCGTAGATTTTGAATTTATAAATCGTATGCTACATCTAAATAATTTAAGGTTACCAACACACTATTGATTTTATCATCACCATCATTATTATCAACAGCCCTCAATAGTTCACCTCAGAAAACAGGCCCCTCCTTAGAAAGAGGTTTTTAAACATTGAAATTACCAGATTTGTCAATATTGTCTGGACGCTGTACTAGGTCCAATAAAAAATTACCTTTCAGGAACTGTTCAATGAGCAGAGCACCCGAGCAGAGAAGTATGGAGTGATGGAAGTTGACGCTTACATGCCTCCGATAGCTGGAGGACTACTCTACATGACTACGCTAGCTACAAGGATCACCAAGCCTGTAGCTAGCTTTCGCAATTTGCCGCACCCGTAAGTTAAGCTGGGTGGGGCAAATTGCGAAAGCTGATTATTTGGCTTGTATTCTACTATTATTATCCAATATTTCAATTGAGGTTTCATGTTTCTAATAATTTACAGTATAGATCTATATTTTTTAAATTTAAATCATGTAATTGCTTTATTATGAATAAATTTAAGCAGATACAATATTAATATATTTATTTTATAAATCAGGATAAAGGGTACGGATGAAGCAAAGAAAATTTTTATAAGATACGGGGAATTGATTGAGAAAATAAACGAATTCAAGAAGAAATATTTCAATAACTGGGCGATGACCGTAGCCAAAATCATTGATGAGAAATCTAATAAAATGATACTTGCCCGGCAAGGCTCAGACCTTGTATTGAATTTTGATCCAATGGTCAGTTCTATTGATTATTACATTTGCTGTAAGATATTAATCATGTTTTTTTTATAATGAAGTGTCATTAAACAGCTTTCAGATGTTTTGAAAGAAGTTCGTCATTTGCGGACGAACGAGGATTTTGCAAATGAATTACCACCAGAAAGTCTACAATTGTTCGAGAAACAAGAATTGTATAGACAGTACAGGATTAATTTAGGCATCACGATTGACTGGTACAATCAGATCAGGAAGAACAGTCAGAAAGTTGAGTTTGATCTGGTGAAAGACGAAATAAAAGCAATTGATTTGAGAATTGAAATGGCACAAAATGAATTGAATTGGAATTCTAATGGTATTATACTTTGTTCTTATAATGTACTTCTAGCACTTTATTTTTATTTATTATATGGCTTTAACCCTAAATTAGCAAGCTGATAATTTAAATTTCATAAAATTACAACAATAAATATTTCTAGATCTGTGGGGTAATTTACAAGAATTACATAAACTTGTGGGTAACTTGTATGAGAGGATGTCGAAAATTCAAAACAACTTGGTTGAAATAAAATATGTTATGAAAGACTGGTCGGTTCTGCCGTTGTTTCAAAGAAAAGAAGAAAAAAAGGTATGCTTTAAACTTTGTTTTATTTTAGTAGGTGATGAAAGACTGCTACTCGGTAAAAAGTCTGTATCATTTCATTTCTCTATATTTCTTATTATTTAAACAGGACACATTACTAAATTTAGAAGAACGTCAGGAGAAAAAAGTGAAGCGGTATGGTGAAATACAGAATACGGCCAAGCGCATCAACGAGCTATTAGCAGAAAATATGGAACTATTCAACATGCAAGACAATCAAGGCAGTGAAATTTGGGGGAACTATGTTGCTTTCATCGATGTATTGATGGAAGAGTCATTATTTAAATGTGTGGCATGCAGGTGAGCCCGATCTTAAGTGGACCAGGTAGATAATTTATGTTCAATTCCAGATCATTTTAATATTAATTTACAAAATTGAAAATTGTCATGTGGTTGAGTTACTTACTTTATTTTCAAAAAATATTTATTTTAAATTGGCGCAGTAGGAACTGGCGTGACGACCACTTAAACCACTAGGCCAACCGTGCAGTGAAATATAATATTTCAGCCTGATTTGTGCATTGAGCGGTCCTGACAAACTTGTGTTATTTACAGTAATGTATTAATTATCACCGGATTCAATTCTTGCAAAATCTTTTCTAGTTTTTTCCGATCGAAGAACATCTTTCTGTACAGAAAGAATTTAAGTTACTAAAGTTTAGGAGCATCCCTCCAGTTAAATCGAAGCATCTTCCGGCCAGGCGAAGTGACCATACTTGGTGTTACAGCGCTCGATTAATGTTAGGAAGTTTTTTGTATGATAATCGGCGTGAAATCTTATCTGATTGCCATATAGGATTTACAAACATTGCGTTACTTAGTGAGTCTTTGTTAGATGGTTTGTTGTTTTACTTTGTAATCTTTGTAAAGTATGTGGTCACTTCCAAATTATCTCTTAAAAATGTGCTTACAGAATACGCCACTGTCACTGATTGTAATAACGATATACCATTAATTATTTTAGTTTGGGATATGTGACAGAACATATGAATCCTAAAAATAAGTTGGCTCCATTGTTTGAAGCTCAACTAGAGTTATTGGACCCAGACATGGTATTCGTTCCAAGCTTAGAGCCAAATGATGATAACAGTTTCACGAAATTGCTAAATAGTATCATAAATGACATTTTAAAAGTATCTTCGTTAGTTGAGAGAATTGATAAACAAAAAACCGAGTCGTACGAACAACAAATTGTTAATAACGAGGAAGTTATTGAAATGAATGAAGAAATATTGGCTGGTATTGAAAAGGTTTGTAATATTAAAGATTTAAAATACTTTAAGAAGAGATGCAGTAGCATTACACATCAAGTTATATTTACAATCGCAACAAATGAAAGTTCAATCCCTAATAAATTCTTCGGATATAATGTATGATTTTTAATGTAAAACTTTGTTATTGTGTTGTGTAGGTGATTGACGATGCCAATGAATTTTGCAAGACTTTTGAGAACTACTCATATTTATGGCTAGAAGAAAGAGACGCAGTAATGGAAATATTTCTCACTTACGGCAGAATATTAACTCCTGATGAAGTAGACAAACTGGTGTTAGAAGAAAAAGACGGTACAGCACCAGTACCATGTGCTCCAAAAATGGAGGCTTTCCGAGAACAGATTGATCATTTCGAAAATTTGTTTATGGAGATAGAAGATATGGCACCATATAAAGTATTTAACAACTGGTTTCAGGTTTGTTTTGATTAGTTATTCATGATCTGATATATTAGTTATAAAATTTCATGCGATGTTAATTTATCTTGTCAACAGCAAATTTTTAGTTTCAATAAATGTACTTATTACCAAACTGTAGTTAAACTATAAAATTGTGACAAATGTATATTTGTCATAAAGATATTTCGTCATAGGTAGAACCAGTATTTTTCATGTTCAATAAGGAATAGTATTCACAGATATGATTTAAAATTTACATTATGCTGCGCTGGTTTCTTTTATTGTAATTAACTTATTGGTCAAACATACAAAGTTTATTTTGATCTACTAGTAATATGTTAATTTCATTTTACTTCTAATTTTCTGTTCAATTTATTGGTGTTTTGATCTTTTTGAATTTGTTTGGTTTGCCATACATTCATTACCCAGAATTTTTAGGTTGATGTACGACCGTTCCGTCAAGCACTCTTGAATACCGTCAGGAAGTGGGGCAACATGTACAAAGAACATTTGGTTAATAATGTCATATCAAGGCTTAGTGATTTGGGCAATTTCATTCGACAAGCTGATGAAGGTAGGCTATTATTTTTTATTTAAGTACCGCATCCCTCTCTTTGATGTATATCTCCATTGATACAATATTTTATTCTTACTGCTCAGAACTAACAACAGTTAGGATTCTTCCGCAACGGCTTCATGCCATTCACATTGATGTTTTTAAACGCAAATCTCCTACTTTAAAGTTGAATTAATTGAATGTAACAAATGAAGAATGTTTTTGTATCTAGGTTTGTTACAACCAGTACCCGAAGGTGACTATGAAGCTTTAGTCGCGGTGATGGGATATCTCATGCACGTCAAAGATCGTGCAGTCACCACAGATGACATGTTCCAACCTCTAACAGAGACCATTGAACTATTGAAGTTCTATGACATGGATATACCTGAAGAAGTTAATGTGTTGCTACAGGTTAAATTCATTACAAAAATTAAGTTCTTAAATTTTATATAAAATAAGTATCTACGCTCACCTTTTTTTTAAGAAAAAAATAGCATTTAATAAGTTGAATTAATAAACTATTTATAGTTAAGATTGAAATGAAACAAATGGATAAAGTTAGACCAGATTATACTTGAAACGTTTATATTTCTTATTAATATGGCTGCTTTCCTATCAAAGAAATAATCAGGTCAGTTATTTAATCTGGCACGTTTAAAACTTAATTGTTGCATGCATCTCTTAATTGTTCTAGGAACTTCCAGAGCAATGGCAAGCAACAAAGAAGTTAGCACTAACAGTCAAACAACAAGTAGCACCATTACAAGCAGCTGAAGTGTCGGGTATTAGGAAAAAGATCGCCACTTTTGATGCGCATGTACTTTATTACAGAGAAGTTTTTAAGCGCTATGCGGTAAGTAATATGACTTGAAATTTTAGGTATGACAGATATTTATATCTCCAGAGAAAACTAAAATGTAATATGATTTATTTTCAATATACTCAAAATGTTCAGATCGGCTTGTTTCTAGTTCTTCAGATACGATTGTGAGGATCCTTATGATGTAATGTCTAGGGTAGACTTTGAATTGTTGCACTTAGAAGAAGAGATGAGCAGCATTCAGGAGTCAGGTTCTTTGTTTGAAGTCAATGTACCAGAGTTTAAGCTATTGAAACAATGTAGAAAAGAGTTAAGGATGTTAAAGGTAAAAATAGTAACATAGTAAACCAGAATAGTCAAATAATATATCTTATTATAAGACAATTCTTATCACATTGTAGCAACTTTGGGATTATGTATATATTGTAAGGACCAGCATTGAAGATTGGAAAACCACTCCTTGGCGAAAGATCGATGTTGAAAACATGGACATTGAATGTAAAAAGTTTGCCAAAGAGATTCGATTACTGGATAAGGAAATGAGAAGGTACGACAGTTCAACTATAAATAATCCCACTAAATTTCATGTTTGTTAAGAACTCTGCCATAGTTCCTGAAAGTAATTTGTTTCTCGTTAAATTTACTTTCTAGAAGTATACACACTTGCTCTTATTCCGCCAAATTTATTTCTTGGGGTTTTTTTTAGCTGGGACACATATGTAACCTTGGAAGCTACAGTGAAAAACATGTTGACATCTTTGCGAGCTGTCGGCGAGTTGCAAAATCCAGCAATTAGGGAACGACACTGGGACCAACTTATGAGAACGACTAAGGTGATACTTAATGATTTAGGTGAAATAAATTGAAAATTAATGAAATGTAAATAAAAATAAGAACTAAAATGTAAATATAACATGAGTGTTGTGTTAGCACTTTTGACTTCAGGAAGGGTGAGAGATTTTAAGTTAATTTATGCATATTGCATGGTCGTTAGGAGTTGGCATTCCATTTGATTATAGATATTTTTAAGTATCTAGATGTCTTAAAGATCTCTTTAGTTAAAATGGCAGTACCAACTCTTCAAGGATTTAATGGCAGCATGCATTGGCTTTGAATTTTCACTTAACGTGTATATGATTGCCTGTGTTTTGTAAGCAAGCAATGACAAATGTTATGCGAATGTAAATATGTTTGTGATTCACAGAGCTTAGCAGCATTACCACGTGAACTCACTGTAAGTATCAAAACGTTGTATGTTGAGATGTTTCTGTAAACTAATTATGCTATATTTTATTTTGTTTATTTCTTTTATCTAAATATTTGTACACTGCTTCGTCTAAAGCATTCTGTAAATAAATAAATAAAAATTGTTTAAATAAAGGTCTACTTAGAGACGTAAGTAGCATTGACGTGTCTTGTAAAAAACAAAACAATTTCTTTTTGTATACGTAGAATGCAGAACCCGTTATAACATATGTTATTGTAATGAAACAGGTGAGAATTGTTATGGACGAGGACACTACGTTAGCAGATTTATTGGCTCTAAATTTGCATGAATGTGAGGAAGAAGTAAAAAATATTGTAGATAAAGCAGTAAAGGAGATGTCAATGGAGAAAACCTTAAAAGATCTTAACACTACCTGGAGTCAGATGGAATTTGAGCAAGAAATCCATTCTAGAACCGGTTGTGTGTTACTGAGAGCTAGTGAAGAGCTAATCGAGACTTTAGAAGAGAATCAGGTAAATTCTTATTTCATCTGATACCTATATTGACTAACTTTCGGCAATACTTTTATCATTATATCAATGATAGTCCTGCCATTGCCACTTTTAAAATAATTTAGTAGTACACGAAATTGAATAGTAGAAACGAATTTTATCACTGCCTTAATACAATCGATTTAATTTATTTGTTAAATATAATTATAACATGAAGTTAAACTTTTAGGTACAACTTCAAAATTTGATAACATCGAAATTCATAGCGTACTTCTTGGAGGAAGTTTCGGGTTGGCAACAGAAACTGTCAATAGCAGATCAGGTAATCACCGTATGGTTTGAAGTCCAAAGAACTTGGACGCATTTGGAAAGCATATTCATGAGTTCTGAAGACATTAGAAAACAACTTCCCGAGGATTCAGCACGTTTCGATAGGATTGATTCTGAGTTCAAAGTGAGTAATGTCTTTTTTTACTTTTTGGATTGCATGTGTAGTGTGGTGGTTTAAGTGGTCGCCATGTAGCTTCTTACTGCACTAAGACTCGTGAACTCGTGGGTTTAAGTCCCACATAGGACAATAGTTTTTTCGATTAATTTTTTTTTCTAAATCTGGTTTCTTTGTGTCCTTTTCATGTGTGCTTGTGAAGGCGCACTCGACACAGGATTTAATATTATAACAAAATATTACTTATTGTAATACCAGCTGAGCCCCGTGATATAACAGCAATCGCGGAAAACGCCGCAGGGCAAAGTATGTCTAAAGTAAGAATGAAAAAAAATGTCAGTTACTCCTTATATCATCAGCTATCTGACAGTGAAAGTCCCGTCAAAATCGGTCTAGCCGTTCCAGAGATGAACCAGAACTTACAAACAGACAGACAAAAATCGAAAAACATGTTATTTTGGTAGATGTACCATATATACATCATATGCATTTAGTAAAAAGCTGTTATTTTAATATTACAAACCAACACTCCAATTTTATTTAGTTGCATTTATAGATAGGATCTTTTTTAATCTGGTTAAAATTTTATTGATCAAGTTTTTTCACAAAAATCTTTTTTGCAGATACTTTCAACAGAGATGTCTAAAACACCCAACGTTGTTAAAAGTACTAATAAGAAAGGTTTAGTTGAGGACCTGGATAGTATACAGAAGGACTTGATAATTTGTGAGAAAGCTTTAGCAGAGTACTTGGAGACTAAAAGGCTGGCATTTCCGAGGTTTTACTTTGTGTCTTCTGCGGATTTACTCGATATCTTATCTAATGGTAATCAAGCTGATTTGGTTATTAGGTAAGTTTACATTCCCTTTATCTATTTCTATCTCGCGTTTTGAAGATTTTATATTTTTATTTTAAAACATGTTTGTACAAGTTTAGTAGTAAAATAATTTTAGTTTCTTTATTTTTGTTTTCTTTTTAATTTATTTTCCGAAACATACAATTAAATCAATATAAATCTTAACCTAAACACAAAACCTATGTTAGGTTTATCAGTGGTTAGTGAGTCGCCACGCCAGTTGAGTAGAACAATTTAGAGATATTTAACATTGTGATTCATATGCTGCGAATTTAAAAGTCAAAAATTCACTACTAGCTTCCCTATTAGAAATGTATTTAAGACATTGCGTCATTTCTTTAGGTTTGGCGGTAATAACAATCTATATCAATACATAATCAATAATTTCTTGTCGATACGAATTTAACACATTTGGCAACAAATAACGCACAAGGCATTTACCATATCTATTATTAATATGAGGTAGATTAAAATTGAGCAGATAGCTTAGTGTGCGTAAATGGTCGGGTCTTGAGCTTTTGTGTATTGTGTGTAGCCAGTCGTGACTTTCGCGTACTATCATTAGCTTATGTTTATCAAATATGAAAATAACCTTAAATAATTAAATAATCTACTATAAACCATTCTATGACATTCTTTTACTTTTTTAGGTACAATTTTTTTAGAATTCTCAGTTGCAGTTTGTATATTTCATCCAAAAGGATTTTATATGTTCGTCCATATGCACTTAGGCTATAACTGATAACAAAGTTAACTAAAGATACTGTGTTAGTTATTGTTTATGAAATACTTTAAATATTTGTTACTGAGACATACTATATACTACATATTTGTGTACGATTTTATACGTATACTTTAAATTGAATAACATTTCCAGACATCTAACAAAACTATTCGACTCTATGGCAAGACTCAAATTTATAGAATCTGAGAACCCTAACGAGAAGGTGGCGTCTGGTATGATTGCTAAGGATGGAGAACTTGTACCATTTCACGGCACATGTGATTGCACTGGACCAGTAAGTCTATTATCTCTGTGGTATTAAAACTTTAAGCCACGTAATCTACCTAAACACCTTAATATTTGCGTTATTTGTGGTTTTATTTATATATTTTATAGAGATGCTCGTGACTCATTGATAATCGTGAAGGCTAAAACATTATAATGTTAAACAATCTTAACCGAGTTAGTCTATGATGGGTGACCATTGTCAAAACATTGAGCAAGTTAAGCTGTCGGTCCGAGTCGCTATGTAAACATATTTAGCAATCGTTACGGGTTGTTAGAACCATAAGAAAGCCCAACAAAAGTCTTTTTAGAGAATTTCGATATCGTACCATGCTTGGGTATGGAGGTCTGTGGGCAGTCGCTCTATGTAAAAAACTGAAATTCATCGTAGTAGATATTAAGCCGATCCCAACATAATTCGGAAAAAAGACTCAGAGGAAAAATATTTGATCCATTACTTGTATACCAAGCCTAGTCCTAGTTCTAGCCCGTTAAGCGGCCGTGTGCAATTATTACTCTTGCTCCCTTTAATAAGCGCAGCGCCCTTCAGGAAGCGCGCAGATTCATTAAAAGTGCCGCGTCGGGTATACCTGACACTGCTGCTCCAGTGTGCACCTCCTGCACTATGGGTAAAGATGACTCCGATTGTACATTTTTTAATTAAAATAAATCTATGACTTCAGGTAGAAATCTGGCTAAACCGGTTACAAGATATAATGAGGTCCACGATTCGTCACTACTTCGGAGAAGCATTTGTAACTTACGAAGAGAAACCTCGAGAACAGTGGCTCTTTGATTTTATGGCTCAAGTTTCACTATGTGGCACTCAAATATGGTGGACTACCGAAGTAAACATGGCTTTTTCGAGACTAGAAGAAGGTTACGATAATGCGTTAAAGGATTATTATAAGAAACAGTTATCGCAACTGAGTACATTGATTTCTTTATTGATTGGAGAACTGAGTAAGCAAGATCGACAGAAGATTATGACAATTTGTACCATAGATGTACATTCGCGTGATGTCGTTGGTAAAATGATTCAAGGGAAGGTTGAAGCTGGATCTGCATTCCAGTGGCAGTCGCAACTGAGGCACAGGTGTCGAGATTATAAAAATCATCTGCACTTTGTATCAGGTCTTTTTCATTTACACCCTTACACATTCATTATTAAGATCTTTGACAGCTATGTTTTTTTTTTTTTTTATAATTTATAGAATTGTATATTGTGTGTAAACCTTGGTGTACAAATAAAGTATTATCTATCTATCTATCTATCTATATTTTTGCTTGGATGAATTTCCGTGCGTTTAGTCGATTCTGCCATACAGATTATATATTATCAAATATAGTTCAATTAGCACCCATAATTATAACAGAGGTGCATCCCGATTTGGAAAAGGTTTCTGCTTAATTCCACTTCATTTTGTTTCCCGCTTTACTAAGGAAGGAAGTGGATTTATTATTTATCCAACTCCTCCAGTTTTTTTCCGATTCCAAAGCAATATATTTTTTTTCTGGGACGTGTGTCATAACTCTGTATATTGGATGGCTACTGCTGTTGATCTTTATGTTCTATGTTCTATAGGTCCTTAGTTACAGTTGTAGGCATGTGGGTGGGATTAAAAAGGGTATATTTTTGCGAGCCGATTACATAGTAATTTAGTAACTAAACAGTTTACGTTATAATCTTTCAGGTTATACCAGATCATAAATCTCAGTTATTATTACGCGTTAATTACAGTGAAAATGAACATGATCCAATAGATTATTACGTGTCTGTAAAAGGTTATACGACTCACTGAATATTACAACACACACTAATTACTTTCATATATCAAACGAAACTAAAACCAACTATGTATATTAAATATATTAAATTTTTATACTTTTTTCGTGGAGTTCCTGTGGGCCGACTATTTTGGTATAAGTTATGCTATGGGTACTCCATCAAAATACACTGACACAACGTATGTGATATATGTATGCACGTTTTAGATGCAAATACTTAATTGTGTTTGAGGGACAATAAGTCTATAAATACCTAATGCATATATAGTCCAACTACAACAGTTGTGTCAATGTTAGGACATGATTTTGACGGCATACACAACTAGATGTACTAAAAAACTTAGTCCACGAGGACTACGCGCTACTTTCTTCGTTCATTTAAACTTCTTACCTAATAGAATTGGTATAATTCCAAAAATATTTTCTTTAAGCATTTTGTTTATATATGTTTTATGTGTATATGTCTATTTTAGCATTCGTGAATATCACTAAACAATTTTATGCAAATAATCATCTGTAGTTAGAAATATTTTTGATCTCCTAATTTAATAAAGGTCTCCTTAAAATGTTTAGTGTTGCCTGTTGAATAAACCTGTTGAATAATATATGCATTATTTTAGATGGGGCGAAGCTGAACATCATTGTTTTGCTAATATTTGCGACGCTCAGTTCACGTACAGCTATGAATATTTAGGAAACACGCCAAGACTGGTCATCACCCCGCTGACGGATCGATGCTACATCACCTTAACGCAGGTTAGACTTCAAATTTAGATATCAGGTTTCTACGCAACTCTGAAATAAAATATGTTTATGTAGCCTCTGACCAGGCGAGGTGATCATGCCAATCGGCGCGAGAACACTTATTGTACAATTCAAGATTAGAGTAGTGTTGGGTAGTACCTTACTCCGTAGTTTAGTGTGTCTTCGTTAGATGGCGCTGTCATATATTTTTGTTCCCGATGTAAGTGGAAATTGTCGTATGATAATAGTTTATAATATTCATAATATTTTAACCAGACAATACAATGTACTCACTCTCATAATGTGGGTAATATGCACATACTTTATCCATTGCTGACTTATTATTTATTCCTCAGTCTCTTCACCTAGTTATGGGAGGGGGTCCAGCGGGTCCCGCTGGCACTGGCAAAACTGAAACAACCAAAGACTTGGGTAGAGCTCTCGGTATTATGGTATATGTCTTCAATTGCTCTGAACAAATGGACTATCAGGTACGATATATTTTGAATATTGTGAATATTGTTCCTGTTTTATGTTCTCATTGAACTTGGGTGTAAAACCAAGTAGCTTGAGATTGTCATGAAATAAGAGTTACTTTAATTGGACCGTAATTGGTATTTTTGCACACTCTTTATAGTCTTGCGGCAATATATACAAAGGATTAGCCCAAACTGGAGCTTGGGGATGTTTTGATGAATTCAACAGAATTTCAGTTGAAGTGTTATCTGTCGTTGCTGTTCAAGTTAAATCTGTGCAAGATGCTATTAGGTATGATTCAATGTTCTTAAAATGCTTTTAATTATTTATTATCACGATGGTTTTATAAATTCGGGAAATCTTAAGTAGGTACTGTGATTATATTAAGTATTGTCATTACAGAGATAAGAAAGAGAAGTTCAACTTCATGGGGGAAATTATAGTCCTAGTTCCGTCAGTTGGTATATTTATCACGATGAATCCGGGATATGCGGGCCGTACGGAGTTGCCTGAGAATCTGAAAGCTTTGTTCAGACCATGCGCTATGGTTGTACCCGATTTTGAACTTATTTGTGAAATTATGTTGGTTGCCGAAGGTTTTCAAGAAGCCAAGATTTTGGCGAGAAAATTTATAACGTTGTACACTTTGTGTAAGGAATTATTGTCAAAACAAGATCATTACGATTGGGGTTTGAGGGCAATTAAGTCGGTGCTGGTTGTAGCTGGTTCCCTCAAGGTAAGAAATTGAAAATCTATAACACAGTAGCAAATTAAATAAGACGAACCTGCACATTTATTTTACTATATCTGACTACCTAGTTTAATTTATCACAAACAATACAACAAACCATTTGTAAAAAAGGTAGGAAAATATTCATATTATTTATTGTTGACTTTTAGAGAGGCGATCCTGGAAGACCAGAAGAAGAAGTTTTAATGAGAACTCTTCGTGATTTTAATATACCTAAAATAGTAACAGATGACATGCCTGTATTCATGGGACTCATAGGAGACTTGTTCCCTGCTCTTGAGGTACCAAGAAAACGTGACTTGGAATTTGAAAGAACTGTCAAACAGGCTGCTATGGATTTATTACTACAACCTGAAGACAATTTTATTCTTAAAGTTGTACAGTTGGAAGAATTGCTTGAAGTTCGTCATTCGGTTTTCACGGTTGGTAATGCTGGGACAGGCAAAACGCAAGTATGGAAGACACTGTTCAAAACTTATCAAAATCTTAAAAAGAAGCCAGTGTTTAATGATTTGAATCCTAAAGCTGTCACAAATGATGAATTATTTGGTATTATTAATCCAGCCACCAGAGAATGGAAAGATGGGTTACTATCAGTATTAATGAGAGATCAAGCAAATTTAGTTGGAGAAAACCCGAAGTGGATCGTTTTAGATGGAGATATTGATCCTATGTGGATTGAATCATTAAATACAGTGATGGATGATAATAAAATCTTGACACTGGCTAGCAACGAGAGAATAGCCCTTACTCCAACTATGAGATTGATGTTTGAAATTTCTAATTTAAGAACAGCTACTCCAGCAACAGTTTCTAGGGCGGGAATTTTGTACATAAATGCGCAGGACTTAGGATGGAATCCGTAAGTTTATTAATTTGTAATAAAATATTTTGAGCATTTTTTTATTTTATTGTATTTATTTGTTGTAGATACGTCACAAGTTGGGTAGAAACACGCAAGATTCCAGCTGAAAAATCAAATTTGGTCATTCTCTTTGATAAATACATTCCTTCGTGTTTGGAAACGGTTCGAACCCGCTTTAAGAAGATCACTCCTATAGTAGATATGGCTCATGTTCAAATGCTGTGTCATTTGCTAGACTGTTTACTGGTACCTGAGAATACGCCTGCAGACTGCCCAAAAGAATGGCACGATATCTTTTTTGTATTTGCGTGTGTTTGGGCTTTTGGATCTGCAATGTATCAAGAGGGTAGTCTTGATTACAGAGTTGGTAAGTATTGCATTAGAGCCCTTTTAGTGTTAAGTGCTAATGTTTATATAAAGAGAATTTTTTAATCAGACTTTTTTTACTCATCTTTATAGAATTTACGAAATGGTGGTTAAACGAATTTAAAACTATTAAGTTTCCACCTGGTGGTACTGTGTTTGACTATTACATAGACCCGGAAACTAAAAAGTTTACTCCATGGACAGAGAAGATTCCAAAGTTTGAATTAGATTCTGATATACCCTTACAGGTAATAATAATATAACGTAACATGACAATGTTAATTTTATCTTAGTAATGAAAACATATTTATATAATAATATAATTTTTCAGGCTGTTTTAGTTCCAACGGCAGAAACGATCAGAATCAGATTTTTTTTGGATTTATTAATGAAGAAAAAACACCCAGTTATGTTAGTTGGTAGTGCTGGTTGTGGCAAAACTGTTTTAGTCAATGAAAAATTACAGGTGTAAGTATTATATTTCAGCATTTGAATGAAAAAGAAAGTCAAAGTGAGTGCAAGAAACTAATATCATGTGTTTTCATTTACAGTTTACCTGAAACATATGCAGTGCAATCAATACCGTTCAACTTTTATACATCCTCAGAGATGCTTCAAAAAATTCTCGAAAAACCTTTAGAAAAGAAGGCTGGCAGAAACTACGGACCTCCTGGTAACAAAACTTTGATATATTTCATCGACGACATGAATATGCCCGAAGTAGATGCATATGGAACTGTTCAGCCTCATACAATAATTCGCCAGCATATGGATTATAATCACTGGTATGATCGAACGAAGCTGACTTTGAAAGATATCCACAATACTCAGTACGTTTCCTGCATGAACCCCACATCGGGCAGCTTCACAATCAATCCTAGGTTACAGAGACATTTCTGTGTATTTGCAATCAGTTTTCCAAATGCTGAAGCTTTGAATAATATTTATCATTCAATTCTGAGTCAGCATTTGGCTAATCCAGAGTTAAGGATTAATCCCCAAGTTTCAAAATTATCAGGTAAATAAACACAATTCATATCTTTACTTTTGAATTTAAAGTTACTTTGAAGTTTAAGCGTTTGTTTATTTTTCACAGGTAGTGTTGTGAATGCCACTATAATATTACACAACAAAGTTTCTCAAATATTTTTACCGACTGCAATCAAATTTCACTATATATTCAACTTGCGAGACTTGTCAAATATATTTCAGGTACTTACTTTAAATTTACTTTCAGATTTCAAGTACTATATCCCGTCCCGTTATATGTTTTCTTTCTATAGAATAGGGGGCAAACGAGCAGACGTATCACCTGATGGAACATCTTGGCAATCTAAGATTTGAATCGCTCTCCGTTGGAGGCAGTCCAAAGGGTGAAGCTGGTACTGGAGTGCCCCTAACCAAAATGAGAACAGTATTCCACAGGAGACCGAGCCTGCGACTTATAAAGCAAAAGACGGTGGGCACGGAGTGCAATAATGTCTCGCTCTATTAAACACGTCAAGGTTCTTCGATTCCAATTTGGCCTTAGCCTCCAAGTGGCCACGAAACTGAACTGAATGTAAAGTCTCATTAGGTATGATTTAATATTTTCTATGTTTTAGGGTTTCTTATTCAGTACAAACGAATGCTTAGAGAATCCCTCCGATTTACTCCGTTTATGGCTGCACGAAACTAGTCGTGTCTACGGAGATAAATTGACCGAGGATAAAGATATTGATGCATTTTTCAAAGTTCAAATTGACATCTGTAAGAAGTCTTTTGAGGTTAGTATATTTTCGCATAGCTTGCTTTTAAACCAGGTGAAGTTTAAACAATCTGTTAAATGTGCTGTAAACTTTTAATTTGATTTTGCCTCTCAACAAAATTTCATTAATTTTTATTTACTGTTCGTATTAAACAGTTCAACCTTAGTGAACACACCTCAACTATTGTACGACTTGTAGATGATTCCACAAGTAACTCTATCTGTCTGTTACGATTACACGGCTTAACCGCTGAACAAAATTGAATGAGATTTTCAATGGACATTCTTTAACTCTTGAGGTAGAATTTATCCCGATAACCGATATGCACGGAGATATATTCGCGGGCAAAAGCTAGTATTAAATATAAATCCAACATTTTAGGATATAGATGAAGGCGTAGTGTTCGAGAAACCAAACATTTTCTGTCATTTTGCTGGCGGCATTGGTGAGCCCAAGTATATGCCGATCTTGTCTTGGGAACAATTGAGCAAGTTACTCTCTGAAGCAATGTCCAGTTACAACGATCTCATTGCTGCTATGAACTTGGTGTTGTTTGAAGATGCGATGATGCACATTTGCAGGTAATGTTTCTGGAATCTTAGTTTTATTATTTATTTTTACCAAGCAGTATATTTAGAACCTCGGCAACCTAACCAAGAAGGGATCTTCTGAACGCACACGTGATAATATGTATTTGACTGGTATAGTTAGTGAATATTCTCAATTTTTGTAATGACACTAATCATTTTTTTCGCTTCATTGAAACATTTCTTAGACTTTTTTTTTTCTTTTAACATACCTTTATAATATAAGTTGTATTATTTTCTTTAAACTTTTTAATATTTTTTCTAGGATTTCTCGAATTTTGGAGAGTCCGAGGGGCAGCGCTTTACTGGTAGGCGTAGGAGGGTCTGGTAAACAGTCTCTGTCTCGATTAGCGTCGTTCATTGCAAGTTTAGAAGTTATTCAGATACAGTTAAAAAAGGGATATTGCGTATCTGACCTAAAGGTATTTCTTTGACATTTACCTTTTTTTCACTTTCATCCTCGTTTAATCCTAAGTTGAAGTGAAAAAGTGGTTTATAATCCTGTCTTGATTAGTTGATAATATGTACAAATGTCTTTCTCATTTCAGAATGAGTTATCTCAGCTGTATATCAAAACAGGTCTGAAGAACGTCGGAATTATGTTCTTAATGACTGATGCTCAAGTGGCTAATGAGCAATTCTTGGTACTAATTAACGATTTGTTAGCATCTGGCGAAGTGGCTGATCTATTTCCAGATGATGAAATTGAAAATATTTTAGCTGGTGTGAGGAATGAGGTACTTATATTTAATGTGATTTCATCCATAAACCATGTAGGTAGGTATCTTAGGACTAGTTTCACCACTTGCTGGTAAAAACCCTGATTGACTATTCTGAACCCGTACCAGACCTATAGATTTCGATTTAACAAGTCTTGGGTGGAAACGTAGTTGTCAGATACACCTACAATATATATCAGATAAGTTTATCTTTGAAATAAATTTATATGGCATATAACTATATATGCTATGTATAATTATAATTAACTGAAAAATTATCAGGAACTGGTGAAACTGAATATTTATATTTACTAATTTATATTTGCAAATCTAATGTTAGTTATTGCTTTGCATAATTTTTCCCACTTTTTCTGACCAAAGGTGAAAGGTGCTGGTTTACCAGACACTCGTGAAGTATGCTGGAAGTTCTTCATTGACAGAGTACGAAGGCAACTAAAAGTTGTGCTTTGTTTCTCACCTGTGGGATCGACTCTTAGAGTGAGATCGCGAAAGTTTCCAGCACTTATAAACTGTACTTCTATCAATTGGTTCCATGAATGGCCTCAAGAAGCTTTGGTGTCAGTTGCTATGCGATTTTTAGGAGAATTAGACGTGTTACCGGTTAGTGTTCATGTTGAATATATTTGTGGTTTAACTTTCAATGTAATTTACTTTAGTGTAGTGCTCCAGAAGCTAAACTATATTTACGATTTTTGTTCGGGATGAAACCTTATATTCTTTTTTACAGTATAGATAATAGAAAATAAGCAGCAATTTCTATATATTTTTTCAAAAGAATAGTTTCAGAAATGAATCACAAAAATATGTGCTTGTGCCGGAGGTGTTATATTTTCATATTCCGCTTAGTCGTATACACTGCAGTCCTGCGGGAAGTTAACACAGGCTTATTTAAATAAAAAGTGTTATATAAAAATATATAGAAAATGCCAATAATGATATATTAAAGAATTAATATAATAAGTATGCGGTGAACTTAAGTATTTCTTGAGTCGAACTACTCGTTTTTTCAATAATTAACGAGTTAAAAACACTAATTATGTGATTGATTAAAGTAATAAACCGCAATATTATATCTGATTCACTTGTATCCTACAAGTCACTTAGTACGTATTGTACGTGTACAGAATTTCTTCCTTGTAGTTCCACGTAGTCAATTACACACTTTTGATAATGCACAATTACTCATTTAATTTCAATTAATTTTTCAGGTTATTTTAAAAGATTCTATATCACGATTTATGGCGTATGTTCACACATCAGTAAATACAATGTCTAAAGCTTACTTGTCCAATGAAAGAAGATACAACTATACTACACCCAAAAGTTACCTAGAACAAATTAGTTTGTATGCCAAGTTGATTAATAATAAAACTGAAGAACTTCGAGCGAAAATTATTAGGTACGTGGTTATTTTATACACGTATTTTTACATTCATTAACATACTAGTTGTCCACTACTTCTCTCGCGGGATTGTATTTCATATTTCTAACTTTGAAACTGAGGAACTTAGGTACGAACGTTCATCCCTCATTTCCCTCCTTAGGAGTGATGTTTCAATTAATCCTTTCTTAGTGGATGCTAACAACATTAACGAGCCTTAACAGACAAAACTTCAAGTTTGAATTCCGAACGGATTAGACTCTGTATGGGTACATCAATCAGCCCGTCAACTACGTATAAACTGTGCGTTTTCTAGGTAGGTAGTCAAATATTTGAAAGTATATTTAAAAGCAAAGAAAAACTAACCTGACAGAAACAGTAAATTAAAGTTTATCTTTAAATAATAGACTAAATTAATGTTTAAATAATAAACTATTTTATTTAAATGTAAATCTTTTTAGACTGGAAAATGGATTAGAAAAATTACGTTGTACAGCATGCCAGGTGGAGGCGTTAAAGGCAAAACTGGCAGTACAAGAAGTAGAATTACAACAGAAAAACGAAGCCGCTGACAAATTAATTGAAATGGTTGGCGTTGAAACAGCAAAAGTACAAAGCGAGAAAGCTCTTGGTAAGATTACGAGTTAGACAAATAAATTTTCTACCTAAAGTAGAAATGCCAAAGACCTTGTTCTATCTAAGTTATATTATTACTTTTAGCCGATGAGGAGGAAGAGAGGGTAGGAGTAATTGCTGAAGAAGTATCTAAGAAACAAAAAGATTGTGAGGAAGATCTAATAAAAGCAGAGCCTGCTTTAGTAGCGGCTCAAGAAGCTCTAAATACATTAAACAAAGCTAACCTTACAGAGTTGAAATCGTTTGGTTCACCACCTGGAGCTGTGACCAATGTTACTGCCGCCGTAATGGTTTTAATGGCACCCAATGGAAAGATTCCAAAGGACAGAAGTTGGAAGGCTGCCAAGGTGTGTGATTTTTTATTTTTAAATATTGTAACAAGTGCAATTGTAATTTAATTCTAAGAAGTGTTGTGAACATTGTATTATTATAGTTACGTGCCGGTCATTAATTATATAAAAATAGTCTATTGATTACCAAAAACCAATTCTGTTTCTCGGAGAGCACGTTAAGACGTCGGTCCCGGTTGTTATGAACATCTATGGCAATCGTTACTGGGAAAGTCAGTGGCCTTAAATATACTGACAGATAGTTCAACCTTCGAATTCATTACACCCTCAGGGTTGCGGAGGTCAGATACCAGTCGCTCTGTGTAAAAACTGGCATTCAGGTAGCCGACCTCAAATAATCTTGGGAACAATAAAGGCTGTGAAGATGAGATGATTGATTATCAAAAAATAACAGAATATTTATACAACACTTTTATAATAATAATTCACTAAATCACTCGTTAGTCGTACTAGAAAATAGTTTCGATCTCAATCCGCTGTATCGTGAAACAATACTGACGCGTACGGCTGGCACGCTCCGTTTTAATAAGGCCATCGAAATATCTCGAATGATCCCTGGTATTCCATAAACCATTCTGATCCAAATAGAATTAGTAATCTAGCGCCATCTAGCGTTGAAAATATCGGAGTTATTATATTAATCATAATCTTAACACCTGATACTAGATGGTACTGTCTTCTGAATCTCGAATCATCTAGATTATACGAGAACCATTTAACTGTATGGCGTAATATTATTTTGTTTATTTAGTATGTATTCTTGTTCGTAGATGGTGATGGCAAAAGTCGACGTATTTTTGGAGGCCCTGATAAATTATGACAAAGAAAATATTCATCCTGATGTCATCAAAGCTATTCAACCTTATCTAAAAGACTCTGAGTTTGAACCAGGTAACTTAATTAGGACCTTATTACGTGAATCAAACCATGGCTTGTTTCTGATACAATCGTATAATTCATTGCACAATTTCCAGAGTTTGTAAGATCCAAATCTGCTGCAGCCGCCGGTTTGTGCGCTTGGGTTATTAATATTATAAAGTTTTTTGAAGTATTTTGTGATGTTGAGCCCAAACGTAAAGCTTTGCAAGCTGCTAACGCTGAATTAGCAGCAGCTTCTGAAAAGTTGAGATGTATTAAGGCTAAGGTTGTGGTGAGTATGCATGATTCTTTAATAATTTTTGATGTAATATCTGAAACATTTTATTGACCTTGTGGACGAACGGGTGTGATGTCCCTCCAACAAAAAGAACACAAACGGATCCTCCTCCTAAAAAAAGGCTGGGTGGTCTTGCCTGGCAGGCCATTCCTTGCCTGCTGATAGGTCAGTTGATGAGTAGTATCGCTGCAGTTTTCTGTGTTCAAATGTCTTTGATTAAACTCCTAATCGAACCTCCCACTAATAGAGTCAGAGAGTTTTAATGTATTCACTTTTGTGCTTTAGGCTCTGGAAGAACTATTAGCTTCATTGACAGCGGATTTTGAAAAAGCTACTGCCGAGAAAATGAAATGTCAAAGAGAAGCAGATGCCACTAATGCTGTTATTCAACTTGCCAATAGACTTGTTAATGGTCTTGCTAGTGAAAACGTACGATGGGCCGAAGCTGTGTCTAGGTAAACATACACCTACTGCGAACCTCTGAATCCGTTGTTATTGCGATGATGTCAACAACACATTTTACATGAACAAAAAATTATAACGCAAATGAAATAGTGTCACTAAGCTAAAAATAAATTACATCAAATTGATTTAAATACATTACTTTTTAAAGAACAATAATAATTTCTTTTTGAAGAAGCAATGTTATATAGTCAGAAATATCAGTCCTGTTTAGAATCAGTATATTCAAATTTACTTTTAATACATACACATTATTTACTAAAGCTTGGAAGGGAAATACAATAACTACAATTACTATACTGCAATGTAAAGTATTATCAGAACTCAATTTTTTGTTTAAAACCACTACAGTTATTCAAATTGGTTATAATGAAAACACAAACAAAAGTTTATCTTAAAAAACAGCCGTAACATTTGATGTAAATATTTTAATATGTTATAGTTTAATGCAACAAAGTACGACATTACCAGGTGATATTCTTTTGGTCTGCGCTTTTATATCTTACGTTGGGTGCTTCACAAAGCAATACAGATTAGACTTACTTCATAAGAACTGGTTGGTTTTCTTGAAAACATTAGAGGTAATCGTTTTCATATTTTTATGGTTTGAATAAATGATCGAGACGAGTAAATATGAAGAAAAATTTCTAAATGTTTTTCCTTTTAGCCCCCAATACCTATCACGGATGAATTGGATCCACTTACGATGTTGACAGATGACACAACAATAGCGATGTGGCAGAACGAAGGCCTACCGTCTGACCGAATGAGTACAGAAAATGCTACTATCTTATCGAATTCTGATAGGTGGCCGCTTATGATTGATCCACAGGTAGTTATTAAATGGTTGATATTTCGGTAAACCATTAAATTATATCATATGATGTTCTCCTAGCCTATTACGACCACGGCGGCCAGTCTCAAAACGGAAACCAGCCAACTACGCAACAAACATTAAAGTGCACAAGCGTATTAACTCTCTCTCTTTTCCGTTGAGTTGGTTAACCAACACGATTGGGGAGAGATCAGGTGCAGGACTCGGACTCTCCAATGCACAGGAGAGACAGAATTAACGATCAAAGACCCATATTAGAAAAAAAAATACAAACCAGTTCTTTGTTAAATGAAATCAGAGTAAAAATGTTTGTATTATATTTTTACACAATGCTCTATTTAAAATTTACAGTTACAAGGTGTGAAATGGATAAAACAGAAGTACGGAGACAAATTGCAAGTCATCCGCTTAGGTCAAAAAGGCTACTTAGATATTATTGAGAAGTCTATTATTAAACACACAGTGCTCTTAGAGAACATTGGAGAAACCGTAGATCCAGTATTAGATCCATTACTTGGACGAAATCTTATAAAGAAAGGAAGGTAAGAGTTTTTTATTTTAAGAGTGCTTCAATCTTTTCTAAACATTGTAATTTTTTAGAGCCTAACAAATCGCTAACAAACTAACATGAATAAAATTTGTATTGTTTTATTGCAGAGCAATAAAGATAGGTGACAAAGAAATCGAATATAGTTCGAACTTTAGATTAATCCTACACACGAAACTTGCCAATCCACACTATAAGCCAGAAATGCAAGCCCAAACTACATTGGTAAACTTTACAGTCACCAGAGATGGTCTTGAAGATCAACTTCTAGCTGAAGTTGTAAAAGCTGAAAGACCTGATTTAGAAGAACTAAAGGCCGACTTAACTAAACAACAAAATCAGTTTAAGATTCAGTTAAAAGGTTTAGAAGATGACCTTTTATCTAGACTGTCGTCTGCTGGAGATAACATTCTTGGTGACACTGCTTTGGTAGAGAACTTAGAAACTACCAAAAAGACAGCTGCAGATATCGAAAGGAAAGTAAGTTTACTTATTTCGCCTATTAACATATTATCAAAACCACAAAAGTAATTATTATTTATTAAAAAAGTGCATACTTTATTCTTAGACTATATATAGGACAAGCTAAACCCCGCAGTGTCACACGTGGTTGTTTTTGTACCTTTAAAATAATCACCTTTTTTTTTTTTTTTGACGTTGTGGAATGCCTTTACGCACTTCGCTCCCCCCCTGCGGGTACAGGGGCTTCGCTTTGTGTGGGACTCCTGACTGACACCAGCCAGACTACCCACTAAACCACCACGGTGTGCCACTCTGCGCCTGAGACGGGAGGGATCCGGGAACCGCTTTCTTACGCCGTCCGGACCCCTCCCAGCGCCAGCCCGCACTGAAGCGGGCTCCGTCGACTGATGGTAACTCTCAAGGTGGGCGACGAAAGGCACACGCGTAACGTCGCCCCCCCTCGCGGGTGGCCTCTAAAGCGGATGGGGGGGAAAACTCATCCCGCCCATCCGCGGCCACACTCAGGGCGGCATGAGGCGCTGGTAGGCGCGCCTCCGCCACCCGGTTCGCCGGCGGCGGATCGGGTCCGAGTGGAGATCGTCCTCCCGGGCCTTCTCCGCCGCCTCCTTCTGCGAGATGACTTTCTCGCAGAAGGTCGCGACCGCGGTAAAACTGCTCTCGCCGCCGGCCATGGAGCGTACGACGGCCGGCAGCGAGAGATCTCCTCCGATGACTGCAGTGAGGGCCCGACGCTGCGGCGCCCAAGCGGGGCACACCGCCAGCGTGTGCTGGGCCGAGTCCTCACTGCAGTCGCAGTGGTGGCAGGCGGGACTCAATTCCCTCCTGGCGACCGAGTGCAGGTACTTCCCGAAGCAACCGTGCCCGGAAAGCACCTGCGTCAGTCGGAAGGAAAGGGTCCCGTGCTGCCGCCCTGCCCACTCGAGGATGACGGGCTGGAGCGCCTCCACGGTGGCGAAGCCAGCACGTGGAGCCTCCAGCCGCGACGACCACCGAACCATAGTGGCTCGACGGGCGGCTTCACGCCACTTTAAAATAATCACCAAGGGTAACGTCACGGGGCGAAGCTAGTCTGATAAAAGTAGCATAAGTACTACAAATACTCTAATATCATTAGCTATCTGCCAGCGAAAGCCTAATCAAACTCGGTCCAACGTTCCACAGATTAGCCGCGAAAAAATAGACAGACAAACATTTTGTTTTATATTTAATAAAATAACATTTTGTGATGTAAGATCGCAAATACTTTCATATGCAATCTAGTAGTAAAAAGTTGTTAATTAGAAATTACCTAAATTTTATTTTCTACAAACCTTACAGAGATAGTATGCATTGACAACTTTTCATTTTGAAATGGATGCAGTCTAGCAGTGTTACTTGTTAGATTTAAATTTTATCCGTTAAAAAAAACGCAATCAAACTATTTATTTTAAAAATTGGCCATGAATGGTTTATTTTGCAATAGATATTTAAAATGAAATTATTTTAGGTCTCTGAAGCAAAAATAACATCACACGAAATCGATCAAGCCAGAGAATTCTACCGACCAGCGTCAGCCAGAGCCTCTTTGTTGTATTTCATTTTGAATGACTTGAATACGATAAATCCAATTTATCAATTTTCTTTAAAGGTAAGGTATTTTATATACTAACAGCCGAGTGAAAATGTGATGTTAATAATGATTGGAATTAAATTATTTTAGGCATTCAGTGTGGTGTTTCAAAAAGCAATATCACGAGCGGAACCAGCTGACGAAGTTAATCAACGCATTAAAAATCTCATCGATTGCATCAGTTACTCGGTATTCCAATATACTTCGCGGGGACTTTTTGAGTGTGATAAACTTATATTTGCGTCGCAGATGACATTTCAGGTAAAGACATATATATGGCTAGTAAACCAGCACTATGAATATTTTTAAATAGCTTCTAATTAAAAATAAACTTACAGGTACTTCTAATGAGTGAAGAAATATCTCCTATAGAATTAGATTTTTTCCTCCGTTTCCCAATAAAGCCTCATGTGACTAGTCCAGTAGATTTTCTTTCTCACTCGAGCTGGGGTGGCATATGTTCTTTAGCAAGTAAAGATGAGTTTAGAAATTTAGATCGAGATATAGAGACCTCACCCAAGAGATGGAAGAAAATTGTTGAGGTTGAGTGTCCTGAAAGAGAAAAGTTTCCACAGGTAATATATATTTTATAAATAAAATTAGTAACATTTCCAAATTATAATGTTATGTAAATAATTGTATAAAAATGCTAGGAATGGAAAAACAAAACACCTCTTCAAAGATTATGCATGATGAGGGCTTTACGACCTGACAGAATGACGTATGCTGTGGCGTAAGTACATTACTTGATTGATCTTGGATAATTTTTAAAATATGGAAATTGATTGAAATTTTGTTGTTTGTTTTAAGAGCCTATATTGAAGAGAAAATGGGTAGCAAATATGTAGAGAATCGAACAATGGAATTTAGTAAATCCTTTGAAGAGACCAGTCCTACGACTCCGATATTCTTTATACTTTCTCCAGGAGTTAATCCTTTAAAGGATGTGGAAGCATTGGGCAAGGTCATGGGTTTTACAGCTGATAATGGAAACTTCCATAATGTGTCATTAGGTCAAGGCCAGGAGGTAGTGGCTGAACAAGCTATGGATGAAGCTTTGGTAAAGGGGCACTGGGTTGTTTTACAGGTGAGAAAAAATAAGAATATCTGTTAAATAATATTTATGCATTTTCTATTTTTTTTATAATATTATTTAGAATTTGAAGTAAGTAGGTACTTCACGTTAATTATGCTTTTATTAATAAGATACGTCTCTGATAATTATAATGAAATTCTTTTTAGAACATTCATCTGGTAAAGAAATGGCTACCAAGTCTTGAAAAGAAAATGGAAAGTTTTGCTAATGGTTGTCATGATGAATTTCGCTTGTTTATGTCGGCTGAGCCTGCGGCGACTCCAGATGCTCATATTATACCTCAAGGAATTTTGGAGTCCAGTATTAAAATTACCAATGAACCTCCTACAGGAATGCAGGTACGCAAAAGTTTAAGTTTCCGGTAATTCTATAACTGGTTATTTTTTTTTGAATAAGTTGCTTTTTATTGACGCTATATACATTATGTATTTGTATTCAGGATCTGCACTCAACTGTTTGTTTATTTTCAGGCAAATATTCACAAAGCTCTTGACAATTTTAATCAAGAAACTTTGGAGATGTGTGGTAAGGAAGCCGAGTTTAAAGCAATATTGTTTGCTCTTTGTTATTTCCACGCAGTGGTGGCCGAAAGAAGGAAGTTTGGGCCGCAGGGCTGGAATAAGATATATCCATTTAATGTTGGTGAGTGTCGCTAGTGATAAGGTTTATTTAGTAATCTAATTATTGGTATCAATTTAAATACTGGCTGTAGAGGACTGCTTGTAATGACTTAGAGAAGGGAATATGAAGTTAATCATAATACACCATGTCATTATTAACCTGTTGTAGGTGACCTTACAATAAGCGTATTTGTGTTGTACAATTACTTGGAAGCTAACTCCAGAGTTCCGTGGGAAGATTTAAGGTATCTGTTCGGTGAAATAATGTACGGAGGACATATCACTGATGATTGGGATAGAAGGCTTTGTAACGCGTACTTGGAGGAATTGATGCAGCCGGATTTGGTAATGAATTTACTGACAGTTGTTTTTTTTGTGTTATAGACTTTGAATGTGTTTTGGAAATTATTGCCATCCAAAGAGTTTCGGGTTTCCTCCACTAAACTTAATGTGTATAGATGATTATGAATATGAAGTAAAGTAAATAAATTATATGATACTTAAAAAACTTTTCGCAAAATACAAAGTAAGTGGCTTAATATTTCTAGTATTATCCAGAGAAAGGTTGCTAAAATCTTTAAAAAAAATTGTGACTAATTTTGCTACTTAACTTTAGGTCGATGGTGAACTACAACTAGCTCCCGGTTTCCCAGCGCCACCCAATACCGACTTTGTTGGTTACCATCAATACATCGAGGATGCAATGCCCGCAGAATCACCTTACTTATATGGTTTGCATCCTAATGCCGAAATCGGTTTTCTCACGACGACCTCGGAAAGCTTGTTTAGAACTATATTTGAAATGCAGCCTAGAGACGCCCAAGCTTCAGGAGCTGCTACAGTTACTCGAGAAGATAAGGTAAGATAATCATTTTCTTATATATCAGAATTTACGGTTAAACTGATTTTAGATGCTGTTAATTTTCAAGATATAAATGGCTTATTGCAACAGGAAATAAAGACAAACTAAATCATATTTTACGTTAATAGGTAAAACAAATGATAGATGAGATAATAGAGAAGCTTCCAGAGGAATTCAATATGGCCGAAATCATGGGAAAAGTAGAGGAAAGGACACCATACGTAATTGTAGCATTCCAGGAGTGTGAGAGAATGAACTATCTTACAGGCGAGATGAAGAGATCGCTTAGAGAACTGGACCTAGGGCTAAAGGTAAGAGATACTAAGAGAACATTATCAATACTTCGATGAATAGATAGTACTTTATTTGAAGCAGGGTTCCTACACAAGGTACAAAATGTACAGTGAAAGTAATTTACAATATATTTGTTTAATAAATTGATTTTGTATCACAGGGTGAATTAACGATTACATCGGATATGGAAGATTTGGAGAATGCATTGTTCTTGGACCAGGTGAGTAGAGGCACAGTATTAACTTTCCTTATAAACTAATGTGTTTCAAATAATAAATATGGGGAACATTTTGATTCTACCGTTGCCTACTCAGACCTTTTTGATTCAGGTACCCATGATATGGACTAGTCGGGCGTACCCATCGCTTCTCGGTTTGTCAGCGTGGTTTGTGGATCTAACACTTAGATTGAGAGAACTGGAAACATGGGCTACAGATTTTGTTGTAAGTTCTAAGATTCTTCTTTTAATTTACTTCTTAATAATTTTTTAAAGTTCAATATTCTTGAGATTTAATTTTGATCGTCCATTAGTTGCCTGCATCAGTATGGCTTGGAGGCTTCTTCAATCCTCAGAGTTTGTTGACGGCCATCATGCAAAGCACGGCTCGAAAATATGAACTTCCACTTGATAAAATGTGCCTTCAGTGTGATGTTACAAAGAAGATGAAAGAAGAGTTCACGTGAGTATCACAAGAATGTTAATGCTAACATTCTAAAGCATCTATTTCGAAACAAAATGGATATTTTTAATTGCACATGTTTCATGTACCCCTATCAATATAAGTCAGTCAAATACATAATTTCAGATTGACATGGAATTATATTGTTAAAAAAAAGGACCTCTCTGTAAAATGTTTAGTTTTTTAAGGCAAAATTAATTTTCTTAAAAATAACTTTATCTATCAGCGTGATTATAAATAAATAGAGTCCCCGCTAAACAAAATAAAACCACCTCTTAGTTTTGAGAGGATGAAAAAAACGATTACTATCGTTTACAATTTAGTACAACACCGTGATACGAAATATTTATATATTGGATTGAAAATATTTTTTCTAATTATAAGGTTCTTTTGCCCATCATTTTAAATAGCACTTTACATAGTTATAACTTTGATTCTTTTTATTTATTTTATTATTTCTTATTGATTTGGATTGATTAAGTTTCAACGATTATGCACATATATGCAAAAAGTCATTGCATATTCACTTTCTTTAGATTTCATACCTAATTTTTTATCATAATTTGTTTAAGTTTTGTCTATTTTCTATTAATTCATGTTCTCTGAAACCTTTGTACTTTTCCTAGGTACTGGTGAGTATCATCGCAACTTAATGGATTAATAAGTTTATTTATAGGTATATACAGGTAAAGGCATTAGTGTGCCTCTGTAGCATTAAACAACGTAGGCTGAATTAATAAGAAAAACACGCATAAATTATACAAAATGCACCTAAGGTTTAAAGCCTACAAAATAGTTTTCATAGCCTTCAATTCAATATTTAAATTAATGCTTGTATTAATATAAAATGTAAATATTACCTGGCTACGTACGTAAGTCAGAACCAGGCCACTATGACGATGCCTACAATTTTCTCTTAGTTTTATTAAAAATTTTCTTTTCGCCGATGTTATTGCATAGAACTGGTAAATATAAATAAAAACAAGGCTTTCTAGATGTTCTTTTTGTTAGGTACTAGTAGCAGTTGTGTGAGACTTATGACATAACAATATTACTAGTTTAAACATAGATTATAAAATATAATATAAATATTTAAATAATATTTCTAAAGAGAAATAAATAAATTAGATTAGTTTTTACCGTTTCATAAAAGCAATATTTAAACTGGCTTCTGAAAACTTGTACAATATAATTTTTAATCATTTTTTGTATATATTCATCTCATCATAATTTGTTCGGTCTTTAGTTTATAATAGTTTTAATATTTATTAAAGACATTCGACTTTACAAACCTGTGTATGCCTGAATTGTTTTGATCAGCAGAGTATTAATAACACATGAACGTTTTTGTCTTAATATTTAATGTATTTACAAAATAGTCATGATGGAATAACTCAACTATTTGACGTTATAATGGACTGACAAATATGTGTAAACTAACATCATTATATGAATGATTCATGCAGTTAATATTCTGGTTCCCATCAAGGTTAACATTAGATGTTAAATTTGTCAATTCACGATAGTAATGTGTTTTTATATAAATAAAGGAACATGATATTTAAAGTTAAAATTTGTAAACTAAACGCCGAACTCATCTTCATTTTCAAGAGAAATTATTATTTTTCGTATCTAAAATAATCTGTTGCTGTTAGGGTTGCTGATACTAGAGCAGGTCCTCGTGACGGCGCTTTCGTCCACGGGCTGTTGATGGAAGGTGCCAGGTGGGATCAACAAGCTGGTATTATAATGGACTCTAAGCTTAAGGATTTGTTTCCTCCCATGCCGGTGATAAACGTTAGGGTAAGCATTATCGTGACATTAGCGGCCATATTTTGAATTCATAAAATTAGAAAATCTATAAATATAATTGTTTTCTCAGAAAGTTTTTTATTCCTTTGATAGACAATCAGATTCAGTGATTGGAAGCAACAGTGTATCTCCTCATAGAATTAGTACAATATGTCTTCGTTAGATGGCGTTATATGTATTCAATGCCTATTGTAATACAACTATTGATTATTATGCAGTGCTTTTTATTATTTGTATATTTAGTAGTTGACTGCCTCGCTGGCGCGGTGGTAGAGTATGAGACTGCTGTGCTTGAAGTCTCTGGTTCGATTCCCGGGTCGGACCAAATGTTTGTGTGATCTGCAAATATTTCTTTCGGAGTTTGGGTGTTTTCTATGTACAATAAATCTGTATTTACAAAAAATATATATATATATATTGATATCAGTTGTCTAGTACCCATAACACAAGCTGCTTAGCTTGGGACTAGATGGCGTTGTGCATCAGAATTGTTGACACTTAACGTTATTCATTCATTCATTCATTCATAGCGCTTTATTGTGGATCCTGTAAATAACGTTAGGTGTCAACAATTCTATAAAAAATATATTAAGGTGGCAAATTAAATCAGTCTTATAGAGCTCTGATTTTGAAAAAGCGAGGATTGAGACATAAATCAAATATTATTTTTTCGAAAAAAAAAAAACATAATGTGCACATGTTCTGCGTTTTAATTTTTTTCTTGTCACCAGGCCATAACTCAAGATAAACAAGATCTTCGCAACATGTATGAATGTCCAGTTTACAAAACACGAACTCGTGGACCCACTTACGTGTGGACTTTCAACTTGAAGACCAAGGACAAGCCTGCCAAGTGGACGTTGGCTGGAGTCGCTTTGCTGTTGCAGGTGTAGATGTTGATTGTTGCCGTTGTTGTTATATGCTTGTAGAATAAACATAGATTGAAGAAAATATTGCTTTTTTTACTTTTGCTACATGTTTCGCATATACATCTAAAAAAACCTGTGAAATGAGTTAACTGATTGAAAGAAATTGTTAGATTGAATAATCACAACTGTTTATAAATAGAAACACTGATAAATAATTTATCATTAAGTTCTTTGAAATTCAGACACTAACAGTATTTAAAATAAGACTCATTATTGGCAAGACGGAAGAAATTAAATTTTTATAATTTTAAAACTGAATGCCAAGAATAATCCAATTCTGAATACCTATTCGTGAGAACACATTGTTGCTTCCGTATGAAAAGAATCAATTTAGTTTAGTTATTGTGCCGTTTAACGTTTTCTATCTATCTATAGCGTTTAAGAAAGCGTAGTTGAATAGGAGCTATTCAAATGGAAAGCTCTTCTTCAGAATAGAAGTTGAAATTTAACTCTCAAAACGTCTGTCAAATAAAATAGGCGTTTACGAGTGCTGTTGTGATCAAAACAACCTTTCAAAAATGGAAAAAAAATGTACTTTCTTTATGACATTCTTATGCTATAAATAGGTTTTACCGTGGGAGAGCCACGCTTCGGCATGAAATGGGCATGCTTGAGCGCAGTATCACCACGGCGTCACAGAATACCTGTGTGAAACAGCACTTACGCTGTGTTTCACCGAGTGAGTGAGGATACCAAAGACCCATACCCCAACCCCTCTTCCCATCCCTCTCGCCATTCCCCAAAGGCCGGCAACACACTTGTGACGCCTCTGGAATTGCGGGTGTACGTGGGGGACGATAATCACTTACTATCGACATATCAGCTCGTTTATCCACTATTTCTAAAAAAAAACTAGTTTTTGTCGACACTTATTTTGATAAAACATTAACACATTTCTTAACAAAAAGACCGACTTCAAGAACTGGATCAAATTGAAATAGGACCACACGCAAAGCACCAGCTTTAAAATAAAAGAATAATCAAAATCGGTTCACTCAGTCGAAAATTATAAGGTAACACCATAAAAAAATTGTTGAGTTGATAACCTCCTCCTTTTTTAAAATCATTTCAATATTAAAAAGCGGAAGCGATATCATTGGCAACGATAAATTTAAATATTGGCTAAAATTTCAAATACAGGTAAGAAATGAAGATCTACATTATTATCAGACGAAACATCATTCTGTCGTATTCTACGAATTGCAGAAGTCCAAACCGGTCAAAACTTGAAGCTAAAATTAAACATTTTAAGTTTGACCTTATGACCTCACATGTGGAATGATGCCAACGACCACTATTTGGTTGATATAATACTTTCTCTAAATGCGTAGATATTTAAATAATTTACTTTCACACTTTCGTTTACATGGGTCTTCTGCATGCTTGTTGAAGGATTTTACGGCAATATCATCACCATCTTCCTAGCCTTTATTATTCCCAAGATTAATTGGAGTCGGCTACTAGTTCAACCGGTTTTACCTGAATGTCAGTTTTTCCATGGAGCGACTGGCATCGGACCTCTGCTACACTGAGGGTGATCTGAATTCAAAGGTTAAACTAGTTGTATATTTGAGGAAACTGACTTCCCAATAACGATTGTCATAGGTGTATATGACAACCGGGACCGACGGTTTAAAGTGCTCTCCGATTCACGGCTGGAAAACACCACCGTATTCAATACTCTGGCTGCTGTTAAGAATTTCTTATAAGATAAACGCAACAGTATCTTGACCCGGGAATCGAATCCGGGACCTCTTGATTGGCAGTCGCTTGTGCCAACCGTTAGACTAACAATGCAGTCGGCAAAATGATGGTCAATAAATATAATTTAAATGTTTTAAAACATTAACCGTTTTTTCGGATATGGAGATTATGTAACCTAGTCAACTTCACTAGCATTAGAAACATTAATTTTCATACGTACCAAGTCTAGGTTTATACGTTCAATTTTACAGATAACAGTTATTTTATACAGCAACGTCCGTGCGTAACACTGCGGGTCGAAGCTAGTTTAAAATAAAACTAGCCTGTATGATATAAGGAGTTCCTTATATCATTAGCTAAAAGCCCGGTCGGAGATTGGCCGAACAAGCAGACAGACAGACGGACAAAAAAATGTAGGTACCGAATAATAATATTTATTTTGTGCATTTAGTAAAAACCTGTTAATTTAAAATCATAAAAAAACACTTCAATTTTATTTAATTGTATATATCTATAAATCATTTAGTGAGTTCTTAAGATATTTTAATAGACGTAGTTACATTCATTATCAATATTACAAGAAATGTAGAAAGATGCACGTCTTATCTGTACCTCATCGTCATTGTAAATAAAAAATCGATTATCTTCAGATAGATTCAATTATCTTTTAGCAGTTCCACAGTTTTAGTTGTTTTAGTTTTGTAGTTTTAGTTGGCAAAAAAATTGTCATAACAACTAGGTTAATAAATGAGTTCATGAAATTCATTGTCAACGTGGACTTGAGAGGAGTTATTCAACTAGTTTATTTTCAATAGTTCCAAGCAGTCTTGCAACTTTAAAATTCATGATTATTTTCCGTTAGTTTTATGTAATTTTATAACACATGGAACTTTACAGCTGACATTATTTTTAAATACTTAAATAAAGCGTGAGAAAAAGACAAACTGAATTTGAAACTCATCTTAGATATGTAGATGCCTAATAAACCTCTTTTTTAATATAAATCTAGTCTGTCTGCTTCTTGCGTGCAATTTACGTAAAACCATCTAGATAGCTTTAACCGAGAGTTTAGTTTCGGGCTAACTATGGTACAGTGGTATGGAGTTGATCGTGCAAGTAAGAGAGATAAACAAATCTACGCCGATCTCTACAATGATACTTTTAATAATTATCTAGTAATCCGAAGGAAGGTTTTTAATAAAATACAGCTATGTGGTCTTTACAAAAAACAAATCTAGCAAGCAGTTACTCAAAACTAGCGTTTTAAATATTTATTTGAAGTGAAATATGTAAATATTTTGTATTCCAGATGCTCACCATCGTCAATAAAGTAGGTGTCAATATATGGCTAGTGTAACTTTTATTGCAAATATCGACAATAAAATCTACACGCCAAGTAATTTATGTACTATACAATATACAATAAAATACTTAAAAAACGTGCTACAAAAGAAAATCTAAAATCGCTTTTCCTAGCTTAACAATAACAATTTTCTTTTAAAAGATGGTAAACTTAAATAAAATACATCGATGTCCCTATTCTTGCAAACAGAGTTATGTCCGCTTGAAGTCTATTTAGAGGAGAGAAATGGCCTAGGTTTGTTTTAAACCTCGTAGTTGTAAACAAGGAGTATCTAGTCAATCGCGGGAGCTTATGAGAGCACGTAATGTTAACTTTTTGTAGCAGATGAGGGCAGTTTAAAATACCACTAATCAATTTATTTTTAGTGACGTTAAGTTAAAATGAAGAAGTCGGTTTGTGTAACTGAATAATTTCTTAGAGAGTTTAAATTTATATGCCAGGTGGTACATAAATCTCTTTTGTACGCTTTCAATTCTATTGGAATGAACTTCATAATGCGGATACATACATACATACTAAAATATCATTTTTAACCATTTTTATCTATCTGTCTGTCAATCGCAGTTAACACCACGGGGCTCAGCTAGTCTTTGTAATATGCATAAAATAGTAGACTACTAAGCTTCCAAGCTACTAAGCTTCCTTTCTACAAATACCTTTGTCCAGCAGTGGACTGTAAAGGCTATTGATGTAGTATTTAGTAATAAGTAAGTTAAGCAATAAGTTAGTAGCGTTGACTGTATTTACTATTAAAACTGACGACTACATACAAAATTTAAAAAAAAATAGGTATGCTTGTCTACAAGTTGATTTTCACCGAGCGTCACTAATATGCAGTTTACATAATGTTTTACATTAACTTTAAAGTATTAAAATTCTAAGAGGTCGCTATATATCTGTAATTTCCCTTTCTAGATACAATTAGTCTTGGATTTGTCTGTGGTAGGCGTCGCCATTAGCATGTTACACAGCCTTTTAGGACTCACATTGTTAGGGAGCTTCGTTAGATGCACATGTAGGAGGCGATACTAGCTTAAGATGCCGTCCTTAAGCCAAAACAGAGAGAAAAGGAAAGTTAATGAAATGAATTATTTAAATATTCAAATTTCTGCTGTTAGGTGCATTTATTTGATTAATTTCGTTGTGTGTACAAAATTTCAGTCTATTTATCTTTTTTGTTTATCTTAGAGAATGTATTATAATACAGAAATAGTTATTTTTTTGTAGATATGGTAATGTGTATTTATAATAATGTGATAATTGATTTATTTGACAGATATAAATTCCGCTTGAATAGATAGAGTTATTTCTTGATTTGAGGTGAATAAGATGTTTAAATCTATATAAAGTAATCTGAGAGAGAAACTCAGATTTATTATTTAAAGACTAATTAGTAATAAACCCTCTCCTGAGAGGAGACCCGAGCCCAGCAGTGGGACATTATGGGTTGTTGATTGATTGATTGATTTAATAAATAATAAAAATAAAAAAATATCTCGGACATCTAACACACAACGCTATCCAGAACTAAGCTAAGCAGAGCTTGTATTATGTGTACTAGACAATAACAAATACTCTTTTTTGTAAATACATACATATTATACAAACGAAACACCGTAACTCCGAAGCAAATATTTGCAGATCATATAAACATTTGGCCCGACACAGGATTCGAATCCAAAACCGCATGGACAACAGTCATGTTCGCTACCACTGTGCTACCGAGGCAGTCTATCATCAATCTTTTACTTTATTTTAAAAGAGTCAACTCTTGCACGATGAATATATCATATTTCGTGAGCTACTTTCATATACACGCAAAATAAACAAAGAATACCCTGGCTCAGAACAGTACGTTTTTTGCTCATATGTGGGGATGGAACTCATAATACTTATCACAGCACGATGTTGCTAAATTACCCCTTAAACTACGAGGCCATGTTTCTTTTTATGGGATACTAGTTTATGCCCGCGACTCCGCCCGCGTGTATGTCGGTTATCGCGGCAAATAGTAGCCTATGTGTTATTCTGATGTATCAGCTATATTACTGTAATGTTTCATCCAAATCCTTTGAGTAGTTTTTACGTGGAAGAGTAACAAACATCCATCCATACAAACTTTCACGTTTATAATATTAGTAGGAAGGGGCAAATGGTAGCCCGCCCATGGACACCCGAAACATCAGAGGTGAGACTTTTAAAAAGATTTAGGCAATCATTAACAATCGGATCAAATAAATCAGAAGACTTTATAAGCGAATATTGCAGTTGCCGGCTGACTGAATCCAGGTCGGACCATGTAGCCTAAAACGTCGGTATCTGTGATTGGTATTAACTTACTAACTTGGATGTCTGAATGGATTGTGTTCAGTCGACCGACTTTACACCTTATTTGTAGGAGAGCGAAATCGCGGGTCAGCGTCGACGAAACTTTTCAGAATATAACAAAATGTATTTGATGCAACGAAGTAAATTACCAGTGAGCGACGCGAGTGGCAGTTGGTTTTATTCCATTGCAACTAATATGGTTGTATTTTGAAGAACTTTAGGTTGAATTAAAGTTGTTACTGAATTAGTCTCTCCGCCGACACTTTGTCCGTCGGAGCTGATCCTAAATATTTTCGGAGGTATTTGCGCGCTCACGGATTCGACAGTAACCAGACTTTATCGACTGTCTTTTAAGGAATGTCTGCACATCCGGTGATTGGAAGATAATATAATGTAAATAGTACAACAAGAGATGATTTTCGAAGATGAAACTATTTTACCTCAATTTTGTGTTTTGTTTATGTTTTCATTTATCAATTCATATATACCAGCAAGTCCACTAATATTCGACTGTATTACCCAAAAACGTATATCTTATAAACTAGAAATTTTTAACATCTGGAACTCAAAAAAAATTAGTAAAACAACATTTTTTGTATCAATTACAATTTTTATTACCCTCTTTTGATCTATTCTAGGCGCTCATAGCCCAGTTGCACTCGGTGATTAGAAACAATCAGTGAGGGCAAGCAACGACGGCGCGGTCAGTACCTGGTTGGGTGACCGCTGGTGGCATGTTACCATGAGCGTCTCCGTGATTCGGAGGTCACGTTAAGTAGTCGGTCCCGGTTGTTATCATAGGATAACAGTCGTGAAGCTTAGTTGGAGGCCTTCGGGCGGCTTAAAAACATCCAACGGTAAGATTACGTAGCCACAACGTTGTCTTGCCAGTCCCTAACCCGCACTTGGCCAGCGTGGGGACGTATGGCCTTAACCCTCTTCTGAGATGAGACCCGAGCCCAGCAGTGGGACATTATAGGTTGTTGATGATGATGATTGATGATCTATTCTAGAACTTTGGATCTATATATATAGGTACATCTAGGAATAGAGTCCAGCAGCAGTTCAAGCCCTTTTCGGCCACCTATAACTTCAGTGTGCATAAAACTAGCAGCCTGAATTTTCTGTAACGAAGCAGACATTGTATGAACACAGTATATATCAAATTTAATTCAATTTGAACTAGTAGCTTAAGAATTATGACTAGTCAAAGGATTAACTTTAATTCGTTTAACGAGTAAGAAAGAGAGCCCATAAGAAAATCCGTTGTTGGTATTCAAGAAGTAGAAGGTACAGGAATGTAAAGAAATGAGATGCTATTAAAAACATAACTTGAAAAAAAACAAGTTTCACTACTCAATTCTTCTACCATAAAAATTGTTGAGATCCATGTAGTACCAAATCCAACAAAGATATTGATTTGGCTATCGCATTAAACAATCTAATTTAAAATAATATGTAATACTTCTGAGAATCATTCTGTGTTCTGAAAAATTAAGATTATGGATCGAACGGCACAGATGTACATACATTTCCAGGTATCAATTTTAAATCTATGTATCTATGTCTTCGTTATATGCAAAAACTATGTTCCCTTTTATATAAATTATGAGAACGAGGGAGTATGAAATTTGGCATTGTTAAAGATTATATGTAGGAAGAGTGGATTAAAAGAATTATGGTTGAATTGCGACCATTAATAGTGTTAAAAAATGAGAACGGGTTTTAACCGTTCAATATAATTACGTGTTTGATTGGTAGACCTTCGCATTACACTTTTAAAGTACACTTACCAAATCTATTTGATTAACAGGTTTAAACTGTTATTAAAAAAAATATGTTTACATAGAAGACAAACATGCCATAGTGCTATAAAGGCCATAGCTTGTTAACTATGAGAAACGTTATTTTTAGGGTTCCGTAATACTATTAAGGATTCGGAATAATATTATCATTTTCGTATTTTTTCTTTTAATTTGTCTACAGATCGGCTTAGTCTATAAATACGCATGGTTGTATTTATTAATCACACCAAAAAAGTACTAAAATGAAAATTTAAAAACTTTTTTATAACTTTAACTACTATTGAAGTGAAAACTTCTTAGGCGCGTTGATCACTTTTTCAAGAAAATCGCGTTATCGTCAACGAACGCTTGCCAAGAGCCATATTTTTTTCCTCCTTAAGCAAAGAGATTAATTTCAGTTGAGGTCAAACAACTATTTGTTGATAGTTTTGAGTTATCACTTCAATCGGCAGACTTCATGACTGCTTTGTGTTTTTTTTTATTTTCGTCAGTTAATTTTTTTGGAGTCAAGTGTATTTTTCTTAACCGGTTAATGAAGAATAACATGATCACGGTTGACTTGGTTCTATCACTCAACTTCTAAACTATATTTAGTTGAAACATTTCATACAAAATATTTAGGAAATATTACTTTGAAGAAATAATGATTTGTTTAAAGTGGTAAATAATAATAATTAAAATAATAATACTTTACGCTACACAACATACACATACAGTTGCCTCATTTTTGGTACAATTAACAGCTACCATGATAACATTTAGTACCTACTTCTGTATATTCTTAATCTATTGAATACATACGAACCGAAACAAATTAAAAGAAACAGGATACACCCTAGCAAAATAACAGCAATGTATGCAGTTTAAAGCTCAGTTCTCATGATCAACAGTTATATAAACAGTTGCAATATCATCATATTGCAGTGTAAATACGTATGACGTGTTCGAAGACTCACATGGCCTTGACACGAGCTTTTAATTTCGTAACAATTGTGCAGTTAGTGTGTGGGCATCATATTGTGATGAACGAACTAAACAAATTAATTATTATATTTTCAACTAGCTTGTTGTGACGTGAATGGGTCTTAATATGCGTGTTTAAATTACGTAGATATTAATTTTACCAAGTAAGCTAGCTCAGTAGTGACCAAAAAGGCTCACACAATGGATGGGAGACCATTCTTAACATATTGAGACCCTTCTGTGTCTTACAGAGCATGTTAAACCGTGGATCTCAGTTACCATATGAACATCTGTAGTAATGGTTATGGGTAGTTGTACCCACAAAAAGTCCGATAAGTATTTTTATATAACTGGTCTATCGCCCGGTACTTGGGTCGAGCGGGTCTGATGGTAGTTGCTCTCTGTAAAAAATCAAAGTTCAGCCGCGTCGTAGTAGACTTTATTTTTTGGTATAGCGTGCAAACGAGCAGACTTATCGCCTGATGGTAAGCAATTACCGCCGCCCATGGACATTTGCAATACCAGAGGCTTCACAGGTGCGTTGCTGGCCTTTGGGGGATGGGGAGGAGGATAGGGATGGGGGTTGGTATGGACTCCAATATCCTCACTCACTCGGTGAAACACAGCGCAAGCGCTATTTCACACCGGTTTTATGTGACTTATTTAGACTTATAGCAGATCTCAAGTTTATTTTTGAAAAAATCTTGGACGTAGGATGGAATTATTATTAACAATATGAAATAAAGGAGTTTTTGAATTCGCCTGCGACGTGTGTGGTTATTTTTTACTTCTGAATTTTGACATAGTAGAAATTCATATCGTATGAATCCTAAAATACTTATTTAAATTTATGATGATGTAAATCCCTTGAAGTCAGAGATACTTTATGTTGATCTTAAACACAAAGGAAAGGGAGCTCATGTTATATAAGTCTTCAATAAAAATCCAATATAACTTTATGCTACCATAGGAAAAGCCGAATTAGCTAGCAAAACTACCATGCAGGAAACAAAATCTGTTGTCATGACTATATTTATGAAAAAAATCAAGGAATTAGATAATCTTTTATTATACATTTTTACTTAAGAGGTAACCTTAAACAGGATTAATATAGATAAAAATCTTAAAGTAACAAATTAACTAATAACAAAGCTCTAACTGAGAATAGCTACCGAATATCTCTTTTAAGATTATGGTATATAGTAAGATTATGGATTAAGATATAGATTGAAAATCTTTAGCCTTGAATGTAACATCTGTAGCTAATGAAATTTTGATGATAAATCACTACTCAATATATCGACATTAAATTATCAGATGACGTCACACGAAAACCAATTGTGTGGATTGTTTTCTGATATCATTAGTTTTTAATTAAGTACGTCGTCGGTGTTGCAGTCGCGACTTACAAATTATTTCATTACCTTTTTTTTTGAAATTCAGATACTTAAGTAAGGTTTAGTAAAGATATTTTGTTAGCTTATTTTTTATTACTGTGTATGAGGGTATTAGATGTCATAGAATATTTACGTGTTCAGAATTCGTCGAGATGTTTCACTCATAATTTCTGCCAAGAGTAAGACCCTAGATTTTTATTTCGACCTCTTCATCGGCAAATTAAAGCTTTTGCATTGTCTAAGTGAAAGAAATACCTAACTAGTGTTGGGCACTTGTTGTTGCTAGTAAGATATCTGCATTCAACAGTAATCATGTTTTGCACGATTTTAACTACACAGTTTAGCTCGTAAGTGCTAAATGATGCTAAAGTATGTTTTGTTGTATTTAAGTCATCACATCTGTTATAAAGCTATGTAAAGACGTGAAGAGTTAAACTGTGTTATTTTCTGACATCAATATTTTTATAAATTATTTAAAAAAACCTAACTCTGTTTTTTTTGGATGGTATATGTGGCAAACCAGCAGACGTATCGCCTGTGGTAAGCGATTACCGCCGCCCATTACCACAACACCAGAGGCGTTACAAGTGCGTTGCCGGCCTTTGGAGGATGGGGATGAGGAAGAGGAAAAGGGATAGGGTATGGGCCTCCGGTATACTCACTCACTCGGTGAAACACAGCGCAAGCGCTGTTTCACACCGGTGTTCTGTAAGGCCGTAGAATCACTCACTTTTTTTATTCTGTTTTATTTAATTTCATGTACAAAGTGTCACTCTCACAACTAAGACGAATCTTTTGACACCACTCACATAAAAATACGACAAGCTGACATTCACTCGAAAAACATGACTCTTCTTCTTTCGCAGTAGGGTAAAAAATATGAGTGAGTGGGCTCATAATTATAGTTTTTCTTCATCTAATAAACAGCTTTGTAACCTTTGATATTTGACATAATATTTATTTCTTTTATCATAAGTAATCATCGCGTCTGCAGTAAAAAGTTTGTTCTTTTTGCCTAACTTTGGCATTAGGTCACGACATTGTGAAGGTCAGGACACTTTAGATCTTAATTGGTTCTGCATTCTTTTGTTCTACACTAACTATTTTTGTGGTCTTGACGGCAGGTAGATACAAAAAGGAGGAACCTACTCTATATTTGGCCGACCTAAGTCGAGACCTAAGGTTATTAGACATACAAATAATTAATAATTATAACGTTTCCTATTTTTACGACACATGCTGATTACGAATCCCAGAGATGTCAATAACATTGAAAAACATATTTAACAAGCCCATATCCATACTAAGCTATGTTGATACGATTAGACAAGAAAGTAATGCATTCTCCCTGCACTCCTGGCTTATAAGCAATATGTTTTGGTTGTCTCTCTTGTCCTACGATACATAAAGTGGTATTAGATTGCCCCTCACTTACGTGGAATATATAAGATACAATCAGGAACAAGAATACTAGTTAATAATATTTCGAACATTTTTTTGGACATTTAAACACACAACGCCATCTAGTCACAAACTAAGCAGAGCTTGTGCTATGTGTACTAGACAACTGATATTAATACATATATACTCGTTTTTTGTAAATACATACATATTATACATAGAAAACACTCAAACTCCGGAACAAATATTTGCAAATAATACAAACATTTGGTCCAACTCAGGAATCGAACCCGAGACCTCTAGCACAGCAGTCGCATACGCAACCACTGCGCCACCGAGGCAGTCAGAATAGATAGTAGTAACAAAATGTGAGTGCTAAATATGCCTCAGCCCTTTGATGTTACTGTCTAACCTTTGTTTACCCTTTTGTTCTTTTCGGCGTCAAGTTAGATACCCTTTTTGCAATACAATATTTCACTATGCACTTTCAAAAGACCATACGTACATCATGTTCTCATATTTACAAATAATAATTACCTGAGAGACAAACCGTAGTTTAGTGTATAAAACTTTATTTAAAGGACATCTCCTTTCAATTCCAAATATAACCAAATACAAATTCTTAGTGGAACCCATCTGCTCTTTTAGTGAGCAGGTCAGGTCATACCAGTTTCCTAAAATAGCACTTAGATTCCAATCTTAAGGACGAGAATCCTTAGTCCTAAGATATCTTTAGATATTTAAAGCCACGAATCGTTATACTATGCCAAATGAAATAAAACTCGAGGCATCATCATCCATACTATATCAATAAAATAGACTCGTCAAAATGTATAACACTAACTAAAACTCTTATACATTTTGATGACTCTATTTCCTCCTTCATAATATACTAATATAAGATGAGCTCATATATATTGACATACAAAATATGTACATGTATTTTTATTTGAAAAAAGTGCGTCATAGACGGCCCATAATGGATCCATTTTAAAGATTTAGTTGAGTCTTACATTTTCACGAACTAATCTGAAAAAGAATATAGAAAAGCTTCATATAGGATCTCTTTAGAGAGTTCTGTATATCGTTTCTACAGCCTCGGAATCTTGGGTCTTTTTCCTTACAAATGCGTAAGAATTCGTTCATTTATCGCTTAGCTTTTAATATAAAACTATGTTTACACCATGTACAAGATATGTGTGTCATTCTAATGAGATGTCCTTGCATTCTTTACAATATTTAACTGTTTAAAGGACTAGCGTGTCCGTTTAGATATGTTCATTAAAAATATGGTCGTGATCTTTGACCGTTATCTAATAAAATTTTGATTGATGTAAGGTCACTGAGTTTTCGATTGAATGATGAAATACTATTGGTCTGGTCTCTAACTTGACGATTCTGGTCCATTAATGTTATTACGATATAATGTTTCGGACATCTGACACATAACGCCATCTAGACTCAAACTAAACAGGGCTTGTACTATGGGTGCTAAACAACTGATATAAATATATACACTTTTTTTGGAAATCACACATATCATACATATAAAACACCCAAACTCCGAAAAAAATATTTGCAGATCATACAAACATTTGGTCCGACTCGGAAATCGAACCCGAGACCTCGAGCACAGCAGCAACATATGCTACCGCTGCGTCACCGAGGCAGTTAGGCAGCAACAATGATTCAATTAGCTACCAAGGGTTTGTCTCCCTAGCACCCAAATGAATTATTTACATCACACTAGCTACAAAATATTTAACGTTGGCTTGAAACAGGCAGGATTCTCCAAACAACACATTGTTTTCGCCGCAGGATGTTAAAATTTTCATTGGTTATTAATCAGATGGTCGATGAACGTAAATATAGATAACTTAAATATTTTTTTAATAAATAATTTATTTGAATTTTAAAATAATTAAGGCCTACCCTACGTTCTTCCTCAAGAATCAAAGAATCTCCGTTTCAAATTTAATTGAAATCGGTGTAGCGGTTTAGCTATCAATACATAACAGACAGACAACAAGACTAAATTACTTTCAAATTTATGATATTAGTTACGATAGTGTGGATACAGCTAAGTATTGGTTCAGTCTTGAACTAGAATCCTAGTATGCATCCACAATGTATAAAATTAAGTGAAAAAGGAATAATTAAAATTAATTTTTAATAAAACACAAGGATAAGATAAGCTCAGCAAGCTGAAGTGGCAGTGGGCTGGCCACATTTGCCGAAGAACCGATAACCGTTGGGGTAAACGAGTTCTTGAGTGGAGACCGCGTCTCGGCAAACGTAGTGTAGGACGTCCACAAGCCAGGTGGAGCGATGATTTGCGCAGGACAGCTGGCAGGAGCTGGATGCGAGAAGCCATAGATCGAACTAAGTGGCGTGAAATTGGAGAGGCCTATGTCCAGCAGTGGACTGCGGTAGGCTGACGTTGATGATGATGATGATGAAAATATTTTTTGCTTTTTTCTGAAAAAAGAACTGATACTTTTCTGACGCGGCGGCTGACCTCATTGCAGGAGATAGATGACGAGATCTCCTTACTATGAACCCACTTTCATGAGTATATGATAGGTATTCTCCTGCTTTATGCTGAATTGAAATAATTGATTTATTATTGTTGTTATACTAAGTAGAAAACACACTAAGTTGAAGAAGACAGTGTATAAATATAGGTATCTCTCTGAATTTAAAAAGCGTAACATATTTGAAAATAAACAATAATAACAAAGACTAAAGCAATAATGACACACTTTAATTCCTGCTAATTGTTCCAAAATACCCTGATATCATATTGATCTGTTTTAATGATTGTTATCTTATATATTGGACTCTAGCAGTTATTTTTAAAGTTCAATATACTGTGGCAAAAGATATTCCTAACTAGTAGATTGCGTGTTCAAAGCTGTAGATAATGGGTGGCTAGTGAAAGTGACAATTCCGTACAACATGTTCGCGCGTCTTGTACAGACTTCATTTCTTTACAAATTTTCTATACTTTGCTATCATAAAAAAACATCAATATTGATGTAAATTGCTTCTAAAGATACAATCATTTTAAATATTGTTGTGGAATACAAGTTTCTTTTATTAGATTTCTTGCATTCTAAAACCGAAACAACTAGGTATATAAGTTTATGTGAGCGGTAAATGTTTCGCTGGAACTGGATTCATCATTAACTTCGTGTTCTTTTTTGTTCGTCTGATTTCACTAATTTTAAAGGCTGGCTGCAAGCATGATACCAATCCTAGTTTGGAACGTAATCGACTTTTAAGCTTGTCTGTAATGGAGAATTAAGGGTTTCGGTAATGGATACTAAAACTCTCGGATGCGAAACGGGATTACTGTCCGCTAAATAAAAGGCCACCGGGACGAAAATTTAAAATAAAAGGTTAATTCTTCAATCATGATTCGAAAAGAATTCCGAGGTTGCTACTTAAAAAAAAAATATTTTCTTGTAGTAGTTAGAAAATTAATGTAATTAAAATCCATTCAAACTTCTTGTCAAGTTTACAAGTTTATAAAGTAAATCTAGAAAGTAATAAGTCCTTGATATGAAACTGTAGCCACTCTACCTGACAAACTAGAAATAAATCCTGAGGGAAATCTATGAAATCTAAGTGGCCCAAGCAAATAGAGATACATTGTTGTTTAAATAATATTTTATTGAGCAAACTTCGTTCTATTTTTTTAAAATGAAGTATTTATAAAATCTAGTTACGTTTTGCTCTTTTCGTATATCCGTAAGTAATGAATTGACCGAGTATGCGTAGATACATACCGGGGCCGAACGGTAGCTCCCAATAAGGCATCGAACCCGTTACTAATGCGACAAACGCCCATTCACCGACTGATATTATAGAGTCGACTTGAATCTATTAATGTTTCTGTGGTTTACAGATTTATGTTTTAAGATATATCATATTTAGTATTTAAGTAACAATATTGTTTTTTTTATTGAGGAACCATGGTTGTTATGAGTTGAATGTCCTCATTTACCTATCTAGACATGTAATTTATAATAAATATAATATAAAAATTATTTAATTAACCCGTGCACCGTAAAATTCAAATGTTTTTATGAAATAAGAATACTAATACCCCTTTTAATTTGTCATATCAATTAGTTCTGCTTTCAAATCACTGAGCTCTCATATTTCAAATAGTAATTGTTCTCCTCCTCCTATAAGATTTGTTAAAGTTTAATTTTTTTATGAGTTTGCTGCCAAAAAGACTGTTCCCTGTCTGATGGAAAGGATGAGAAGAATCAAAGAATGGTGGTCACCATCTTCAATGCGAATAAGGACAGTGCAGTAAGGTGACCCACACTATGGCAGCCTGGTAAGATGTTTTTTCACGCCCCGCTTAAAGGACCCGGGACAGGACATAGTGGAAAGGAAACACGTGCGTTGGTAGTGAGCTCCAGGTTTTGACCGCTCGGCACAAGAAGGAAGAACCGAAGCGATGAGTATGAGAACGTATGTCTACCTCTCTAAAGCGGTAACTTCCAAGGCGTGTTGTCCTGTAGAGGATGAGAGAGGGAGCGACCAGTTGGAAGAGCTCTTATGAACTAAAATTTTAGAAAAACAAAGGCGATAGAGGACTGCTAAGGAGGCGATATCTCTACGCAACTGCAGAGGCTCAAGAGAACCGATGGCTTCCGCGAGGCCGTTTTAGTGACTCTCTCAACTTATTCACGTGGATTGAGATCTCGGCACACGTCAATGCCTAGCATATCGAGCCTACCTTGTAATGGCATTTGAGTATTCTGAAAAGAGCGTAGGGGAAAGAATGGAGATTTTTTGGCAGACGACCACCGTTTAGATACCGTCGGGTCCACTGGCTTTGCGGACGTCGAGTGACCGAAGCTCCGCACAGACATCACTCAGCCTGATGCGAATATCCAGCATTGCAGTGTCGCAGAATTTATCACACATTCTGACTGATTCACAATTTTATCCACGAAGGGCTATTAAATACTCACATATATCTTTATTACTATATATATATGATGTATTTCTAAATATATATTATAGCATATAGTAGAATTCTGGTTACCATAGTACCATAGTAGTGAGTCTGTTTAGTTTTTTTACATACGTAAGATGAATGAAATGATTTTTATTATCTTTTAATAATTTATTAAGACCTCAAATAGTTAATATAAAATATTTATTTAAAAAGGTATATTTATTTCGTATTACGGACCCCTGAAATTTTATAGTCTATCAAGTATATGCGTCTAACTATGCAGCGTAAAGTAATTACATCGAAAGTACTCTGCACTAATATCAGGTATGGTCACTGGGCGCTAAAAGCGCTACTTTGCTACCAATGAACGTTTCTTTTAACACTCTTTTATAAGCTATTATTAAGTGTTACTCACTGCCTGCTTTCAATTGTACCAAAACACCATAGTTAAGGCACATTGGAGTTTAGACCACGAATAGGCCGCGGGCCGCCAAAGATTAGTGACTGAGCTAGGCCGGTCAGGGTGATTTTAAGTGGGGATACCACAGATTATTGGCTACTGATTCCTCAAATAGCCGGTGTCCCGACGGAATAGTACAACAAAAAGAGCGTGTTAAATTGAATCTAGAGGTTTTAGACAAACTGCAGACAGTTTGCCAATGACCACGGCTAGTAGTACGTGTTAATAATGATCAATAGTCGCTGAAGTTTCGAAAAAATAAACAAAGACAGCGATGTAAGCAATACTGAAAGTAAATTGTGTAGGTAAATCAAAATTATATTGTTATAAAACGAAAAATCATAATAAAAAAATCTAATAGTAAGACGACAATAAAATAAGACATTGTAAATAATATAACGGTCATCGTTTAACAATTATTTTAAAATAAAAACAACTTGTACACACAATTTATTTTTATGACGCTTAGAGAAGAGGTTTCTGAAATTTCTTTTGGACATGCGTAAACCACCATCACCGTTTTCTGCCGGGTGTGATAAAAAGCTAACTCCTATATAGTCATGAAACAAAGAATTCCAAAACACGTAAAATTTATTATAATTATACAGTTATTAGTTAACTAAATACAAGCTAATTAATTAATCAATTTGCAACTTGATTTGCGGTTCTAATGAATATTTAAAACTTACTAAAGCAATACTTTTACTCTTAGTAGCATTGACTTTGTAATATTGTACTATGTACACAAATCACTAGTGGGTGCGAGGTCGAGTAGTAAAGGCCATAGAACTTAATTAAATAAGTATCTAATTAAAATGAGTACTACTAAAAAGTTCTTGTGACTAATGAGAAAAGGTTAAAAAAAAATTCAAAAAAGGTTTTCATAAAAATTATGAAGCTTATGTTACCAGGTCATTATTACGAATCTGACACTTTACTATTTAAAATCCGTTCAGTAGTTCAGATGCTACGGTGAAACATACGAACAATCATATACACCCAAAAATCTCATAAAATCCGCAATCAGGTAAAATATACATTAATAAAAAAAATGGAATTTGTATTGAGTATATTCTAAAATAAAAATACGAATGCAATGCAATAGCAATAACCAAATACTTACATTAAAGGAAAATATTTAACGAAACCCAAAGAAATAAATAATGATTTCTACATAACTTTGGTTCTCTCCATTTATTCTTCTACCTGCGTCAAACTTTAGTAGGGTAAAGGTTTTATTTAGATGTTTCGGTGAATTTAAAGTTTGAATTCCGTATCAGAAATTTTATATGACATTTCAAATAAATTTTAACCTTTAATTATTAAGTACCTTTAAGTCGGCAATGTTTTTTAAGTATTTTCAATAAATATTACATCAATAATAAATATTTCCGCTGCTGATGTAATAAACAGGCGAAGGTTACTATTTTAACTGTCTTTAAAAAGAGGAGGTTGTCAGTTCGATTGTATGTACTTATCATGCCTCAGAAATGTATTAATTATGAAGTTATTTAGATTTTTTATTTATTTGGGCGATTACACCAGCGTTCGGTATTATCTAAATGGTTTAGTTCTTAATTAGGTAGTCTTAAAATGGAAAATACCACTATGCTTGGAAAATTAATTCTTTAATATTGTTATATTAAAGATATAAGAAAAAAATATTTTTTACCGGACTGCGAAAGAAGGAGGGTTATGTTTTTCGAATGTATGAATGTATTTATGTATATATCTTTGGCACGCCCCAGAGCCTAAACGGTTTGTCGTAGTTTTATGTGAAAGCTGTTAATAGATTCGTCTTAGTCGTGAGTGTGGAACTGGGTACATCAAAATTTAAAAAAACCTAAATATATTAAAGATAGCAGATATTGTTTTTTTGAAATAATTTTACTCGTTTAAGCTACTAATTTTAAATGGAGTAAAAAACTTAGTGACAGTTTAAAATACGGTGCGTCCCTATCCGATGTCGTCTCTGGATGTCGCAAAAGCTAACTATGGAAGCAAACTATGCAGTTCAGCATCACTGCTAGGAAAAGCAAAACTGAAACAATCTTTTTTTAAAGTTTGAAAACTATCACGGGCCGTCATCCAACTGGGGTTTGCAGTGGGGTGGTGTGTCGGAATCGGACCGGTTAAAACCGACCAACAAAAACCATTTGGTATGCCATTCTACGCTCTACGACAGGAGGGATCCGGGAGCTGCTATTAGTTAGATAGATAGATATAATAAATAATAATAAATATTTCCGACATTTAACACACAACGCCATCTAGTCCCAAACTAAGCAGAGCTTGTATTATGGTACTGGTATAATTCTTATATACTCTTTTTTTTGTAAATACGTACATATCATACATAGAAAACACCCAAACTCCGAAACAAATATTTGCAGATCATACAAACATTTGATCCGACCCGGGAATCGAACCCAAGACCTCAGGAACAGCAGTCGCATACGCTACCGCTGGGCCACCGAGGCAGTCAAAATAAGATAGAAAACTCTTTATATGTACACCGTAATACATATATAAAAAAGTATAGAAAATGACAAATGCATAATGTACAAAGGGCGGCCTCATTGCCGAAAGCAATCTCTTTCAGACCTTAGAATGGATCAAAAAGTATCGGAAAGGCAGTAGTTGACGGTGCAATGAGTTTTGAAAAATTATGATTTTATATAATTTCTAATTTAATATAATACCAATTTCTAAATATATTATATATCTAAATATAAATATAGAATATAATCTATATATACACATATACATACATATATGCTAATAACTGTAACTACTCAAATAAACTAATATTACATTATTATGACTATTATTATGACATATAGACCAAAACTGATATTCTGTACAAGCCCGTCTGGTTAGCATGTTTCAGTAGGCTAAAACCTCCTTTCAAAATAGAGATAGAGTGATTCAGAAGCATCACTAGGCTGGCATGGTGTGGATACAATGCTGCATTGTTGCATTGTCTGCATTTGAAATGAGTATGGTGACTACCACTCTTGGATTCTGCTTATGCTTTCCATCAGGCATCAGTAGAGTCCTTTTGGCTAGGCTATAGATAATAAAAGAGACCTATGTCCAAATGTACGCTCTTAATAATGACGAAAACCTAAGTCAGTCGGTCAAAGATGAAATTATACTCAGTACACTAAGTATTATTCTACCCTATATAGTGTACAATTATTTTCTTTGTGCAATTATTATCAAAAATATGAAGTTTTGTACAGCTGCATAACGAAGTACCTATTGTTATATTTAATAACTGAGTAGGAAATTGTGTTCATTAATAATTACACTGTCTGCTCTTAATGACATTGTTGGATATGAACTCGAACACAGAAGAAAAGAATTGTATCGTAATATGTAGTACACCGATTTAAAGTAGGGAAGCATACTAAAAATGTAATTAAGAGCAAATTATATTTATTTTCTGTCTACTTTCAAGACATATGTTTCTGGGACGTTGTGACAACAGATTTATTCTAGATAGAGGCGTATTTATCGTAGTTTTAACATTTGAGATTGTAATAGTACCTTTTTTAATGTTCACGAACGTTTTATTGTCAACACTGTAAATCGGTTTGCCAGTCAAAGGTTTGATTCCTACCAATGACAAATTCTTGTGTTATGAGCATCTGTTCTGTAGATTTTTGTTGATATAATTTATCTAATTATATATTTAGTAGCTATATCTGTAGAATTAAGCAATATAAAAGAATGTTATCAGCAATCAGGTTATGACAGTACAAAATCAGACGAAATAAGGTTCAGACGGTCGTGTGTGAAAGTAAATTATGATAATTTACATTATATCTTAAAAAAAAACTTAAAATGATTCGACATTGGACACGCATGCTATAATCCTCAGCTAAACTCTTCGCTTTTCTAAACCTGTCGAAAAAATCGAACTTGTTGGCTTACCTGAATTCTATGTAACCCACTTACGAGCCTGTGGGTGTCTGCAGGTGAGCAAGCGCAAACTAGCGGCACTCACGACGCCGCTCACACGCATCAATCGCGACCATCGCTACACATACTAATACTAGCAATATACTACCTTATGTTAAACTCATTACAGATCAAATTACTGTAGACGATTTCTTTTGTAAGCAATATTTCTAAATTGATTTTCCGAGATTTTCCTATTCATTTAAGTGGTGTTGTGTAAACAAGTGTTGTGATTTAGTGTTGTTTATGTTATAGTGGACATACCCAGGTAGAAAAATACTGGATACATTTTTGTAAGTGTATTTCACTAAATGTCTTAAATCTTTTATTTAATATACGAATAATATACAAGTTATTGAAATTTTTAACAGACTGTGTCTGAAGAATTATGTGTTAAAGTATGTGTATGTATACATGGCTATTGCTATACGACTTTCATGAATTTTATACGGCGACTTTTTGGCGCCAAATTATATAAATAATAACAAATATTTTAAACATCTCAGACACATCTTTTTTAATATTTTATGTTTATAAAATTCATTTTCCTCACAATTTATCGCAATAAGATACAATTAGTTTTACAAATATTTTACTTACACATCTAAATGCAATTTTGAATAAGAAACGTTAGAAAGATAATAAATATAATGAGGTTGGTAAATAAGTATACTAATTTAACGCATTTGAATTCATTGTTTTCTCCAGTAATCAACTTATTAAAAATGTATTTTAATATTGTAAGTACATTTATTACACACCGTTAAAGAATTAGGATATAAAAACAAGAAGAAACACGAACTTTGTTCCTAATTACTTATAAAGTCGATTATTCAAATTGATGGGCTATGACATCAGCATGAAAATTAAGCTTTTGTTAAAATTTTACAACAATCAATATATTTTAACAGCTTCCTGAATGAAGTTAAATCAGCTGCAGGGTTCGTTATTGTTTATTTATATGGAATTTCAACATTTTAAGTTATGAGTTCTGTATTAAGTATTGCGAAATTATTTTTTATGGTTTAATGGTTACTAGTCCTCACTGCTAAAGCCATAGGTTGTGGTTCGATTTCCGTACGGAACAAATAATTATGGAATTTATGAGTACAATCATTTCTTCTGAGTCTGGGTGTAATTTATCTGTAATATGTGAGTGTTTTGAAATATTAAGGTATGTTAATAAATAGTCTGGACACCGTAGTCTATGCTACTATAAATGAATCATAGCCTATTAGCCTATAGTAAGAGGCTGTGATTTGTTTAGTATCAGATGGCCCTGTATGTAACGACTGATAAGCGAGGCTGCAGAGTAATATGAATTAAAATTGAAAACTTTAAATATTGTTATAATCTTTTTAAATAACTGATTAATAGCTTCTGCGTTGCTTAGAAGACCATTGTTACATTTAAAGCTAGTAAAAAGGAAAATGTTTAAGAATTTGAAATAAAAAAAACTTAATCGCCTTCAGTTTTTTATAATAGTTAAAACTAAACACTAAGTCTTACAAATACTATATTTTCGAGAACAAATATTGGATTTGTTATTTGAGTGTCAAACAATTATGGCTCACAGCTACTCACATTGCGGAACCCTATACACATAATGATACTTCAAACTACGACCTCGAATAAAAATCCGGCTTGTCCACACAAATCGATTATGTAAAATAAATGTTCTGTCCTACAATATGGATATTTTTTTGTTTTAAAACTTTAACAATTACCTGAAAACCTAGACTTATGTTCGTAAGTTAGACACGATATGTGTTTTTTATATATTGAATGAGTAACATTGTCAAAACTTCCTTTCTATAGAGAGCTAATGTCCAGCAGGGGACGACTGTTAAAAGCTGTTGTCGGTGATAAAAGTGATGATGATAAATTATCTATTTGTTAGTAAAATCGTAACAACAACCCATAATGTCCCACTGCTGGGCTCGGGTCTCCTCTCAGGAGAGGGTTAAGGCCATACGTCCCCACGCTGGCCAAGTGCGGGTTGGGGACTGAAAAATCGTAAGTAATCATCAATTTTCAGATTTAGCTCAAAGCTGATGGATTTTAAAAGCGCAATTACTTGTCTTTATATTAATCATATTTTTTATGCATGAGCTTGACAAAGTGAATCTGCTCGATACAAAACATGAGCAAAGTCCAAGAGTTATGGTCACCATACTCACCGCGAATACAGACATGCAACAATGCAGCATGGTGACCCACACTGTAGTGGCTTGTTTGGATGTTTCTGCATCATTGGGCCTCGTGTCTCGCACTTCCCAATGAAACAAAACAGCACGAATGCTGTCATTTTTGTAAGTCTTCTAAGAGATGATAGTAACGCCCCGATCGAGACCGTCCGTTAGTGCTCAAATCAGCGTAGCCCTGAAAATGTTATAATTTATTCTTAAAAGTTATAAAAACTAAAAAAAGGATAGGGGTGGCTCACCCCTTGCGGCGGTAAGAGCCGCTGTGGAGGGTTGGCCCGAAAGACATCACGAGAGTCTTTCATACCGGCTGACACAGATGATCACTGGGAAAGGATGCTTAGAAGAACACCTGTTTCTGATCGTAAGGCGGCACCGCAGACGACTCAGGCGCCGGAGATCACAAAAAAATCTCCGTCCTCCATGTGAGTAAGCCTGAGGGTGACAGGTGAGGCCATCAGCCACCAAATTTCATTGATCGCTGATAGGTGTTACAAAATAATAATACACTTGAGAGACGGATGCATTTTTGAGGGGTAAGAAAGTGCGTGGAAAAAATCACGTGCATAAGATACAAAACCAAAAATATGTATAATATGTATTATCAGATGTGCTGATACTCACAGTTTTTGTTTGCCAGTAACGCCGTCAGTGCGAAGCTAGTCTAACAAAATTAAGCCTAAGTTACTCCTTATGTCATCAACTATCAGCCAGTGAAAATCCCGACTGATTATCTTAAACAAACATACAGACAAAATATTTAACAATTTCTTTTTTGATGGAAATACAAGTGTATGCTTTCATATGCATTTCGTGAAAAGCTGTTAATTTGAAATTACAAACAGACACTTCAATTTTATTTATATATAGACAACTTTTTTTACTTTAACCCAGTTCACGAGTAATTAAATTTTATTAATTTGCTATTCTTCACCTTGTATAAGTTCATTGAGTCCAAAGAGTCAACCATCGAACATATAAAACGTTGTTATTTGTCTATGGTAGCCAGGGTCACCGACTTCCTCATTATGACACTCATCGTGTCACTAGTTACGTATCACGAATCGGAAGATATTACAATCTCGATCTCCAAAATCAACTTACATAAGATGATTTTTAAATATATTTGTTATGATTCAGTTTTACATAAATAGCATTTAAATAAAATTTAAATTAGACACACTGTAGCGATGTATTAGAGCTATTTCAGTATTAAACTCATTTACTCAGTTCCTAAATTTACCCTATTCCCTTTGGGGATGCTCGCTACTGGGTTTCATTAGTAGGGAGCCAGCCCTTAATTGTGCTTAATATTAGAAATAGGCAACAGATGGAACAATGAAAATATAATTTGTTTAAAACAGGCATTTTTATTTTATTTTTTTTACTGTTTATAAACACGTTACATGAGTTTTTATAATAACTCTAAGGAATATTATAGTCCTAATGGCCTATATGGTACAGGTGCTTTTATATTATTATTTTTAATTGTTAGTTAAGGTTCCCATGACGACTAAACTACATCAGTAAAGTTTACATTTGAATTTTTTTTCTTCACTGTCCCAAATATCTACATGATGTTGTAAATGGCCCATCAATCTGAGCATTAATTAGCAACCATTGGTAGTATAGCCATCAATCTAATAAACTTTAATGATTCAAGCATTTCAAGCAGAAGTGTAATACGATAACTGATTAACAACTCTGATCATTTTTAATAACTTATTTTCCGGTAAATGTAACCAACGCTTCACAGCTTTCAACTGATTGATGTTTATTTTTGAAATCATTCTCAATGTTATGTCATCTTTTATTTAAAACTTACTTTCCCTGTGGCTCCGCGCGCGTGTAAATAGATTATGTATATATGTATGTGATATACAGTAAAGATTAGCCTTCCTCAAGCACCTAAGTATCCCCATGCCAAATTTCATTGAAATCCGTTATGTGGTTTAGCCGTGAAAGCGTAACAAACAGACTTACTTTCGGATTTAAAATATTAATATGGATTTATTTTATCATTTTTCAGTGACTAGTCATCCGTTTTAAGATGTATATACTAGACTAAATGTCAAATACACATGTGGTTCTGTAGTACCTACGTTGGGTGTGCCGAACACTTGTAGCTGGTTTTTTCAATAAACCGCGAGCATATACTTGACACAGATATGCAATCACAGTCTTTTTATATTGGTATGTGTAGAATAAATAAACCGATAAGTAGGTACACGTAATTCATCAATCTTATGTGTGTGTTTCATAATTCATAAGCGAAGTATGAAGACGTAATTGTTCCACTTCGTAATCTGATGTTAGTATTAAACTGAAATCATTTTACACCACAAGAGCAACAGGGCATCTTAACAACATTTCTCTTTTTGTTACTTCAGCTACGTAACAATGTTAACTAGCTGTGTCCCGCAATGTTCCATTCGGTGGTTGTTGTACCTACCATCATCAAACGTAAACATCACCTTTTGTTGGAAAAACGGTACCATTTATGCTACTTCAGAGTATAATCTATTTCTGTGTCAAATTTCATCCAGATATGCTCAACCACTTCATGCGTGAAAAGTAACAAATATCCCAAAAGCATTTGCTTTTTCTTTATTGAATTGGGGATAAACTAGCCGAAGTATCGCCTGATGGTAATCGATTACCGCCGCAACACCAGAGGCGTCACAAGTGCATTGCCGGCCTTTTAAGAAGGAGTACGCGCTCTTTTCTTGAAGTTTCGAAGGTCGATTTGTTTTAGTTTTTCTACTTTGCTTTCATAACATTAGTAAAATAAGAAGTTAGTACCGCCCTTGCGAATTAAAGCGCGCGCAATTGAGCCGATGATGAGCTTTATTAATTATAAACTTCATGCAAATTCGTGCACTTGTTTATAAGTGTAACAGTTAAAAATATTGTAACATAAAGTGATCATCGTTTTCGAATTTTATAGAGCTTCGTTGAGCTAACCGCAATATTTATGTAGTGTGCTACTATACAAAGTTTCATTTTCATTGATATTGCGTCAGATTATGTAGTTTACAACGGCAATTTTCTCTTAAATTGATCTAGAAAGTGTATGTAAATGGTTTACATGTAAAGTAAACTACTGACTAAACTAAACTTACATGTAAAGTGCAGTTATGAAATTCTTAGGTATTGGTTACATAACTACTATTCTATTAAAATTTGAAAATTATAAAACGAGAGTATATCGAACTGTGTCGGTGGCGCAGTTGTAGCGTATGCAATTGCTCGAGGTCTTGGATGCGATTCCCGAATCGAACCAATTGTTTGTATCATCTGCACATATTTGTTTCGAAGTTTGGGTATTTTTTTACATGTATTTAAAATGTACATTGTATTTATATCGGTTGTCTAATACCTAATCATTTACGTGTGGGAACCCCCTCGGGCCTTCATCCCACCGGGGTTTGCGGCGGGGCGGTGTGTCGGAATCGAACCGACGTAAACCACACGGTGTGCCACTCTGCACCAGAGACAGGAGGAATTCGGGAACCGCTTTCTTACGTCATCCGGATATCTATTACCTACCCTTAATACAAGCTCTGTTTAATTGGGGACTAGAATGTCTTGTGTGCTATATGTCCGAAAATATTTATTTATTTATAATTTAGTAGCGACGGTGACATCTCAGTATTTAACGTCTCTATCATTAAATTATACTCAATTTATATCATATCACCTTATTATTGATTTGACATTATTCAAGTTTTGATATCGAAATGCTTGAAGATACGAGTATGATCCTAGACAGCCTATAATATGACACTGCAGGACATGTACCGCTCCTTAGCAAAGAGGTTAATATTCAAATGTTTATGTAAGATAAAAAATTTCACAATTGTGAAATGAAGCAATGCCTTAAATTATTTAATAAAAGCCCGACTGCGTCAATATCTGCTATCTTTATTAAATTCATTGAAAAACTGAAAAGATACAAAGAGCTAATTTTTTTTTTAAATTTGGATATTCCCAGTGTCACTCTTACGACTAAGACGAATCTATTGACACCACTCACATAAAAATACGACAAAATGTTTAGACTCTAGGGCGTGCCAAAGAAATACATATATATACATACACTCGAAAAACATAACCCTCCTTCTTTCGCAGGCGAGGAAAAATCATAAAAGGTTTGATAAGCATATTCATCTACTAGAAATTACATTTGTGTTGAATTTTGATTGGTTGGTCTTATACATAACATAAAATATTTAGTTGTAATCTGGTGATCTAAAGTTTTTGAGGTCGTTTTTGTTTCACATAATACTAAGATAGTAGTTTTGTATAAATTGAAAATAAGTTTCTAATCAGATATTGCCAAATACGTATTAAGATTATTTTAGATCGACAACAAGACGTGACTTAATAAATAAATTATAAAGAAAAAAAACGAATGTTATATAATAGCTAATTAAAAACTTATTATAATGGAACAGTGCTAAAAGTTAGTTATAGCTACTTTACTCATCCATTAACGTAAGTGAACTGCCTCCTTCTTGAGAAGAGTGCGGGACAGCAGTAATGGCATCCTGAGGGTCATAGCCGATAAATGTGATTCGCATATAATTTCTCAGTTTTTTTGAAGATTAAGAGAAATTGTATACTAACACTATGGACCTTGTCTGAGTAAATAAAGATATTATTATTATTATTATTATATGGCAAAAAGAAATTATACTTGACAATCGCAATTAACAGTGTTCTGTAAACAACAGGTTGCACGAGATGAACTCGAAAATTGACGAAGCGAATGTCGGAATGTTTTGCATGTGTGATGCAGAATCCGACGCATCGTTGTGCAAGCAACCGAAAGTGGCCGCGATGAGTATATGCCATTGTGTTGTACCGACAGCATATTTAATATTGTGTATACGATAGTGATTTTGATTTATCTTTCAATAATATATTCGGTTAATTCGTCTTCCATTATTCCAATTTCAAAATGGAGTAATGGTTAGACAAAGAAAACCAAAATTCTATCAGAAAACTACAGTACCAAATAACAAATTATTTAAAATAAAAACACAACGGCGTCAATATCTGCCATCTTTCAGATTTTTTTTAATTTTAAAATACCCAGTGTCACTCTGACGACTAAGATGAATCCATTGACACCACTCACTCACATAAAAAACGACAAGCCAGTTAGGCTCTAGGGCGTGCCAAAGAAATATACATACATACTTACATATACAAAACCCAAAAACATATCCCTACTTCTTTCACAGTCGGGTAAGAATAAATATATCGTATGTAATCTAAAGTTACTACAGTTACGTTTTTTGCTTCTGGATGGTTTGACATTTAAAAATTCCCACTGCTTTGCCAACTACCACATTACTTCCACTTATGTAATGGGATTTAAGTTGTAAATTTACTATATAACGTCCTCAATTTCTGCGTTTTGTTATATGCTATACATCTTTTATCCCTTTTAATTGTGAATCTAGCAAGATCAAAAAAGCTTACATCGTATATCTGAATTTTGTACCCCCTTATATCAAAATATGAGATAAACTAACATATACAGTTACTTAATTTTACTGCCATTTCAACTTGAAAAACATGTATTCAAGATAAAAAGCTAGTATTAACTAGGTAATTCCAATTTTACATGAGATCGAATATAGCTGTATTTTATGTATCAAAGGAAACTTACACTCAAGGACATTTTATGTATCCAACCATTGTTAGACGAAAGAATGATCCAGTCCAGTTCCAAAAGACCATTAAAAATTAACACAAAAAAATTCCACACCATTTGCCCAACTGTTTGAATCTCGCTTTTACACTCGCTTACCTCTTTCTCAGATTCTGATATTTATTCACAAGGTAAAGGTATCTAATTATACCTAAACAACGATACATGGTCAGTTTTGTAGATTTAAGTTGCAATTCAATTGGTAAGCATTTAATATTTACCGTCAAACCGTATAAATCAGTGCTAACTATTAAATAATAATTTTTTCCTTCGGCGACGGATCTATGAACGTCCCGCTTCTAGAACAAACACTTACGTGGACATAGTAAAATGTTTACATACCTTCTAAACAAACTTAGATTTCACTACAGAGTTGAATAATCGTTATAAGTGCTAGGTAATATTTCTAATGGTTAACTCTATGTACCAAGCTTTCTACATAACTGAAAACGTCACAACCATAAATTTGAATATATTTTATGGTTTGTAAATATGTACTCCTTGCAACTATACACATGTATTACATTTTTGAATGCCTCGTTGGTCTAGCGGTTGAAGTATGCGACTGCCAATCAAAAGGGTCTCGGGTTCAAATCCCGAGTCAGGCCAAAAGTGTTATTGAGTGTTGTTATTTTCTGATTATATAAATACTTAATAACAGCTCGGAGTTTGGAAGTTGCCTCGGAGTGTCTTGGAGAGCACGTAAAACTGTCGGTCATGCGCCTGGTCTCTCCCTGATCGTGTCGGTTAACCGTCCCATCGGCTTATGAGAGAGAGGGAACAGAGACTGCACCTGTGTCTGCACACACTTGTAGAATACAACATCTCCTGCGTGGTAGGCAGGTCTCCGTTGAGACTGGCCGCCGTGGCCGTAATCGGCTAGGAGAACATCATCATCACATGTTTGAATTGTACGGTTAGATATAATGGATTTAGTCGCAGAATTTTAAGATTAAAATATTGGATTTATCTTTGCATACCATTTTATACATGTACTGTATCATGACGATTTAATATGAACATGCGATTTGGTTTACAATGTGTCAAGTTCAGGTGTATTTATGAATATAATTTTGAAATGTAACATAATTATTTCATATTCTTGCATTCATACTAATGTTATCAATTAGAAAATAACTTAGTATGTCTGAATGTTACGCTTTGAGGGACAAACTGCTGCACTGATTTCGATGAAATTTGGCGCGGAGATACTTTGAATCTTGAGGAAGGACATAGACTACTTTTTACGACAATAATATGCGTGTTATGAATGTTCAACGAAGATTTGCAACTTTAACTTCTGAAATTTATTTTGAGGTTAGATTGCATGTAAGATGTTAGAAATGAAATATAATGCAAAATATATCACTTAAGTACGTCGGTTTAGTATGCCGTTTTTATTATGCCAATAAAAATAATAATAAAATATAAACATAACATGATATAATGCCTGTCAATAAATTTAAGTATACTACCGAAATTTTAACTTTGTGTTCCTTTTTTGTGTTTAAGCTACCAAAATAGTTCTAACCTGCCTGATGGAAAGCAGAAGCAGAATCCATTAGTGGTTGTCACCATCCTTAATGCGAATGTGGACAAAATAGCATGGTGACCCACACTATGGCAGTTTAGTGAGAGACTTTTTCAGGCTCCGCTTAAAGGACCCGGGATCGTAAGGTAGAGGGGAGGGACACACATGCAGTGGTAGTGAGTTCCATGTTTTGATCACTCGGCACAAGAAGGAAGAACCAAAACGTTGCGTTCGAAAGCGTAAATCTACTACTGTAAAAGAGTGACTTCGAAGGCCAGCACGTGTTGTCCTGTAAAGGATTTGTGGGAGTTATGAAAAATTAAGTCCGAAATTAATATTTTGGAAAAAGTCGAAATATTTTGACTTCATTACTTAAAATGGATGAACCAAGACTCATCTCTGCATTACATAGTAAAGAAGTCTTCATCAAGAAAATGACAAAGATAAGACCCGAAGCGTAATGTTATTAAATGTTGCTTTCAAAATATGACGTCAGCATGAAGAATTTGACAAAAACAAGATGATATTATCAACTCCACAGAATAGACCCATATGCCTATATCAATCTTAATTTCTTAAAGATAAATATATTTTTAAAATTTGAATGTGTTAATCCTGTATACATCCATAAAATTATATATTATGAAAGGCGAAAGTTAAAAACTTAGCAGGTATAGACTAAGACTGGTCTTGATTTCTTTTCTGGTTTATTTCGTAAATAATTTGAAATATGGAAATAGGTGAAAGCCTGAAGAGCGAATCACATTCGTTTATGTTTGTGTTTACGCTTATGTGTAAACATATAACTTGTGAATTAATATTTTTTAAGTACGTGGTTGACATTGTACCTTTACAAAAACAAACACGGGTAATACCGCAGGGCGAAGCTTGTCTAAAATAAAATAGCCTTAGTTACTTCTTATATCATTAACTATCTGCCAGTGAAAGTCCCCTCGAAATCAGTCCTCCCATTCCATGAGCCAGAACCAAATTTAATGCAGATACCTTATCTTCTTTCGTATGCATTTAATGAGAAACTGTTGAATTGAAATCACTAACTTAATTTATTTGTATAGATAAATAAATAGATCTAGTGTTATATGCACTAAAAAATAACCTTAATGACTGCATTGTAAATTAAAATTATGTTTACATTATTTAATGCTCGGTTACATTAAATTAATAATGATGCAACTGATGACTTAATCTAAACTATGACAAGTTACGAATATGTTTTTCTGAACTGTAAAATATATGTGCTAAATAGTTGTCCTATAATAGTGCTTCACACTCGCGTGAATACTAATAATTTAATTCGTATGCCAGAACTAAGGAGGCCGCATGCGAAGAATATGCTATCTGTACTGGACGACAGTAACGAAATCGTCAGGCAGATCACAGCGATTTATTTGCCATATACAAACATTACCTTGTACGCTAAGTACTGTACTGTGAACGCGTAGTGATGAAAGAGAAATTTGGATAGTTGTAAAAGGTTCTTAATCTATGATTTAGGTTTAAGGTTTCATTTTTTAAATAATAATATTCATTCCAGTAGTGCGGGAACTTTACTACTTAACTTTGTATGTTTATACATGAAAAGAGCAAAGTACATCCAGACCCAAACATTCATTCCTTCATCAGACAACTTTGTGTTTTAATAATCTATGTAATAAGGCAAAAGATCTTTTACAGTTTTAATATATATTTTTTTGATCATGCGTTGAAAATGAATATATTAAAGTTAAGACATATCTATCACAAAAGTCTTAAAGCCAACTCGAATTAAGTTTTATTTTTATGGGATAGGAGACAAACGAGCAGACAGGTCGCCTGATGATAAGCGCCGCCTTTGAACACGCGTCACAAGCATAGTTGCCGGCCCTTTTCTTGAAAGTTTGAAGATCGTGTTAGTCCGGGAATACCGCAGGCGATAGTTCATTTCACGGTTTTGGTTTTAGGCTGGAAAGCTTTTAAAAAGTGCACAGTTGTAGACTGCCAACCATCTAAATGATTGGGATGAAACCGCTGTCGTACACGATGATGGCGGAAAGTGGCGGCAGGGATCAGTTTAAATATTTACTCGGAGCACTTCTTATAATAAAAGCGATAGAAGATGCTTAGCGATGCCACAATTTATTTTGACTCGAGACGATTGGAGTCTCTCTCTGTTGGATGCAGTCCAGAGAGAGGAGCTGTTTCAGGTGTGTCCCTGTCAAAAGATGAGAACAGTATTTCATATGAGGTCGCACCCGTGTCTTAGCAGAAGGCGGAGGGTCGGAGTGAAGTGCCGCCACGATCTGTTGAGCACACCAAGCTTCTTCGAGCCCGATGTGGCCTTATCCTCCAAATGGCCCTGAAACTGAACTTCACTCGATAGGTCGGCAGCAAGGGTTACAGATTTTTTTTAAAAAAATCGGACAACTTACACACAACGCCATCTAGTCCATAACTAAGTAGAGCTTGTATTATGGGTACTAGACAACTGATACAATCATTTTACTTACATACTTAACTTCATTACTTTTTGTAAATACATACCTACTAAACATAGAAACAAATGTTTGCATATCATACAAACATTTGCGGGTATCGAACACGAGACCTCAAGCACAGCAGTCACATACGCTACCACTACGCCAATGAGGTAGTTGACTATACAGATAAGGGAGTATCTTCAAAACGGTACATACCGCCAATGGCAGCTTTTTAGCGGTGAACGAGCAAACTTGTGTCTTTTTGGGGTTAAATCGGACTAAAATAAGTCTACTCCAATCTGAGAACTTTTCCAAAAAAGGTCTCAATTTCAGACCCAAGTTTGTTTTTGTTGTCAAGACGTTCCCGAGAAATATTAGCGCGGCCGGTATACGAGAACGTAGAAAGCATCACCCGGGCTCTCATCCGCATAACATTGAATACCGCTTAGTTTGAGAAAAGTCTCGGATGAAGGAAGAAAGGTTTTTCTTGACTATTGACTAATAGTACAAGGAAAATACTTACATCCAGCCGTCACTTTATCAAGTGTTATGATGTTATCATACCAAACGATGTTATCACATCGTATGTCAGAAACAACAATACCGATACACGACAATCTTGCATGAGCAACTTATAACCTGTGTGAAATAATTAGCCTGTTCTAATTTATGCACCTTGTCTATCTAATTATATAAACAGGATTACGAATTGTTACGAAAATCCTTATTAAACTCAGCCTTTAAAGTGATTCTATTACATCGCTAACAAATTTATCAAGAGCGGTACGGGCTAGTAGAATGCGCATACAAGCGGGTCTGTGCTTGCTGGTCGTATAATTATATTCCGATCATGGATTAAGGATGTGTCGGTGCGCATTGAATGCTAAGAACGACACAGAAAATTGGCCTTAAGGGCCTTTTTACGTGGAAGTATTTGAAGTTTCCTATGAATAAGTTGCAAGTACCTAATGAAAGGTAGGTAGGAAACAATTTTAACCTTGTTTAGACGGATATACTTCTATTGTAATCTTGAGCTACTGCCATTTAGGCACCAGTTACATCCCTGTTCTATGATACATATTGCCTTGACCAAACTGGAGAAATCGGAAAATGTAAAATTGTTCGTATTATTATAAACAATATTTATATTTTATGCCAGAATGCAGTTGTGGAATATAAGTAGTTAATCATATAGCTTGGGAAGTCTTGACACAGTTCCTTCACATAGTTATATCTACGATCAATTTTTTTTACGTGAGATGTTTTAGAAACTCCATGTTGATTTTTATTTAGGTTAGATATTAGAGCGAGTGACGGGGACGTTGTATACCTACATATATAACGATTTTTAAGGTCATCGCCACTAGGTATAGGAGGCGTTCGGTCAATGACATAACATTTTAAACGGCCTTAAAATGTTTGCCTCTGATAGGATCCTTTTTAGTGTGTAAGAATGATTTATTTAAATTGATTTAAATATTGTTGTTACACTATCGTTGACTGTGTTAAACGTAGTTAATGTGGCTGTGAAATAGCTGCATGTGGTGTAACGTGTCTCTTTTGAAAAGATAATTTCTTTTTTAATATGTAATAGTAGAATAGTTAAAAATCAAACAGTGTTCTCTGAAAGCCTATTTGTATTCGATATTGCAGATATATATTTCAGTCGACTTCATCAACTTATCGAAGGGAGAGGGCCTCTAAGTATAAGTTTTATATAATCGGAAATTGAAAATTGAAAAATATCTCGGAGTAAATATTATGCATTACTGAAGCTAAAGCGGGCTTCATAAATTCTTCTACCGCTGAACAACGGAACTTGTTTCTGGCTATAAGAATAAAAGGAGAGATGATCTACAGAGGAAAATAGTGGCGAGACGTAAAAGTCAGAAATAAATAAATATATACACTTTCAAAGCTGTATCTGGTATTAATAAGTTAGAATTTTCATTAAACACGTCAATCGTCCGCTTTCAGGTTGAAGGTCATCTTAGTGTAAAGGTAATAAATTAATCTAGACATATATTTACATTTTGAATTAATTTTAGTGTTGCGAGAGATTATCAATTTTTTCGGTTCTTATTTATCTATTTTATAATTATTAGAGAAACAATACGACAAATAAATATTATACCCCTGACAGTACAGTCTAACGTACATAATTTTTATACTAGTATTGCTTCTCGTATGGTTGGAAAATAATCCTTTCGTGTTGATCCTAAAGATGAGATGCAGGCTTAGTTGTTACTCTGTAGTTTGGCGTGTTTCCGTTAGATGACGTTGTGGTGTGTTTTCTGGATGTACGAAAGTGTCACCTTAGAGGTCTAGATGCCTTTTTGATGTGAGTTGATTACTAGTATTGCCCGTTGAGTTTAAGTTAATGGTACCTACATTTCTTATAGTTTAAGCGGTATGTGATTCTTTTTTACCTGAAATTCAAATTGGATTACAAGTTACGCCAAACAACAATATTGTACACTATTATACGTAAAATAGTGAAAACTCATAAATTAAGCGCTAAATGTTTGCTTGTAAAATTATTTAAATAAATGATGTCAAAATAAAATTATTTAAACTTAATATAAAAAAAAATAAAAATAAAAGTATTCAAGATATATTAAGCTGAAATATGTGTTGGAGATTTCACCAGTATATGTAGTTAATTTGAGAGAAATTTATTCTTAGTATTTGGGACATAAACCAACGCTCAGTTCACTTATAGACGGTTATCAACAATAATAAATATATATAGTTTTAAAAAAGTCGCTGTGAATTATTCTTGGTTTGAAAAAGTTTAGAAACTTACACAGGAACGACTATTTGTCATTTCCACAAATATTTATTCCGTGTATGGATTTCTTCCGGCAGCAGACTGCACCGGGCTAATGATGATGATGATTAACTCACAACGCGCATAATGTACCAACCGTACTAAGGACCTTCAATCTAATTTTATGGTTATCATTAGAAAGTATCCACAATGCCAATTGCTAGCAGCTTATGGTTTTATATTTAGAAACCTGAGGGCTCAAATTCAATGATATGTACCCAAGGACATTGAAGATTTACATAACAAATAAATAATCAACGTTTCGGTACATTAGGTAATATGAAGCAGATAGATTATGTTACAATAAATTATTCATAATATATTTAAATCATTATTGAAGTCTTAAAGCTATAGATTAAATATATAAATTATTAAGTAAATATAATAATTCCTATAACGGAAGTTTTAGATTTAAATATCATGAATCTGTGATATAACTTTGTGACTAATAAATAATAGTAAAAGCTGTAATTTCAATTATTGTCACAATCATTATTGTATTCTCATATAAAACAAGAAAGTGATGAAGGAGTGTGTGAGTGAGTGATACAAACATAAATTTGCCTAAGTCAACCGGGCCATTATTACGAATCTATTGACACCTCATTCCCTGTAATCGGTTCAATAGTTTAGGTGCTAGGTGGAACAAAACAAGCAACTAATAAGCCAAAATAAACTGTCAAAAGTATAAGGTACCCTTCTTTTTGGCTTCGCTGTAGGCAGGTACAAAAGAAATTATAATATTCACATTATTTGTAGCATAAAAAAGAGTGCTGGAGTTTGGGTGTTTGTTTATGAATAAAATGTGTGTATGAAATTTATTTAGAAATTAAATAAGTGTTCTATCACTCAGCTTTCATAGTACAAGCTCTGCTTAGTTAAAAACAGGAAGGCACTGTTTTTAAAAAAATATTATTGTTATTATTTTTCTCGCATTTAAAAAAATCTTCTTTCAAAGGATTTAGATATGTAAGAAACATGTTTTCCTACTGTCCCGTTATCTGTGAGATTTATTTCGTGTAACTCGTGTAACAAAACGGAAGTGTGTAATAGGAAGTATCGGAGAAGCGTGTGCTATGTAAGGTCACGAATGACATTATTTTATCTACGGAGTACACCCTCTTTCATGTATTCTCTTTCATGTAATTTCATTACCAGAAAACAATAATAAATACTATTGATTTAATTCGTCATATAAAATGTCACAAGTAAATTTTAAATGCTCCGTTAAAATGTCAGCTACGTAATTTACATATGTTTTTATATACCTCAATCTTTTATTACTCTTCGTCTTATATTAATTGCCAATTTTATTCAAGATATGTCTCCCAGACATCGATTATGGTTATATAAAGTGTTTCATCTTCCGTATGAATTACAATTTTCATATTATTAATCGTACATTGGCCCGCCATTTGGGCTCAATGCCTACATTCTTCTTATACGTTCTTTTAGTAAAACCGGTGGAACCAGTAAAAGTTTGCGAATAACAATGACAATATTTGTCACTCGATTCGGGAATGTTCGACTAAGTTCGTGACTCATGCTGTCTCATTCTTCCAAATATAAATTGTATTACTCAGGCGATTGCGAAAAGCTGGGTTGTGTGTAGTTTTGGAAATAGTGGTGTAAATATATTATATAAGATTGTGATAGAAATGCTGACGAAATCATGTCATTTACTTCCTAGAAGTGATTAATTCTAGACGACGTTACTAGCGAAAGCAAAGCGGACGTTTTGATATCAAATAATGTTTATCGACAAGATTATTAGGAACATACATGTAACTCTTGTGGTTTACGTGACTGTGGGCAACGGCGCTCACTTACCTTCATGAGACCCAATAACTCCTATGCCCCTATACTCTTTTTATTTCAAAGTACTTCTAACTTTCCTATCATTTTTTTATGTATGAGTCGCCAAAATACCTGATGGAAATAGTTGAGTCCAAGTGGTCACTCATGTCGAAATCGAACAATGCAGCATGGCGACCTACACTACGGCGGCCTAGTAAGATCTTTTTTCACACTTTGTGACAGGAACTTGGATTAAAGATCGAGGGAAACGACCTTCACGAAAAGAACGTACTCCTTCTTAAAAGGCCGGCAACGCACTTGTTACACCTCTGATGTTACGGGTGTCCATGGGCGGCTGTAATCGCTTATCATCAGGAGATACGTCTACTAGCTTTCCCACTATTCCATAAAAAAAAACACGTGTGCTGGTAGTGAGTTCTAGATTTGACTATTCTAAACAGGAAGGAAGAGCCGAACCGTTTAGTTCGAGAGCGTATGTTTACCACTCTAAAGCGATAGCGTCCAAGGCCAGCATGTGTTATCGTGTAGAGGAAGAGAGAAGGTGTGACAAGTTGGAAGGGTTCGTCAGAACACTTTCCATAATAAAGGCGATAGAGTACCACCATAAAAGCGACTTCTCTTCGCAACTGCAGAGGCTCAAGGGAGTATCGAATTCTTCGAATTCTTAAATGTGTAGGTATCTAATTAATACACTTTTAGAAAATACTTTTAATATCACTTACGTAATGGGGAGGCTCAATAAGTAAGCGGTACTAAGAGTGTATTCGCCAATATGTATTGCTTACTCCTTCATGAATAGCTATCCTTTTGATCAAACAGTATGTAATTACTTAAGATAGATAACTATATATATGCTTCTTAATCAATCGTTTTAAGGTCTAAAACCCGTAAAATTAAATAAACTCATATATTGAATGAACGATTATGTCTAAATCTCACAGCATATTCGTCAACCTATACTGAGAGAAATGGTCATTGTGATACATTAATGTTATGGAAATTACAATAATAATACCACAGTTTAACTTAATCAAATTCCTTTTTCAATATTTTCTGAACTTATATTATAGAAAGGTTAAAATACTTGTAACTAAATATTTTTCATAAATATTGAACTGATAATGATTTATTAGGCACTAGCTTTTATTTAACTCAGCTCGTGTGTTTTTCGTTCATGTCGATAAAGAATAATTTATGTTCCTATCTAGCTTTAACGTTCCTCAAGAATTAAAAAAAATATTTATGTTCCTCTATAATCGTCCGCACCGTACCCGTACTCTTGTACTCCTTTGTCGAATTTTCTCGTGATGCACTCACCGGTAGCAAAGCGAATACCTTAACTAATGAATATAATTGCTTAATCTGAGAATCGAAGGCTAGACAACGTTGAGTACCGGTTCACCTGGTATTCGTTGATTGACGGCCTATCAGTTTCGACATACAAGTCTAGCGTTCTACAATTATCGAAGAAATCTAAGAAATTCTTATTATTTTATTTTGTAACTGTACGACTTGCGGGGTTCATATAATTGATTGTCTAGTGGTATGTGTTACATAGATTTATTCAGCAATGTCTATTTTCTGATCAAATACAATGCAGTTTAAATAATTCACATAGGTACAGGATAGCGTTTCGTTGCGGTTTCATTAGTCCATCCATAGTCATTTTATATTTAGTTAAATACGCTCTTAGTGTTGGAGAAACTGAAAGTAAACCTAAAGAATATTGAAATGTGATTTAATCCCGATCAACATACTCCTAATTAACTTAAGTCTTGATACGGCTTCCGTGAGCCCCACTTCCTTCAACGAATTATGCCAACCAATGCCATCTACGAATGTTTTATTCGTGAAACATCTAGATCTTTCCGACATTTCTTTATTCTCACCTATTATTTTACCGTGGGAGAACCACGCTTCGGCATAAATGGGCTGGCTCGACCGGAGCGTTAAAATGGCCTCACCTTACGCTATGTTTCACCGAGTGAGTGAGGATACCGAAAGTCCATAGGGGGTCCGTAGGGGACCCCTATCCCTATCTCTTAAAGGACGACAACGCACTTGTGACCCCTCTGGTTTTGCGGGTGTCCATGGGCGGCGGCAATCACTTACCATGAGGCGATATGTCTGCTCGTTTTCCATCTATTCCATAAAAAAGCGGCCAAGTGCAAATCGGACTCGCGCTGCGAGGGTTGAGGGTTGCGGGGATGATGTAACTAAAAATTTATGCTTTTTGCAATTTTTTTTTATCTGTGCTATAAGACGTTGCTTCGTACCAAATTTCAAGATTCTGAGTTCACGGGAAGTACCCGGTAAGTTTTGATTCCCTAGCAAGAGCTTAAACGGCTGTATCTTTTGATTGCCTTGGCTTGAAAGTTTGATTATTCCACAACTCCAAGAAACAGTAGACTTGAGTATGGATATGAACTACAGCTTGATACCTCCACGCATTCTTGAGAAAAAGAGTCTTGACTGGCAGATAGTATGTTTGATCTACAAGTTATTGTTTTATTCAGACTGATAAAGTGCGCAGCGACATATAACATATTGCCAGTGTTGAAGTTGTATTTAAATACGCTCAAATATATGCTCAATAATAAACTCAAAAAACCAGAGTTCTATGATGGGAAATCAGGACAGACTAACTGAGTTTGATTATAACGACGGTAGCAGTAAACCATTCTGTTCTCAATTAAAATTCCACTGAAATATACTAATAAAATCAGTGTTAGGGATCAGTAGATGGATGGAATGCTTTCAATAGCTTTAGCCTCTGTAGTGTATCACGTGTAGTATATCATGTTCATCAGATCAACGCAGTGAGAGCTCAATTAATATGTAAAATACCTTTTACTTTTACCTGTTCTAAAGTGCATATGATTAAATCAGTAGCGTGTTCCATTAGCTCTGCAGCAGACACATGTAAACAAGATATGTCTTTATTCTGAGACAAAACATTCTTTGCATAGCTAACAAACTTTTTCATGTGTAGATATTTGACTGCACGTATGTTGTAGTACCTTAAGCGGAAATCTCGCAGCTCCCTACTGCACCGAGTGTTGTGGGTTCTATTACCTCAAGAAGACACTGTTATTCACAAATTTTTGGTCAGTATGTTCGTTACGTGAATTAATATTGTCAAGTCCCCCGCGATACACGATACATTTCTAGAGCGTGAATTGTTTTTATACATGGATGTCGACGGCTGTTAGTTAGTACCAATATCCGTGAGAAATCAACATGTCTAATATAGCGATAGTGACTTTAGATAACGGCATAGGAGAGCTTGCCTGCCTGTAGTCTAAGGACAAAATAGATATTGACTCGTCAGCAGCAAGTGTGACAGCAATTAATAACTTACTATCGTTTACTGATCTTATTACAGTTATATTACGGCTTTGGTTTAATAGTATAATTAGGTTTGGCGTAGCATACGCTAATAGCTGAGTAGTTGAATCTCAGATGACGCGGTGAATATTTTATAAGTGAAATGCAAATGCGGATGTTCCATATAAAATTACACGCGTTTAATGATGCGTACATCAATTAATTTGCGGCAATACGATTTTAATAAGCGATAAAGGAAGCGTTGTTAATTATGTTTTAGGATCGAACTGACTATACGGTGTACTATACTGCCCAGAAAGTAAGAGGAATTCATCAATCTAATACTTACAGGCATAAGTATTAAGTATGATCACTCTGAAAAATATACTATTAGATGTGCAACACCCTCTTTACAATTTTCGGAAAGTATTGTATCCAATTGTAACAACGTAAACAAAAATATTTTGGTTATTTATATAAATAAACGAAAAATCATAAATTGACCAACCAGCTAGAAACGTTATTCTCAATATTAAAATTTCTTGTGAACGCGTGTGTGGAAACTTCTGACTTAAGTATTGAATTTCTTCATCTAAATACGCGAATCTCATCAATTATAATAATATCCACTGAGAGAGAAAATCTCGTAAGCTAATTAAAGATACAGATATATATATGCAGATTACATTCATTCGGTTAGTAGGTCAAGTAACCGGTTGAGCCGCTAAGCCGCCCTAGTACTGCGTCGATAATCATTTCCTTAATATCTTTGCGGTTCGGATTTCTACGTGTCATCACTTTACGGTTTTCTTGTTCAATATAAAATAGCATTCCTACAAATATTAGACTTAAAATTTCGCAAATGCGTCTCCAAACAAATATGCAATGTATAAGACAATAACCTCTACAAATTTTTGGTTTGAGCATGTCAACTTATGTACATTTAGATTTTACTGTTTCTTTAGACGTAGAAGTTTATTCTTAAAACGTACTTGAAACAAAACAAATGTACAATCTATTTTCATCTTAATACACTCGTAAATATTGCACATTTGTTCCTTTGAAGTTGTTTTACGCAATAACAATGATAATTTTTTATAGTACCTAAATGGAACATTTCAGCAAATTTTTAAATCGAATTATATAAAAATTATTAGTGTCTCATTCATAGTCATGAATGTAATGAGGTTGCATTTCATTGTACTTGAAATAAATAACTACAAATGAAAACAAAATTTTGAAACACAAGTTCAAAATGAGTAAATAAAAATAGTTTTACACTCAATTTTTACAGTTAGTTTAGTCTCTATAACAATGTTTAACAAACAATAGTTAAAATATATCCAGGTATTAGCGCATGCTTATATTTAATAGATATTCCAAAAAACTCTTCTTAATATTAAAATAAATTACTTCTACGATGTAGTTTGAATTTTAAACGAAATACATTTCAAATCTTGCAATATTTGAAACAGACAAAACTAAGACATTTCAAACATTTTTAAAAGTGGTTATTTTTAAGATGAAACCGGCTATTTGGAGTACTTCTGGCTCTAAAATGTTTCAATATCTTATGAATTGATGATGATGTTCTCCTAGCCGGTAACGGCCACGGAGGCCAGTCTCAACGGAGACCAGCCAACTACGCAGGAGATATTATAGTACACAAGTGTGTAGGCAAACACAGATGCACTCTCTGTTTCCTCTCTCTCATAATCCGATGGGACGGTTAACCGACACGATCAGTGAGAGATCAGGCACAGAACCGACAGTTTTGCTCTCCGAGGCACGGGGGTTCAAACCCCAACTTCCAAACTCCGAGCTGTTATTAAGTATTTATATAATCAGAAAAACTCAATAACACCTTTCGCCCGACCCGGGATTTAAACCCGAGACCTCTTGATTGGCTGTCGCATACTTCAACCGCTAGACCAACGAGGTAGTTTATAAATTATCAGTTATATCAATACAGTTATATAACTATTTGCAGACAGATTCTGAAACTGATCTATTGCTAAGAAGGATTGGCGTTGGGTAGGCGACCAACAATAAAAAACCAAACCAAATCAAACTATTTTTTTATGTATGGGCCTGTCAAAGTGCCTCTACTCTGCTTGATGGAAAGCATGAGCAGAATCCATGAGTATTGGTCACCATACTTATTATGAATGTAGACAATGTAACAATGCAGCATCGTGAGCTACACTATAGTGGGCTATTGAGCTGCTTCTGCATCATTGGGCTTCCAGTCTCGCAGTTACCAACGAAACACGACAGCACGAATGCTGGCATTTTAGGTCGGTCTTCTGCGAGAGGGTGATACAGCTCCGTTCCAGCTGGCCCGTTCTCGCTGACATCATCGTGGCTCTACTACCTAATTGTATGAAGGAAAACGATAACCTATCAAAATCAATTGCGTTTTTACACAAACTCGTGTAAATTAAAATATTGATCAAGAATTTGTAAAAATGATTCATATTTTGTAATCTTTCCAGAAAAACGCTTAACAGGCCGACTGTTCTGCGTAAAAAATTGATCCCAATCTCAGTTTTGTAAAAGTTTTGGGTAAAGATTTATCTATTAAATCAATTATTTCTACACAAAATGTTTCAAATGATAAGATAGGTCGTTTCTTCTTAGTAATTATTTATCATTACTGGATTAAGTTGCTATATAATCCGTAGATTATAAAGATAACAGCCTGATGTTTTAATTTAAGTATCATGTATTAGGATACATGATACTTAAATTAAAACATCAGTCATTACGATATATGCGCCTAGGTCGATTTCACCCCAATTAAAATATTATCTGTACCGATTAAGTACTTTAAGCAATATATGAGTGTAGTAATACACGTATAATGGACAGACATACATAATACAACACTGTAATTATACACCAACTAGTACTTCATCTGAAATTTACATATTCATTTGACACGCTTTATGGGATAACGCTTTTTTACTCAAAATTGAGTCAAGGTCTTTCGCATTCTCTTCTAAGATCTCAGTAATATACTGACAGCTAATGAAGATTGATGATGGAGTACTTCTGTATCTACTTCCTCTTACAGACAATTTTAGATGACCACAAGAGAAATTGTATGAGTTTGGATTTTGAATACTTCGACTTTTATAATTCGAGGAATACCATAAGTTGTAAATTTACAAACAAAATTTTCCCTTCTCCATCCTGCTTTTTTTGCGTCAACTAACGAGTAGCAGACAATTTTTTTGCATCAAAAATACTACAAGAGCTTTTTATGAAATCAAAGGGTTTTTGTCATACACCACATTCTGGCAAATATTTATTACTAGGTGTGGGACCAGTTTACGAAATAAGACAGGCTTATTTTCCATTGGGCAATATTTATAGCTCGAGGCCAATTAACCTAGTACTGGTCTTAATCAGTGCTTATACGTTTTGATTACATTGCTGGCATTTTATGAACCAGACTATGCCAATCATCTTTTCTAAACTCTACTATTATTTTTTAACAGTTTTATAAAATAGTTATAAATATCGAGTTTGTTTTTTGGAAAATCATCATTTGCCATAGCTTTTTCCAACTTTATTTGGGGTCGTGCAATGAGTTTTCTTTCTTCATTATCCTCTATCATTCGTCAGTTAACTACTTACTCCCTTCCTGGCCCTATCCTCTTTTAGGCAACCCTTCCATTCTTTCTTTGGTCGTCTTCCACTCTTATATTCGTCGACTTCCATACTTAAAACTTTCATAACTACTTTTCTTTGTAAAATACGTTTCAAATATGAATACAGTGATTTTTTAGTAAGTTTTTCAGCAATTTGGTTACATAGAATATCACTGGTTCTGCCTAATTTTGGATCAGAACGCCGTATGTCGGATGTGTCAAGGTTTTATAAGACTACTAGCTGACGCGGCGAACTTCGTACCGTCCAAATTTGGTGAGATACCGAAAGTAGCGCCACCTATCCGGTCTTTTTTTTATTATCTAGGCAACTTTATAAATAAATATAGGAGTTAAGTGACAAACACACGTACAGAAGAATTATATATGTATATTAAGTATTAAACAATATTTTTTTAAGACGTAACTGTAAAAACAATAAGTGTTAAACTATTAGTATTTTTGTTTGTTAGAAAATACTGTAACAAAGTTCTTTTTTCTTTCAGGTAATCCCGTGCAGTGCTAGAAATAATATAGTGATAATATAATGTTATCAATTGTAAATAAATAAGTTTTCAGTATAAATTATTCGTATATAATAAGTATTTATCCAGTGATTCCGCGAGAGTGTTAATCAGTGACTATGGCTTCTAAGATGATGACGTTGTATCGGACGATCAAAGGCACAAGCACATCGAAGAGGAAGAAACGCGAAAGAAGGTTAGTGTCTTATTTTCATAGTTCATATTTTAAAAAAAGAATAAAACCCCTATAAGATTAGTACCTTATATGTCAGTTGGTCAAAACCTTTGTGTAAAATATCATGATTAGTATTAAACATCATTACATACTAGATATTTAAGTTGACGGTTCCTCTTTTTATTGTTGGGATAGAAAATGCTTTCGGATCTCGGAGCCAGGAGGGCTCCTGTGTTTTTGGAAGATTCGGTGGTCTTCACTAAATAATAGTAATAGTTTGTGATCCTCCAAAACAGTCAAAAGAGGAGATAACGCAATTCAAAGATTTTGTAAATCAAAACAATCATAACGCATTTGGAATATTTATGAATTTTTATAATGTAATGACTGAAATGATTATTTGTTTTTTTTTAAAGGAATAAGATAGTCTGTAATCGACTTTTCAGATAAACGCATTATCTTCAAACAATTTTGTACCGCATCTCTCATTTCAATTTACTTATCGTATCTGATATTCACAAAAAGCTAAAATTCTTACTCAATGTTTATTTTAAATTAAAATAATACATGAAAAGCTACAGGTGTCCAATATATTTAATATTAAAAGGTAAAATTCGTGTAAAAAACACAAACTCACAACATTAACTATAAATAAATTGTACAACTAGTTGTTTTTGAATCTTAATAACCATATCGTACCATTTGCATTGTCACATGTAACCGGCCTAAAGACAACAATTAGTTTTTTAATTACCGATCCTAACGGACCTGTCATTGGGTAGTAAATGTGAATTGATTACATTTGATGGGCCGAAATAATAACTAAATATTTATAACGAAAGCATCATAGCGAACGAAGATCACTAGCATGTGGTATGCGGGGGGATTCCCGCACAGAAAAAAAGGGTTGCAATTGGCTCTATTCATTTGAATAATACCTAGTAGTTATAATAAATTAAACATTATAATTATTACATTATGTTACTTACAATTTTATGCGTTTTTTACATATCTTAGTATACATATATATTGGTATGTTAAGAACTTTAGTTAGGTACTAATCTAAATACTAGTAGGCGCTCATAGCCCAGTTACACTCGGTGATTAGAAACAATCACCGAGGGTAAGCAACGACGGTGCGGTCAGTACCTGGATGGGTGACCGCTGATGGCATGTTACCATGAGCGGCTTCGTGATTCGGAGGTCACGTTAAGCAATCCGTCCCGGTTATTATCATACGATAACAGTCGTGAAGCTTAGTTGGAGGTCTTCGGGCGGCTTAAAAACATCCAACGGCAAGATACGTAGCCAGAACGTATTCTTGCCAGTCCCCAACCACTTAGCCAACGTGGGGACGTATGGCCTTAACTCTCTCCTGAGAGGAGACCCGAGCCCAGCAGTGGGACATTATGGGTTGTTGATGATTCCAAATACTTACTTTTTGTATTATTCTATAATTACTAAGGAATAATTTGCTTTTCATAATAAAATCATTCGATACTTAAACTGTAATATGCATTTATGTTCAATGATTTTTTTGGGTACCTACTATAGTATAAATAACGCAATATACGTCATTCAAAAAACTGCATAACGGTAATCAATCAATCAGGCATTTGTATAGCACACGAGCGCCCTCACACAGCCAACGATACAACATGGAATCACCGTCTACAAGTTTCACTTTTACTTTGTTCGGTTATTTGATAAAAAGTTCGATGGCCTTACGATAGATGGCAGCGCTGTCTATGTGGCCTCATAATTTTCCGATTTTATACTTGTCAATATTTTAAGTGTACTCATGTTATGTTAATACTCATTTAAATTACTTTCCGATGTTTCCAAGAAAATGAAGGTTTTAATATGTCTGGAGACCAAGCTCAAGAGTAATTTAAGAAATATATTCGTGAAATTCTAGTATGGGAATATTATTTCGAGAATGTATTTTAACAAGTTCCACCAAGCGCTGACAATAAAGAGTATAATTTATTTAACAAAAATGAATATCAGAACCTTAGATGTAAAGATTTCTGTTAGCCTTTATATAGAGGATTCTTAAAATTGAGCAGTGGTTTCTTTTTACTGTGTAGACCACAGATGTATTCATTCAATGTGAAACAATTGGTCAGATTTGGAGCGATTTATGTACTTTAATGGAACATTATTGTTAATAATATATTAGGGTATATTAGGGTAGGCAGAGACAAGTACTCCATTTACTAGAATCCTGACACATATCATTTTTTTCGTCTACTTCCATCAATAGTTTTTAGTTCAGTTTCTTTTTTCGATCGCTCGTCAATTGTTTTTCATATGAATGATATCAACGATGATATAAAACAGACCTAAAAATTTATTACACGACAATTTTACTGAATTTAACATTAAAATAATCTAGAAATACCAAATTAAAACAGTTTATTATCTTCAGGACCTTGGGTGGGATTTTCGCGACTCTGTTAACCGTACAGTGGCTGTACGAAGGTCTCCCTTAAGGAGCGTCAGCTAACCCGGTCTAGCAAAGCTGCGCGTAAACAAGTGGATAATCCAGCTATGGATAATCAACCAAACCATAAGTTCATTAACATCAAACTTCCTGGGACCAAGGCACGCTCTACAATATTGACAGACATCTATTTAAGATCTTAATTACATAACAAACGGAGGAAGTAACTCAATCACTTTTTGCCAATAATTATAATTAGTGTAGTTCATCTGATAATGTAAAACAAATTGGCTTGCAAGAAATAACCGGCTAATATCTATATTATTTAATAGTTTTCTTGTTAGCTTTTTATAATGAAATTATATAAAAAAACGATGAGTCTGATGGTGTTTTTGTTGGGCCCTGTTTTTGAGACTCATCGTTTTTGGTAGGTGATAATGATTGACATGGCTTAGTGTTGATGTAGCAATCACGACTGTAGGTAGACATTTCTTCTGAATAATGTGGAGGTTTTATCTCAGGCATATGTTTAGTTCAGCAAATCTAATATTCACAAACGATCCTAACTGCTAGCTTCTGAATTGACTGACAAAAAATTGTTCTAGCAAAAGATATATTTACATATTGAATATGTTTTGTAGCTTCTCATAGTCGATTCCAGCTATTGAATATAAGTGTCTCTTTTGAATTGATTGACTTTTCGATCAGGTTGCTCCAAGGCTTACTGGAACTTTATACTTTAAAAGTTGGAATAGTGTGCAGAGCAGTGAAAAGAGTTGAGACAAAAAACGCGGAATTTCTAAAACTTTGCATATACAACTAAACAGATTTACAACCTTTTTTAAGTTGCGTACATACAGTCAGTTTAGACAAAATTTCTACTCATTTTGCAATCTAAACAACAGTTCAAGATAATTCATCCAAAACCGCAAAACGTAAATAGAAAAGTTTTGAAATTTTGGTAAAACGCACAGTTGGAGAACGTTGCAATTGTAGAAATCAGGTTTCGGCTTAATCCCTACCTCTAAACTTAAAAGGCCAACTATTCAGAATATAGGATATTATAGTGCACAAGTGTGTGCACTTTCTGTTCCCTCATTCTCATAATCTGATGGAAAAATTATTTGACACAATCGGGGACAGATCAAACTAACGAGGCAGACTTGTGTAAGTCATTTTTAATGCACTATTGACATAATAAACAGTTATGAGAATTATCAGAGAATACCCATTTTAATGTCCTAAAAATATGTTAAGTATTAACAGCAACCATGATTATACTATAAAGACATCGATACTGTCGTAAAGTAGTAATATTCACAAAGTTTATTGAACCAAAACTCATTTTGTTATTAACTATCATAAACTGACTGTGTCGAGTGAACACATCGGATAACCACATATATGAGCGTGTTCGTAGAGAGTTTCAACAAGGCGAAGGAATGAATAAGGCCTCTGTTTTAAATACATAGAATCTTTAAAAAAAAAATTAAAACGTTCTAAAACTTTTCGATTTTTTTACTGACTGATTAAAGCTTAAATTAATATAAATATAGCTACATTTAGTAACTGTAAACTAAACTCTTTATACACAAGAGACAATTCTTGAGCAACTTAATCACTTCCCAGATAAATGTAAATCCCAGTAATCGTCCATTTAATAGACATCTTAGTTTTTATACAATGTCATTTAAAAACCAGACACAGCTTTGCATATTACTTCATTATTATGTGAGAATATTGGGTGACATCAAGAGGTGACAGATTGAATACTAAAACAGTATGCAAAGTGAGAATGTACTATGCGAGTAATTTGTTCAATGATATTTTTGACTTCAATTATTCTTCTTTTTAAATTGATATATGAAATTGGGTAAATTTAACTGCAAATATCTACGTGTGGTGTGATCCACGTAATTAGTAATGCTACAAGTAAGTAGCAAATACATTTCTTGTAACTGTGACATAATGCACTTGAATAAAAATTAACGGGTCTAATGACTGATAATTAAAAATTTGCACGCAGAAACGCAATATTGCAATCCACAAATACAAATTTGTATCTCTCGGAATATTTGTCTGTGGATGAAAAGTAGCTATTCTTGTCTTTTTATTTTTTAATTATGTAAATAAACAAATATAACAATTGTGAACTACGTTGGGCACAACAGGATAGTTTAGTAGGAGATATATTTTACTATTCTCATACTAAACTTATATTATTTTTATTACTTATACAGTGTTAACTTGATGAATTAGTAGTACATATTATAAAATGAAGAAAGTAGGTATACCTACACCACATGGGACAACATTTTGTGTAATATTCTTTGTGTACGCTTCATACGTGTTTGTAAAGTCCCCCACCACACAAGATGTATATTCCAAATACGAGAGTTGTCTTTTTAAAAATAATAAAAAAAATAATAATTTGAGAAGTTAACGCAAGAGCGCACGCAAAACAAACATACTTTCCCAGCATAAAGTCTTTGTTTTGTTTTCCTAATGGATTTAAATTCTAAATACCTATACACTACATATATTGCCAACATCCCGCAGTATGATCAATTCTAGGTTCCGAGCTATATTTAGTAATAAGTAAGCTTGTTTTCTACAGAAAACCATGTAGGATTTGCTATTATTGTACTAGATAGTCAATTTATACTACTACGCATATACGGAACGCCTACAGTACGAAAATGGGTCTGTTATGATCACAGAACATACAAATGTCTTTATAAAAACGGTCACTGCTATGTTTCACAGTAATATTGCTTGTACATCTATGTTATGTAATTTCAATGTAAAGTTTGTACGGTTTAATTAGAATGCTAATAATTTTATGAGCAATATTGTAATTAATTAAAGATGAATTAGGTAAATCAAGTTCTCGATCATATTTGAAAAAGACTCGAAGCTCGTCACTTCCGTGACTAATTCAATCAATCATTATTTAATTGTGATTCCGTTGCAGTAAAGGTTAGGGTTAAGAAGTATCACGTTAAATATGATCTCAATTATGTAATTATTTATCTATAGGAGACAGTTTATACGAAGTGATATCAGGAATAAGATGATGGTCCACGTTTCCTGCCACAAATAGTGCCCTAATGCTTGTAATTATAGTACTGCAACTGACGGTGCTTGCACAAACAGATAGTTTCGTGGGCAGTGGCCTACGCTTAGACTTGCTCGATCCATGAATAAGACGGTAATGACATCATTTTAGTTATTTAAAGTTAAAATTCAATTTATTTAGAGAAATAAATAAGTACTTTTGTTTTGAACGTCAAAATCGAAAACTGATACAGTAAACTTTAAACTGAAAGATAAATCAAAAATACACAGAATAACAATTGGTCATATGTGAAGTAAAAACTTTACACTTATTTCTATGAAAATTATGCACCATTTGAGTATATGGAGTATGAAATTTTGCACAGATACAGTAAAATATATGAACAATTTTGCATTATGTCTTTTTACAAGATTGAAATTTGTCTGTAGATCCGGTAAATTTCATAAATTTTACATATATTTCAATTGGTACATGCTATATTCTTGTACAAGATAAAAATCGAATCGAAGAAATATCCGTTACAAATTACCAAAGTTATTTAAATTTAGTTATTTTATTTTAGCAATTCCATACTTAGAAATATTTGAAATTCTGGATATCGCACCACCCTTACCAGATAAATGTACAAACACCTAGAATTGAATGTTGCGGACACCATAAACCCATTTGTAGCAATGTTTAATTCTTCTTATCTCCAGAGAATCGGCACCGTCAAAGCCGTGCCGTGGTTTCGTACAAATACCAAAGTTAAGGTAGGCAATACAATAAAAACTACATTTTAAAGGACCCTAATGAAACGACACGTGGCCTTTTAAAGCAATCGATATGCGTTATCTTTTACAAAACTCTAATTGAACTTATCTATAGATTCAACAATGGCACGAGATAGAAGGGTTAAGTGAAAATTTATGTTTCACTGGCTGGCTACTTTTGTTCTATTTAAAAAGTAAAAGTTCATTTAAGGTGTTTTAATGTCGGCGAATTGAAGATTTATTGTTTCTCGTTTAATTTGTGCTGAGTTGTTTAAAAATAGCATGTGCGGTTTAATGTTTCTTAAAATGGATGCATTGGAATGGGTTATATTCGTACCGAAATATAGTTATGCTATATTTCTGCATGAGATTAACAAAAAGATTTAGTTCTAGATATTTTATTAATTGACATGTTTTTAAAAATGGACATCTCCCGCACTTGTAAAAAATTATAAAGTACACTTGAATAAAATTGATTTGTAAATTAATTATGTGTACATAATTACACATTGTTGTGTAAGAATAATTACAAGTAATGTACTTTTTCATAAATACATAACCATAGTAACCTAGGCATTTTTTTTTAGACTAGCTTTGCCCTTCTGTATTGATCGCGCTTACAACAACAAACGCGGGCAACACAGCTGGGCTAAGCTAGTAAAGTAAATATAATTATTACTTTATTTATGAATATCAATCGAAGTCCAAACATTTTTAAAGCATTGTAGAATACAATAAAGGTTATGGTTTCTTTATATAACAAAGTTTTAAGGATTTATCTCGACCATTATGAATTAAGCAGTCGCAAAATGAACGTCAGTTACTCAAGTAGATATTAATTCTAATGGAAAAAGATAAAATGAGGTATTTAATGAATGTAAATTAAATTCCAATTAAACATAACAAAACCTGTTATCATTCAATTTATTCAAATGATTTGAGGCCCTAGAAATACACATTAAAAAAAAAATAGGCACTCACAACGATACGAAGGTTGACATATGAACTAAATCTTTTATTCATAACAAATGTGTCTTTAATAAATAATTTACATCATGTGTGGTATAATTAGGTATTACATAATGAAATAAATATAAAACTGAGATATGTATTTGTCAAGTTAGGTGTAGTACGATTTTTGTGCAAAATGTTAATAAATTGAAAACTCATTTTAGCTTATTTAAAATTTTTATATATTTATCTTTTATATTTTCTTAATTACTATTAACGGCTGTGACTCCTGAGTTGCAGGTGTTCATGGACGGCGGTTATCACTTTCTATCAGATGATCCGTCTGTTCGATTCTTTGTCTGCTATTTGATATTTAGTTTTATATAACAATAGTTTTGTCATGCGGGTCTGCTGGCTGTATCTCGGTTATCGCAAAACAGTAGCCTTTATAATTTTCAAGTGTGATCTATACCGAACTTCATTCAAATCAGTGTATCAGCTTATTATATTAGTAAGGATATGATATAAAATATATCTTCCTTGTAAATTATTTTTAATGGTTCCAAAAAGTTTATAGGTTTGCATTAAAATCTCATAGAAAATAATACAGGCAACAAATATACTAAAATCCTACACTATAAACTGAATAAAATAAATAGCAGGCTTAGAAAACATTACCGTAAATTTGAAATGTTGTTAGTTTGTTAATTGTGTTATCCCACTTTCAAGCAATAAGGCCAATTATTGATAGTTTCTATACCGGATTATGAGTTATCTGTATATTACACGAGATAGTTTCTGACCTTATACCCATATTATCCAACCAGATTCATAAGTCCATTCTACAATTTAATAGCGTGTTGTATATATATATATATATATATATATATATATATATATATATATATAATAGTGTATTTTGTGAATTTGAGGTAAGATAAATTCTTGCAAAATCGTAGGTTAGGTTGGTTGTCTAAAATCAGACGGTCTTTGTTTGTATTTGTCTGTTAGGTATATATCATAATCTACGTGCTTAATTTATTTTTTTAGTGTTTTAAAAGTTTAGGAATCTATATCTTTTTTTTCTTTTATATCTTGTTTAATTCAAATATAATTTAACACGAACAGAAGATATCTTTAATAGACACAAAAACACTAAAATTTAAATGACTAGATAAAGTATGGTATTCGAGAACTGTAAAAGGATAACCACTTTTTTTGTTTGTCACATGTAAATGATTTTCTAGGTATGGTGTCAAATTATTTAATGAGAAGCAATCTAAATCTGTTGATGGTAACAAAAAGAAAATAAATAAAATATTTCGGACACTTAACACACAACGCCATCTAGTCCCAAGCTAAGCAGAGCTTGCGTTGTGGGTACTAGACAACTGATATAAATACATGATTACTTTTTTGTTAGTACATACATATTATACATAGAAAACACCCAAACTCCGAAACAAATATTTGCAGATCATACAAATATTTTACCCGACCTGGGAATCGAAACCACTGCGCCACCGAGGCAGTCAAACATTTATTACATAGTCCCTGCATAATAAATTCCTGACAACGTTTTTAAAAACTAAAGAAGTTCGAAATCGTTCAATTAACGTACAAAGATGCAATGCGTGACTAATTTTAAATTTCACCAAAAAACAACAGGCAAAGTCAATTTAGCGAATGACACAAAACATTTATATCGGCCTAAAGTTAGCACTTTAGACTGTGGGTCAAAGAACCTAAGGACGTGTTACCTGTGAATACAGAAACGGTGCTGACGAAAAAACCCGCAAGTTACGTACATAGATTAGTTTGATAATGTATATTTTTAGAAGTCATATTTTTTCTCTGGATGTTTGATTTTACTAATGTGAGGATGCCTGATTAGTTTCGGGGGCACTTTTTTGAGTACCGAAGCATCTTGCTGCGATATCAGTATCAGCACGCACGCAATCAGCAGTTAGCAATAATGTGAGTAATAAAGAACTTCTTTACTATCTTTTAAGACGGGTATTTTTTCATAGAGGTATGAGAAACTGTTATTTATAGTAAAATTAACGAGGCGCTCATAGCCCAGTTGCACTCGGTGATTAGAAACAATCATCGAGGGTAAGCAACGATGGCGCTGTCAGTACCTGGATGGGTGACCGCTGGTGGCATGTTACCATGAGCGTCTCCGTGATTCCGGAGGTCACGTTAAGCAGTCGGTCCCGGTTATCATACGATAACAGTCGTGAAGCTTAGTTGGAGGCCTTCGGGCGGCTTGAAAACATCCAACGGCAAGATTTACGTAGCCACAACGTATTCTTGCCAGTCCCCAACCCGCACTTGGCCAGCGTGGGGACGTATGGCCTTAACCCTCTCCTGAGAGGAGACCCGAGCTCAGCAGTGGGACATTATGGGTTGTTGTTTTTTTTGTTTTTTATAGTAAAATTAAAGACTGGTAAATATTTAGTGGTTTTATTGAAAGCAATTTATAAGTAAATATTAAGAACTCAATTAACGTTCTTATCTTGTCCTCGGTTAAAAATGTATGCTAGAAAGGACTCTCATCAGATAGACGTTTAGAGAGACGTCAGATAAAGAGTTTAGAGTGAGTGGTAAGAAGAGTAAGAAACTAGTCTAAGCTCCTTTTAATTTTCAAAACAATTGCGCCAGCTCTTTAACACTCTATAAAACTCTATAAAACTCTCTTTTAACACTCTATAAAAGTAGGAAAATAAATATGGCAATTCTAATAAGAGATATTTATTTGTTATCTACAAAGACAATATGTAGGTACTTCTGTACTGTTACTATTGTAACCATCAAAATGAAAGTTTTACCGTTCTTATGTTCTGACGTAGCTACATAGTCCCTTATATTGAATTTTTATTCGCTGCTTTGCGTGTGGTTTTGGGCAGTTACGCATAAAGATTGTGCGATAAATTTCGTTTAACATTACGTGGGTGTAGTACTATGTATTGAGAAGATCGTGACAAAATGGCTTCTGTGCGGACTGATCCGTGTGTGTGTATGTGTGTGTGTGTGTTTGTGTGTAAAATGTGATAAAAATATCGTATATGTTTTCAAGAAACTTTTGGAACAACTTTTATACAAACTGCAGTAGGAAACTTTTCTTGCAACGTGTATTGTTAAGTGTAAAACAATTATACTTTTTCAATTAATGTACAAGAATGAAAAGACGGACAGATATCTTGCTAGGATCTTTATTTTAAGCAGTTAGTTCGATGTTTATCTCTTCATTCATTTAAGTGTAACGCTCATAGGGCGAGAAGTAGCTTGTGTGCGTGAAACAGTGAATGTTTTTGTTTAATTATTATGTGTGAGTCCGTAGTTACAGGTGATTGTTTTGTTTGTGTGTCAAAAATGTGTATGTGTGAAAATTTCCCGCCGCAAAAAATGAGGTTACTCCCCTACGATTGATGGCCTGTGTTACTCTATGGCAACGCTAGTTCATCTCACACAGTATGCTGCTTTCAAATTTTTTAAAGTGATACATCTCTAGGAGCGTTGAGCACTTTTGGGTTATCAAAAATAAAATTTTGGTAGGGGAAAACTTATGAGTTCGCGTCACCGTCACCAACACGCTGACGTCACAAAATTTCTTCGGCCGTGTTGAGCACTTTTAGTACTGGGAAATCTTATGGTTTCGCGTCACCGACAGGCTAATGTTTGATGTTGATAATTTTAATTTAAACATTATGAAATTTCTAACTTTACACATTTATTTTATAAATAACATTCTAAGTAATAAGTTTACACGTCCAACGACCAATTTTTTTTTTTAATTACGAGTATTATTGTATATAAAGTAGGGGTATTGTAGTGTATAATATTGTAGTGATTTTGGTGTATAAAGTATTAAGGGCAAATAGTAATTTTCCAATCATGCCGTAAAGTATGAGTGTGACTTTTAATGATTGAGGTAAACCGTTAATCTAACATGTCGTCATAAAACTGTGGAAAGTACGATTGTGTATGAATGTTAACACACCAAAAATTTGGAGACAAAATACATACACGCCGTTCGGACTTATGATTTATTCATTTGAGTTCTGTGCGTTCCAACATCTTTTATTTAAAATACGTTTTGGAAATTTTGAACACAAACTCAGGATTTATTTAAATTGCTCACACTATATTACACTTCAAATTGAGTAATAAAATAAGCATTTCAATAAATTAAATAGTATAAAAGAAAGGAATTCATGGAGTAGTCTTAGGTCAATAAATAATTTTCACATTACATATGGACTTTATTTTTCTACGTGACTTCTAACTATATTTGGATTGTGGTTAAGTAAAGAATGCTAAAAATATCCAAAAACAGGTTATGTTAACATTATCCTTGTTGACTCATCACTATAGAATAACAAGAGTATATTTGAATAAGTTTTCATTCAAAATCAAAAATGGAATATGGTAGCTAACGAGTTACAAACAAAATCTTCTTACCACAACATTAATCTCCCTTATTTTAGACTCTGCCTTGTTTGGGATACGACTTTTTTGTGAGATGAGTTATTATTTCCATTTTAAAAATTTTAAGCTTTCAGTCATAGTCCTATTAGAAATTGTTATACACCAAACGGTGTCACCTCAATTTGTCATTAATAAAAGGGTGGGTCTTAAATTGTACTTGGACGATACTATGAATGTGGAATTTTCATATTCATATAAAATATTTTACCTTTCAATGCTTACAGACAAAGGTTTTACGAATGGTCTTTCACTCTTACTAAACTAACTTAGATTAGTTTTCTAAGGGCACGATCCAGTCAAGCAAAAAGAGATCTACGTCAAAGTCTTTCGTTTGAGGTGTTCCAACTGATTAACAAGATAGAGTTTCAGTGAAAATCCTTTTTAAAGTTATTCTGAGAGTCTCTTGTATATTAGTGGCCGCCCTATAGCTGTAATAGTCGATTACCTAAGTACTTACTTCTTCACTTCAGTTAAGCATACCATATTTAAAGGGACTTTTATTTAAGCGAGGATACAAAGTTGTCACTACATCCAGACTATGACCGATGTAGGCCGCTACCAACTGATTTTCTTGGAAGTTCCTGTTTCAGATCAATATCTAACATGGATGTCCTTAGACTAAAATAATTCATGGTTGAAGCACTTTCCTTTTTTTTAATTTGGTGCTATCTTTAAGGGGAAGATCGTGATGCTATTTATTTTATCTTAAAATTTTAGGCCAGAATACACATGTGTTGCAGTTATGAAAAAAACCAACAAAACTACAGTAATTTCATTTGTATCGCAACCTCTGAGATTTGGTTAATGTTCCTGTCATTTCACTGAAATACAAGTTTTTTTATGAAACTTATTACACAACCTAACTGTGTTTTAGGTCCTGTCACCGTACACGCAGACTCCGTTACATGGAAATACTTAAAAAATGTGTCATCATAAGGAAAATTTATCGTAACATTTTGTCACTTAACAAATGGTTGTGGTCACAAACATTCTGTCCTTATCTACATGAGAAGTTGATGAGGTACTAAGGTCAATTAAATTTTATCATTTTTTTTCAAATTATAGGTATTAATTAAAATAAATAAGTTACGAATGTATAGTGATGTATATTTAGGTACTTATATATTTATTAATTAACCGTCCTTAAATGCACTTACTTCTCCTGGGATTTAACATTAGCAAAGTATTTAGTTACTTGACATAATTTTATCAAAAACAAAAATATAATAAAATATAATATTTTCAAATTCAAATTGGTTTTGATTACCTTTATCAGAAAACACGCGCATGTTTTGTCGAATTCCCAAACCATGCCAAGTCTTAATTAATATATCGTTTATAAAAAGTTTTTTGTAGTTCTTCGCATTTGGACAACAAAAAGACGTAAATAAGATCTTGTTGCAATTAATCATATCATTACGTTTAATGATAACGAACTATAAAGAGTGAATTGTATTTCAGGATGGAAGTTTCGTAATTCGTTTAGATTGTCAAATTTTGAGGCCTTTCATCATTGATGAACTTACAAAATTATATAAAATCAAGACGAGATAAACTTTTATATTAAAATTTATAAACAACTGCTTGTCAAGCCAAGGTACAAAAACTTGGTAAAGCTACACATACAGTTAGCATGGTATAAAATAAAGTAAATTTTATATTCACAGTCTAATAATCTATCTACAGAACTAAACAAACTACAAGCGCCACTTATTTTCCTGTCAAGCATATCTCATTGTTTAAATATTTTTTGTTACATTTTAATTTTTGCATATCGTCCGGGGGCGTTGTCCATTAATACCAACTCAATAATACACTGTCTACATGATTAAATACTTTATTTTCTGACAATTAGAGATCAATTTCAAGTAAAAACTTTTTTGCCCATTGCAGAAACATTTGGCATTTTTCGAGAAGGTAGACCTAAACATTGTCAGCTGTTACGTGACAATCTTGTTCATTTATCTTGGAAGATGGAGTGGCTTGCGTTTTAAAACTTTGGTTATGTTTAAGTTTGTTTTAGGTGCGATAACCTGTACCGTTATGTTTGTATGTGATTGATGAGTGCGTGCATATAATACTACATTTGGACAATATCCAAATACATACAAAATGTGTGACACATCGTTGTGCCAACTTCTTAGGTTCAAAATCGTATCACGATGTAAGCAGAGAGATGATATTTTTTTATTGATGTCGGATAGTGACAAGTGTTTTTCTTACTATCCGTTTTTTTATATGGTATAATGGGTAACGCTCACACGTATCGCCTGATGGTAAGCGATAATCGCCGCCCATGGATACCCGCACCACCAAGGCGTCACAAGCGCATTGCCGGCCTTTTGGGGATGGAAAGGGGATGGGAGAGGGCTATGGGTATGGGTATCCTCACTCACTCGGGAAAACACAGCGCAAGCGCTGTTTCACACTGTGAATCCAGTATCACCGTGGTATCACTCCGGTCAAGCCGGCGCATTCATGCCGAAGCGTGGATCTTCGACTTCTAAGGGCTCTCAATATGGCTGTAGTTTTTTAATTTTTTGAAATTAGTTTTTAAATGTCCTAGTATTTCTTTTACTTTATAGTACCACCAGGTTTTTAATTCCTTAGATTTCACCCTAGGAGCTCTTAGCTTTTGCTGCATGCGTTACAAAAATGGAGTAACTAATAAAGTTATCATTTTAAGATAATATTTTGCATAACATCTTACAAGCAGAATTATAAAACTAACCAGACCAGAGAGTATTTTTTTCTTTAAAATGTGTATAATCTATACCACCTGGGAAAATTATTACGACCCTTTTGACACTTTTTTATTAAAATTGATTCAGTAGTTTAGACGCTAGAGTGGAGCATACAAATATATGTAGACGGCTAAAATTTTTACTTTTCCTTTTGCTTTAGTTGGGTAAAAAAGCTTCGTCATTAGTCTCGCCGTCTAAAGCGAGCTATAAAAAGACGTCTTAGTAAATGATCCCATTTAATGTAAGAGATTTCGTTGGTTTCCATGTAACTGTTTTCGTCCTTCAAAACAAGGAAGTTGTGATAAGATAGGTGACGATAAAACCCATGGCCATAAAGATTTTCATAGTGATTGTGTCCAGTACATTATTTTTCACTGCCATACAGCATACGAATCTTTTGGTGGTATAAATAACTAAATGCAATACACTGTAACGATCCTTTAAGTGCTCACATAAACTTATATAATTGACAGTCACTGTGTTTTATGTGATTCAGTAGTAATTAATTTGTAACTCACCGCTTGGTTAATTTCATCACGTATATTGAAGTCTAAATCTTTTTTTAAAAGGTTTTTGTTTAAATTTTATTTTTAGGATACATAAACAGACAGCAAATCAAAGCCAAAGAAATATTACACTTAACATTACTTCCCGCATTAGGAATATACATGCTGTGTCGCGGGAAACTTAACAAATATACATGAAATGAACGAAAACAACCCAGACTTAGAGATATAATTTGTAGATCGCATAAAGCGTCGTTCTAGGTGGGATTTGAACCCACAGCACTTGGCGTAGTAGAAAGCGGCGGGAGGACCGTTCAAACCACGGTCAACCGTGCAATCATGATATACCACGCAGTCGAATGTTATAATGTTTCATTGGAAAAGATACCAGATATTAACTTATGTTCTCCGTACTTCAGATGTACTTCTTATACAGCAAAGTTTCAAATTCATTGTATATGTTAAGGTGTAACGTGTACGTATTCTTGAGATTGGACTGCTGTGAGACACATTACGGTTTAAGTTAGTTTTGGTGGAAAGTTACGCACAAATCGTAATGATGTTTTAAAGTTTATTTTCTCTAGTCTATTTTCTTTCTTTGGACTGCCAACTTGGCAGTTCAAATATTTTGATCGTACACCAAGACGTTTGAATGAGTTGTGTACCTTATTAAAGCGATGATAGGTACCGACAAGTTTAGACTTGTTTATTGTACTAATATTGTGTACGTCACTGTTTTTCTTTTAAATTTCATGATTTATTTTGGTATAAATGAACATTAAACTTAAAAATTCTGCTAGGTTATGTTCTCTCATTCAATCTGTTGTTTTAAATATCAGAAAAAGTATTAAAATAAAAATTACAAAATTCGTGACAATATGGGCATGTAAAAGTAAATGATCTATATAAATATTGGCTGATGTTCTCTCTTATGGTGTCTTATACAATATGGTATTAACTTAAGCAAAAGTAATTTTAGATGAGCCCTACATTAAAATAGCTGAGATATTTGCAATGGTAACTGGTCATTAATAAAGTTCATGGGCTATAAAAGCAACAAATTTCATAAGTAATACACTAAATGAACATTTTAATGGCACACAATTTCGCTGTAGGTGTAAAGCCCAAGTAAAAATGAAACTCTGAGGCTTCCGCATAAAGTTGAGATTCTAATGTCTTTACAACGGCCCTTCATATTCTTCTTACTTTTCTCTTGACAGAAATGCTGTTGACAATGAAAGACATTAGGGGCCTTGTTTATATTTAGTCAGTTAATGTTGTACAAAATTGATACTCTGTAAAAATATCACCTCGTAAAGTGGAGTAGAAGGACAACATGAGAAAAATGGTTTCAGAGGTTTTAAGTTTCGTTGACATGTTATAAATGCTTACAATAGTTTTTAAGTGTTCTTTTATTTTAGCATTGAGAAGTGGTAATGAACCTGTTTAGTGAGTGTTTTGTTTTCATTGCATATGATTTTTAGAGTGAAACAGACTAGAGAGCGACGTAAAAGGCGAAAATGATTCAGATGTATCATAAAAATGACTGTACTGCTATATAAAATAGTTCGTAATTACAAAGGGTTTTTTGATTACAGTAAGTAGCAAAATAAAATAAGAATCATTATTCAATAAATGGCAAAAATATTAACATGTAAGAGACAGATACAACAACAACCCATAATGTCCCACTGCTGGGCTCGGGTCTCCTCTCAGGAGAGGGTTAAGGCCATACGTCCTTACAGATAAAAGGTAGACAAAATGTTACGAAACGCCCAAAGGCTGGCAACCCACTTGTAACGCTTCTGGTGCTGCTTTACAATAAAAAAGAAAACAAATGATCAAAAAACATGTTCACAGAAAAGTTTGAGTTTCGGAAAATTGTTTTAAATTCTCTTATACAAACATATCTCTAATAAATGGGAAATCTAGTATTAAAATTAGGAATTTTGACTTTTATCCAGTCTCAAACTAATCAAAACTTATACTTAAAATATAATTATGTTTTTTTACACACATACACATATTACTCACAAAGAAAACACCTGAAGAAATATTTGCAAATCCTACAAACATTTAATCCGACTAGGCAATCGAAGACGAGGCGGAGACATTCAATATGTTCTAAAATACTTGAGTGTTCGGAACAAGAATGTGTCGTTAATAATATAGTCGTGAATCGAAGATTGGTCTTGAATATATTAATAATTAGCTTCAGCAAAAGAAATTTTCAACTTCCAGTACCATTTTACCCGACTACGAAGATGGAGGGTTGTGTTTTTCGAGTGTACGTATGTATGTTTATTTATTTGGCACGCCCTAGAGCCTAAGGCTTGTCGTATTTTTACGTGACCTGTGTCAATAGATTCGTCTTAGGCGTGAGAACGATACTGGGGACATCAAAATTTAAAAAACAACTAAGAAAACTTTTCTTATCACTTCTTTATATCTTTTTAGTTTATAAATAAACTCAAGATATTGACGCAGTTGGGATTTTATTTGTAAAAATTCATTACTTGTGCCTGTTGATCGTAGGACAAATCCATTACTATCATGATAAAAACTAATGTCACAAGTCAAATTTGAATATACAATAGACAATAGATATTAATAAAAGGATTTTCCATTCTCGATAAAATCACATCAAAATTCTTGCAAAAAAAAACAAAGGTAAGCAAAGGCCTGTACAAAACCATAGAGTATCTACTAACTTCTACAGTAGGGTACCACGTCGGTACATTGTGTCCAAAATAGCTATAAATTAAGTGGGCTGCACGTAAATAAATTCACTTTATTTATAGCGCCACAGTGCGGGGCCTAACTGACAGATTGCGGAACGATGAACACATCTTGTAATTGTATACTATGCATGGAGGTCCCGAATTGACAATATAATAGAGCGGGCTATGAATACGGCCTGAAAGCGATGCCAACTTAAGCTTTTAAATATATTTAGCTTACGTTTTAACGAGAAAGTTACGTCACAAAGTTTTAGTACTAACATTTTCTATTTACGCTATAAACAGATATGTATAATTGGGTATCATGAGCCTATTTTGTTCAAAATGTATGTTAAGTATATATCTATCTAATACTATATATCTATTAAGTGCAGTAAGTTCCTACATTTAATAAAAAAAATATCAATTCTTACGTCTTTCTTGAAAAGATTAATAAGTTAAACTTAAAAAGCCTTTATATCCAAAAAAGGCTTTTTTCAAGAAAGACTGAATTTAAAAGAATGTAAAATATTACGTACAACATGTTATATATGTAGTTTAGAAATTATGACAGTAAAATTACAAAGTTTTGGCATTAATAAATGCATCTTGACATCATGTGTGTGGTCTAGTGTAACGTAAGTCTACATTTAATTCATTTATTTATATCCTTTCTGGGAGTATTTTCGCAGCGACAGTTAATATTTGTAGCGTAAAGAATATCTAGGGAGTTGGACAGCACATTGAGTTTTGTATTCTCTGTCTTGGGTGGGACGAGTACTTCAATTTATTTCAGAACTTCCAGATAAAAAGTATTTTAAGTAAGTAAAGTGGAATAAATCATGCTTTTGTCTTTTTACTTAGCTATTTATGGGTTAAACTTTTGTTTGTCCTAACGGGTATGGATTCAATGGTAATGATAATTTTATTATTGAGTTCGAGATCTTTGTGGTAATATTTAACTTTGTATAAACCATTTCTTTGTGCAAAATAATGAGTGCGAAATTCGCAACGCGCCGTGGCTTTGCACACATTAAAATTGAATTAAAGAGTCGCAAAAGCATATACAGTAAATATAAATTTGGTTAAACCCAGCTGTACGTAAGTTCCAACCAAATTTTAAAAAAGAAATCAATGAAAATAGAAGTATATAATAAGTTTAAAGATTTTAGATTGTATTTAGCGATTGAATTTGATTAGCAAACTTACTACTACTTACTACTACTCTCCCTCTCTCTTTCTCTCTCTCTCTCTTTTCTCTCTCTCTCTTTCTTTCTCTCTCACTCCCTGTCTTTCTCTCTCACTAAACAATATTATTTTATGATTTTGTTAATAAAACTTCCATTATGATTTTCAAATTGTTATCTACTGATATTTGTGAAGTAAATGACGTAAATTTGAAGTAATTGTTTTTGCCGAAAAGAAAGGATATTTATATGGAATATTCTGTTGCTGAAACTTTTTGCATACATATAAACATCTTGATAAAAATGATAAATTTCAAGAGTCCAGCCCAAAAACTATATAATATTTTGTACCACGGTACACACCATTGTCCATCATCGATATATGCAAATTGTGTCAGTGACAACGTGCGGTTCATTGCACACAATCATACGGAACGGACTAGCCCTTTGATGTTTCGTGTTAACACCGCGTGTGTGCGCCGGCGCAGCTCTGACTTATTTGTGCCCTTTTGTATTTCGAGCGATGTACATGTGAGAATATATCAATCGATAGTAGAATAATGTCATATATTGCGGACAGGCGTTTAGTAAAGGGGAGGGATTGAAGAATTTAGTTATGAAAGTAAACTGAATTTAGTTTCTTACCTACATTGCTTGTTTGAATTTGATATTATAACAATAAAATTAAGTTTTTCTAATTATTCTTTCAAATCACCTCAAAAAATTTGAATAAGAGTTAAATAATTATATGACATTAACGATCGATTGTGGAAAATTAAAACCAATTTAACATTTCGCTACTACTTTTGGAGGCAAGTAGTGACTCCTTAAAATTGTTTATTTGTGTATCATTAAATAACATAACGATTATCCTCTTTATCCGTTAGCACAGATTTACATTTAATGTTTTCTTTTTGTTTTAGGTATGTGTGTATGTGCCTCTTTTCACTAATTTATTATACTTCATAAGCATAAACTTACGTGATAAAATAAAAAAAACCACTGAACTTATGATTCTCGACATTAATCAACTGGCCTAATTGTTTTTATGTAACAGTTATAAACTAAATGCTAGTACAATATAACCTAAGTAATCATCAATCAATCAACAACCCATAATGTCCCACTGCTGGGCTCGGGTCTCCTCTCAGGAGAGGGTTAAGACCATACGTCCCCACGCTGGCCAAGTGCGGGTTGTAATAAGTAATAATATACCTAAGTAATAATCTTTATCATTTACAACAACCTATAACATCTAAAGTTAGGCTTCTTTTTTACGAAGCAAGTTTTGGAAAATTTATCTTCTCTATACAGTCCCGTAAACAGTTCTTACGAAACACATAGGATGACTAAGGATGGCAACACTCTGTATTCCTAAGCCGTCACCACACGAATAAATCTTTCACCACACGTCTTCCTTCGTTCTGGTATTTGTATCGAGTATTAATCAATCATGTTTGAGCGCAAAGATGATCTATACTCTGTACGGTTTTTATACTTTATACGTAAGTGCCTTACAGCTATACATCTCGACCTACACTCGACGACAATACTTGTATGCCCCATAAATATGATACGTCATCACACACCCGGGGCGCGTCCAAAACGCGCGATCTTCGATATCGTTTATAATGTAATAAATAACGCGATATGTGGAGTTGCATTCTCGACACCTACTTACTTACGTTCGACAGAAGATAGGGACTTGTTCGAGTAGTTCAACCGTTGCTTGTGTGGTTACAAATTTTTATCTGACATTTATTTGCCATGTTCATCTTGATTAACTGTAGCTTTATTACATACAGCCATGACTGTATCCGTAATTTGATAGGCAAAATATATGCCAACTATCATTTAATTCTAATCACGTCATAGGCTTCAATTAAGTTAGAAAGTATTTATTTGTTCTCGGTTTACAATTTGTAGTGAATTCATAGAGAGAAAAGATTATTTCACCCGTAGAGCCGGAAGAAGGGCTTCCGGTGTCCTCACTCACTCGGTGAAACAGCGCAAGCGCAACCGTTTTACACCGGTTTTCTGGGAGACCCTGGTATCACTCCGGTTGAGCCGACCCACACGTGGTGAAGAATGGCTCTCCCACTTTGAATCCTGATCTATCATTTCAAAGGCAGTATATAAGATAGAGGTGTCCTACACTTTAGAATTAATTAAACTAGATACAATATATTTTCAATTATTTAACCACATTATTACATTAAATATAGTTCTCCAATTATGAAATATATAGCAGTAGACTGACTGAAATTGTTATAGTGGCTGCACCACTATAACAATTTGATGGCCATATAAAACCCAAAATATTTTTAATTCATTTAGCAAATAGATGACAATAAAATTCGATTTCTATTCGCTTCTATCTTAATAAATATTTATAGAATAAATTTTGACTAACGAATAGAACTGTACTGTCGCTTGTAATTATGCATGAAAGATATCCCGTTTTGTATTCAGACTGAATGGACTTGTAAACATTACTTGAAATACATCATTGTATATTCACAAATGAATATATTATTTGGAATTGCTAGCATCGATCATTTTTGGGGTTCGGTTTAGATATAATGTCTATACTCACTTCTAAATTTAAAAGGAACTAACAATACCATCTATTATTTTGTCATGATAATTTTGTGATCGTTCTGTAAATATTACTATTCACACAATCATAGGACTAAATACTTATCAGAGTTGTGAGTGAGTCCATTAGTCCCAGAGTCAAAACAAATATTAAATGCCGCTGAAGTTGATGAAAATTTTGTGTTCTTTGCGCTTAAAATGTTCTTTATAATTTACTAGCCTTTATATCGATTATCGCGGTAAAGAGTAGCCTACGTCTTTCTTCTAGAATCAAAGTATCTCATTGCCATATTCATTGAAATCGGAGCAGCGGTTTAGTCGTCAAAGCGTAACAGATAGACAGACATAAAAAGTTACTTTTGAATTTATAATTTAAGTATGAATTTCCATTAAAAATTATAAGTGAGTTAATAATTCTTAGGTACTATCATTTCTGATCAGAATGCTGTCATCACTCAGTCATGCTTAGTATCTTTTGCTTTGCTTACTTCATTACTCGTATTGGTTACTGTTTAAATACAAACTTTACATCTGAACCATTCAACTAACCTCCAATACAATTCCGACGAAATCATTTGTCAGTTCAGATTTTACGAACCGTTGGTAAGAGAAAATATATTTTCGTTGTCAGGAGAGGAACACACTTAGGCCACGCTGTGGTATAGATGAAAAAGAGACAGACATCGAAAAGTAACATAAACAACGTTAGTGATATTCGGAGTGTCAAAAGTTAAACAACATACTATCGAATTACTGAGTCTAAAAAGTAGCCTAAGTAATTCTTTATAACAGCTATTTGCCCGTGAAAGTCACTTAAAAATAGGTCCAGCCTTTCCAGTGGCTAACCGAAACAAACAGACCGACAGACAAAAATGAATATCATCATCAACAACCCATAATGTCCCACTGCTGGGCTCGAGTCTCCTCTCAGGAGAGGGTTAAGGCCATACGTCGCCACGCTGGCCAAGTGCGGGTTGGGGACTGGCAAGAATACTTGTGGCTACGTATCTTGCCATTGGATGTTTTTAAGCCGCCCAAAGGCCTCCTACTAAGCTTCACGACTGTTATCGTATGATAACAACCAGAACCGACTGCTTATCGTGACCTCCGAATCACTGAGACGCTCATGGTAACATGCCACCAGCGGTCACCCATCCAAGTACTGACCGCGCCGTCGTTGTTTACCCTGAAAATGAATATATAGTGGGTATATTATTACTCATTTCTATTTTCAATTTTCTTTTAACAATATTATCGTATTTAAATTTTAGAGTAGGTAAATGTAACGCAACCTAAATATGTTTTATTAAATATGTGCTCCTGTCAAATTAATCAATATTTTTGACAGAGAACTGGGACCCAGACTTGCGAGCTAAAGAGTGTTTTATTTATTATAATAAGAAATTAAGCCAGCGATAAATACTTAAGGTACCGTAATCTTGTTACTGCATCAATGGAGTGATTCCTGGTTGCGAGAGGTGATATTCTCGATGTTTAAATTATGGTGTTCCCGCTTACGATTCGAGTACACGTATCACTGGTTACCGTTTCTGTAAATTTATTTGCAATTTTATTGCTGTATATTTTACTTAAATTTATGCTTTTTAACCAAACAAGTAATGTATAGTGAGCATCACAAGTTACATTCTTACTTACATATACTACCATAGATCTTTTTTCTAAACCGTAAAAATATTTTTACGTAAAAGTGATTAATTTAATACTGGTATCGTTATTTTAGTATTTTATATTTGTGTATGTTTAATAAATTGACCATAATCATTTATTTGTGGTCATTTTTGTGGGTGAAAAATTCTCTAAAAACTATTTGTCTATTAAATTGATTCAATCTAAAACTTTCTCATAAAGCGTTTTATGTTGGTGACTGTACTTTGCTTGACTGTATTAAAGCTAAAAGAATCTGGACACATTATTGACGTATAGTATTTTAGTTATTAAGTAAATATTTGTTCCGGAGTTTGGGGCGTTTCCTATTTTTAATATGTATGTATTTACAAAAAACAAGTATATATGTATTTATATCAGGTGTCTAGTACTCATAACTCAAGTTCTGTTGAGTTTAGGACTAGAAGACGTTGTGTGTTAGATGTTAGAAATATTTATTTATTGATGAAACTTATGTTTTTAGTTTGGACAGACAAATAAGCGAGCTTAGCCAAATTGACATTCAACAAACGTATAGTTATACGTACATAAAAAATACATGGGAATAACATCTCAACGTTAAGTCACGTAGTCAAAACAAGATAATATAAAAGAATAGAGACGTTAGCAATTGAAGAAAGAAATGGATATTCTATATTAGGCTTTCTTGGCAGTCATGACATGAAAAGATGATGAGGTAATTTGATGCTAGATGTAAAGCTAATGATTAACGTTAGGGAAATGCGAAGGGTGTCAATTTTATCACCTGCGCGCTTGCGTCTATTGAAATCTTACGGTGCCGTAATGATTTCGTCAGGGGCTTGTTCGCGGTTCAGTAACTAAAACATCACCCGATTGTCACACGATATTGTCACGGAGACAAAAGTTACTCGTGCGCGCCTACTCTAATTATATTTACTTATAATTATAGCGTTTCTTTTAGCGGAAAAAATACGGTACTTTTATTTATTACTTCAATAATTCATTTCCAAATTTTTATTTGTTGATGCAGGTTTAATGTTGTTGTTGTTGCTTTAGGTTGATTCAATGATGCAGAAGCATCTCAATGGGTCACCATAGTGTGGGTGACCATGTTGTATTGTTACATTGTCTGCGTTAGCAACGAGTATGGTGATCATTACTCTTGGGTTCTGCTCTTGCTTCATCGAACAGATTAGAAACACTTTGACAGTCTCATGTATATAAAAAAAGGAATTACGCAATACATTAAATCAGTTTCAAATCACGTTACTATTCGTTATATCACATAAGCCATATTTTTAAATTTTTAATTACGTTTTATATCTAAAAGAATGCGGTTTAGTTTGTTTTAGTCATAACATTTACCACAATATTAAGAGCCACACGATTGCACTTGTTATACAACCGTTAGTGACCTGTTAAGAAATAGAGGACTTCCCGATGCTTATATAAGACTGTACTTAAACTACCTACATAGTGTAATAAGGTGCTACTTATCACAGTTTATGAGTATGACCCACTCAAATTTCTAGTCACGTCTACAAAGTCAGTGTTAGTTAAGATGAATATGTTCTTATCACAACGTGGTTTACTTTAGGAAATTCAATAAAATATATAAACATAACACGCTAAAATAAACCATTAATAAATAGTAGTATTATTACAAATTATTGTAATTAATTAGAGTTTAAGTGTATCGAACCAATAACTTTTAAATTTATATAACTATGTTAACAAGTTGATACATTAAACACATTGCATGTCGTATTTGCTTATAATTGGTTGTGCAGTTAGGTGTAGGACAATCATTTTTGTATATTCGTAAATTTGCTATCATTCGGTATCAACTATTGGTAGGCCTCAATAAATAACTTTTTGGTTTGAACAAACTCGTCACTGGAATTGTCACTAATCGCGCCCAAAATCATTGTATAATATTGCGATGAATCAAGAATAACTACTACAATAGCATACATTCTTCTTATGCTATACTCCATTTATAAAAATCAGTTGAGTAACATGTAATAATAATAATAAGTAGGCAAAGTCACAATTGAATCCATCATACAATTTATAATAATTTATCAGAGAACTCGTAAATGTACTCGATAGTATTATAGAAACGAAACAAGTAACTTGCAGTGAGTACTTTTAAAGTTTTCATTCTTCATTTTACGTATTACTGTGTTAGCAGGACATCGGGTATACAAGTGTCATTGTTCTTTTTCATTCAAAAGTATTACCAAAGACTTACTTGAAACAGCAAAAATACTTCAAGATTTATTTGAAGGCATACAACGTCATTACAGGTGTTACATATCTCTTTAAGCAGCATTTGCTGCAAAGACAGCAGCTAAATTTTAAGTTCAATCGGATACTGTTACGTTCTCAGGAACTTCAGGGTATTTACGATAAGGATGAATTGAACAGGATCGTACATCGCCCGCATCCCGGGTGGTATGGCACAGTTACACTTTGACCGAGTTCGGCGTTACGGTACTTAAAAACAAAATACTTATAAATCAACCATGAATTCTGGATCTTTGCGTTATGAATGGCTGCTTAGCGATCCAGGTTTTTAATGTGTTGTGAACAAATTTCGATAGTAATTAACGGTATTAATCTAATTACGTACGTGTAACTACATTCTGATGACTTCTACAACTGTCAATGTAGAAACGAAAGATAATCTTAAATCAGAATCATGATAATCTTGAACATAGTCTTCTTATCCTAAAGTTGGTATTATATAATTACCATAGTAATAAAACTATTGGACAAAAACCTATGTCCAGTAGTGTACTATTAAAAAATTATATAATACAACTAGATCCGAATCGGACGCTAGATTTAAAAAGACAATATCTTTGACGGGACTTTCCCTGGTAGATAGTTGATGATATATATATGGCTACTTTTTTAAACCAGCTTTACTCCGCAGCAATACCCTGGGTTGTTGTTGTCAAGTTACAGAAACCACCGCTGGTAACACATGTCAGGTTTTATTTTAAGACATGTTAGGTTTTTTAGCCAAGAGCCACAAATATATAATCCCGAGATGTATCTTCTAAGAGTGAAAGGAGTATAGAGCGATCAATACACTCAGAGTGGATTCAAAAGTAATTTTTAGACGGTTTGTAACTTAAAGTAACTCACAAAACGAGTAGCGACCTCATTAATTCTTAATTATATAATTTCTATAAATAACCAAAGAATTCCTTAACTGAACATTCGATAACGGTAACCAAGTGAAATAATAACATAAGAGTTCACAAAATACCGACTTGGTAACCGAACACTACGTTTCAAAAAATAAATAAACATATAATCTCGTCGTCACATGTACTAGAACTTAAACTGAACCTTAAGATAGAAGTCGTAAAGTAGAAAATGGAAAAGTACAACATGTTGTAGAAATTCATCCAAAAAATTCAGCATCATCCTGCACTTTGTGAAGAGAATTCCTTATTTGTTTTGAACAATGACTTTTCAACAATAAACCGTTAAGTACGCAATAAAATACTGTTAAATTTTGTTGCCTAAAAAGTGTGAAATGACAAATCTCTCTTACATCTTTTTTAATGTAGGTGCTAGTCAAGATTTTACTTCTTACAAAGCTCGTTATGTCACTAAACAATTAACTTGGCATTCTAGCATTAGTATACACTATTTATGCCAACATTATAGACATAATTCTAAGCCAGTTGCAGCCCACTGCTGGACATAGAACGTCCATCTCCCAAGGAACAACACAGAGCCCGGTCTGTTCCTTTTTGCATCCAGTCGCTACCAGCCCTCCTATGCAAGTCGTCCCGCCATCTAGACTGAGAGGGCCTTTGCCTCTCACTACGTTTGCCAAGACGCAGTCTCCACATCGGAAAGCGCATACTCAGTTCTGCGACATAGGTGATCAGCCCAGTGCCACTTGCATTGCATTGCAAGTTTCAGAGCTATATATGTCGCTTTGATTCTCTGACGAATTTCTTCGTTACGAATTTTGTCCTTCAGAGAGACTCCAAGCATAGCTCTCCATGTACGTTGAGCAATTAAAGCTTATGCATTAGCCCCACAGTTAGTGTCCAATTATTATTACGAATCCAGTGTGAAGCATTTAACATAAATAAATTATTTTTATAGACGACACCCGCAGACATAGAACAACAATTTGTGGATCGCACTCACTGTTGTCCCATGTATGGTTTAAACCCACAGCATTGAGAGCGACGTGTCCACTTAAACCACTATAACATATGTGCAGTCATTTACGTCTACCCAGATTGATTCAATACGGTTTTAATATAGTTAAGGAATAGAGAAATATATATAAAATAAACATATTTGTAAAAAGAAACTAAAAAGAACATTTACCTGAATCTTACGGCAATGTAAGAAATTTTGTCTAAATTGAGAATTTTATCCTTAAACATAGATCCGATATCTTTAAGCGAAAGCGCTTAGAGAATATTATTATTAAATGCAATTTTCGCGTGTTTAAGGCTTCTGTATGAACTTATTTAAAGCGTTTCATTTGTAGTCTCAATTACATTTTCTTTTTCGTTTATTAATAAGAGTTTTATTTATCCATCATCATCATCAGCCTATTGCAGTCCACTCTTGGATATAGGCGTCTTACTATTCACCCGAATATTTGCTGTGTGCATGATGATAGCGACCCTATTGTTCACAATTATTTTATTTTGGGTACCATGAATTTATTTCCATGCTCCAATTTTCATTTTGTGTTGGAGCGAATAAAAATCGAATTAACTGTTTTTTTGTATTGTTTCTACGCTTTAAAATATGATACGTTCTGTTAATTATATCGTCGCGGATTCAAACGTTTACGTAGGCTACTGGAAATTTAGACATATGGAATCCTATAAAAATATAGCAATTTTACACATGACACTTACTTCGCATCTCTGCCAAATTACACTCTGTGATTGATTTGACGGCCCCCACCACCCACTTTGCACAAAACAACTAGATCAGCTGTAAGGGTATCTAAGAGAGATCTTGTGGGCACCATTATAGTTGAAGAGTAGTGTGAAATAATCTAAGTAAGTTTAATGTGGCGTATGTTGTAAAAATCACGGAGTAAAACTAGGATAAATTCTAATAACTATAATATTACATACATTTTAAGCAGATGACGTACTAAATCATATAAATAAAACGTGATTTCTACCACTGGGTAGGAACACGTTTAGAAATAAATTAGAATGACAGCAAATAAAGTAATCTCAAAAATAACTTATAAGCATTAGAGGTTCTGAACATTAAAAAGAAAATTGGGCTTCCAGCGGTATCACTGCTTGCAGTACCAAAGAACAAGATTCTGTTTGCCAACATTTGATTTATAAACCATTATAAATGTCTTCATTATACAAAACACTAGGTATTACTTTATTAAGAGTCAATAAATTCCGTACACGTCATCAATAAATATTTTTTTATGATGAATATGATTATAATTAATTACAATGTGTAGTTCATTTCGGCAGAGTTCGCGATTCTTAGAACTTGTACGTAATTTGTACGAGTGAGGAACAAAACGTAGGGTTGAAAGAACAATTATGAAAGGATTTTAAAAGAATAGATTACTTAACAATATAGTAAGTGTAATAATAGATTACTTAACAACCGTTCAAAAGGTCTCGAGTTCGAATGTTCGAAATTATTCGGTATTACTATTTTTTCTGATAATACAAATACTTTAGCGCGGAGTTTCAAGCTCGACATCATAACCTCCTTTCCTCAGAGAGCACGGGAAGCCTTCGGTTCTATGCCTGATCTCTCTCCGGTAGCATTGGATAATAGTCCCATCATAATATGAGAGTGAAGGAGCAAAGAGAGCGACGGCTAGAAATACATCAATTAATTTAAAGGTACTGTTTCAAATCTCCTGTAACAATAGAGTAACTATGTATATTTTTTATGTAAAAAATACAACCTTTATTAAACATTTCATAGTAAAAACTATAGGATACTTTCCATTTTTATAGAAATTTGGCAAGAAGCAAGGTCTTAGAGCACAAATAAAAAAAATCTGAAAGTTGTTTATTTGTAATTACTGGAAATCGGTTACTTGCAACTTGCACCGTTTTGAATGTCTTGTTTTATTTCATGGACCACTATATCTTGAACTATAATTGCACAGAATTTTACACTATGACAAGTCACTAATTAATGGATCAGTATAGTATTATTTAGTCGTTTTTACTTCTATTAACTTTATGACATATTGTTCACAAACTTTGGTTGTCCTCAGTTCTTCAACATATCTATATATACTAATAGGTGAAGAAACCCTTTGTTAATCTTTTTAGGAAAATATGTAAACGGAGGAGTATGAAATTTGACATAGTTAAACTTAATGTATAGGAGGTAAATTCATAATTAATTAAAGGCCTAATTATTTCAAATATGGTCAATTAAAGTGCACTCAAGGTAGTCGAGCCACTCTGATTTCAGCACGAACGACCTGACTCGACTTAGTTCTCAATAATATCCTTAATTTTTATTTCACGCTTTTCCACCTTCCACCAAGTAGAACAATGAGCACATGATACAAGATATACTAACAAAGTAATAAATAAAATATATATTTATTTGAACAACCTTAACACGAAAATTTTATTGCATGAAAATGTGTTTATTTTATTTTACAACCCTAAACAATTTTATTTTAGGAAGAATACAGACACTTGCGGAAGTATCGACAAGCCTTGCGAAATATTTGTTTGCGAACTGATTTAAATCTTGGGATGTCAGCTCATCGCTCCGAGCGATGCAGTTCCTTTAACAATAATAAAATTCCGAGTACGCAGCGGACTTGTCTTCATAAAAGATAAAGTCAAAAATGTTGGCGCTAATGTTACGATAGGAATCAGTATGCAGTTTCCGGATGCATCTGACGACTCTGAAAGCAGGATTAATGCGGCGCTTAAGCTCCAAACATTCCTAGCACGGGTTAATATTTGTGGTGGAAACCAAGAGTTTTGTGGTAAATTGTCATACATTATTGTAAGTACAACCTACCTAACGAAGTGTCACCAAGGAGTAACTTCTAATAACCCCTCGTGTAATTAAGAGCTCGCACTGATTGGTCATTTTTTTTTCGAACATAACTTTTTAGACCGTTAGAGGTTAAAGGAACTCTATCTTTCTTCTGAAAGGACATCAAGTCATGTTCATAAGCCGGCTTTATCCTATTTAAGATATATCCCTTAATCATATAATCCTCTAATCTTACACTGTCATTAATAAAATACTGATTCAAGCGTGTGCACACATTTACGTAAACTTCGTACGACGCTATTGGAGGATTCATTGAATCGGGCTCGTTACTCCGTCGCTGCGTTTCTACCAGATGATAAAAAGAGCATTTTGTTGAATAAACAAGATTAGTCAAATCTTCATCCGTGTTTATCTAATATTAAAAGTATCTACACTAATGACCATTTAATTTATCAAAGCTCTTGGATTTTCAAATTTTAGTTTGTTTAAATTCGTAGATATTATTTTTTTTTCCTTTTCTGTTTATTTTTTATGCTAATGCATGTAGGATTATAAACAGTTAGCTAATATGATTTGTAAAGAGACTGTAGATTATGAGTTACTATGATAGTATGCTTGTAGGATAGTAAAAGAATGAAAAGTAAAATAATATCCATGTTTATCAATTGTCCTGAATCTAATTTTATTTTCTTAAAGATTTCAAAGCATATATTCTGAGATGGTATTTAAAAATTTCAACAACTAGTTGTCACTGAGAAAGAGATATAAAATAAGGAAAGTGGATTTCATTAAAACAAGAGAAATCAATCGTGACTTTTTTAAACGATGCAATATCTTACATCATCGAAACAGACAAGAGCAAAAAGTTAATATTAAAATATCGCTTAATCGCAATCGGTGGAGCGGGTGAGATTTTTATTTGCGATCAAGTATTACCTCATTGCGTTTACATTACGTTACACTACAAAAACTTTGTGCCGCGCATGTCAAAATGTCTGTTTGGATATGCTTATTTTGTATAGTAATGACGATGCAGTTTCATTGTGAATCATTAAGTAGATTTATTTTGTTTTTTTTTAATATTGACCGGTTAAAATTTTAGCTAATTTATACAATAATAATGAGAAAGAAATAAATGATAAATATTTTCAGACATTTAAACACACAACGACTTCTAGCTCCAAACTAAGCAGAACTTGTACAATGGTACTAGACAACTGATATTAATATTTATTTTTAATACTTTTTTTGTAAATAAATACATATGACAATGTCTACAATATGTAACTACTACACTAAAATAATATTCATATAATGACTTTGTTCCAATTAATGGTAGAGCAATGAAAAATTGACCTGTAACCGCAAGTACAAACAAACAACTCGACTGTAGAAGTATCTTTTTCCAGTGGCATTTCCATATTAATTTCTGTATCAATTTTGAATGATTAAGTAGTATAAGCTTCATATGTTTAAAATTCAAATTATATAATCGATTTTAAGATATTTTACAAATTGAAGATTCATTTCGGGCCCGTGTTGAGAGTAATACCTCTTTAAATGTGCTCCTGCCGAGGCAGTAAATCAGATGAATATTGGTACACTTGTATATTAGGTACCCGTTATTGAACGAGTCTCAATTTGCATTTGTCGGAGTCATTATAGAAAATCTGACGCCGTAAAAGTATAAGGGAAAAATTATCATTTAGCAATTCAAAACCACAATGAAGCCAAGATTTAAAAACATCTATTCATTAATTTATTGCTTAATTTTTGACCTTCTTATATATGAAAAATACACCAAAAAGACGAATATAATGTAATGATAAACTTATTAGAAGAAAAAATTGAAATTGAAGCAGTAATTTATATTTGTACGTAATCCGAATCAAAAACGCCTCGTACTAGATTGGATCAAGACTGACTCTCCAATGCTAATTTTCAGACTATCTGTTATCGTACCTCGTAAACTTTATTTGCAATCAATACTTAGCCTCTTGGACCGCTAATTATAGCAAATGAATAAAGAGTAATGGAATAAAAGGTCTGAAAGTGTTTCCTGGTAAGGACCACACAGTACGATCTGATCTTACATTTCTCTTGATGGCTATCTGTGTGGGGTTAAACCATCTATTCTAGAAATCTAGGGCGGATTAGTCTCATAATCTTTAAGGTATGATTGATTGATGATATCTGATTTCAGTACGAACAGGCCGATTTGAGCATGGCGGTACTACTCTTTCACAAACTTTCAATCTATATATGACAGTATTCGTGCTGTTGTGTTTCGTTGGTGAGTGCGAGACCGGAGGCCCAATGATACAAAAGCATTTTAATAGGCCGCCATAGTGAGGACTACCATGCTGCATTATTGCATTGTCTGCATTCGCAATGAGTATGGTGACCACTGCTCTTGGATTCTGCTCATGCTTTCCATCCGGCAGAGTTCAGTTACTTTGGAAGGCTCATATGTGTATTTAAAACCTACCTTTTTTGTCATTTATATTTTATCTAGTAGGAGTAATGTAATAAATATTTCGGGCATCTTACACATAGCGTCATCTAGTCCCAAACTAAGCGGAGCTTGTGTTATGGGTACTAGACAGTAGATTTAAATACTTAGATACTTTTTTATAAATACATAAATATTATATATATAAAAAATCCAAACTCCGAAACAAATATTTTCAGATCATACAATTGATTGGTCCGACCCGGGAATCGCACCCGAGACCTCATACACAGCAGTCGCATACGCTACGACTGCGCCACAGCGGCAGTCAGTGGCGCGGTGGGGAGCGCTTTCAGAGTACCTTATATTTAGAAGAAAATGACCAGATTTGGTTCGCAATTTTCAACCTTGATGCAGGGAACTGAAGTTAAGCAGTTTATTCATTTCTTTTCATCGAGTGAGTGACGGTACTCGGGGAAGGGACTAAGATGATGGCACACACTTGGGATTTAAGTCCTATAGACTTCGGTAGTCACTCACCATCATATCACCCATTATAATAATAATAGCAATTTTAATCACAATCTTAAATTTAAATGACATTTGTATTTAACTTATAATAACACAATGTCATTTTAAAAAATAGTAAAATATATGCGTTTAAGCCAGTTTGAACCGGTTGAAACCGGTGTTGAGATTGTGTTGCCATAGCTTTTAATCTTGTGTCTTTGTCTTGCATGTGACCCAAGCCCTTTTCCGAATATCATCTTCCCATATTTGCCGTTGTCCACCTCTCTTTCTCTTTTGATGTCTTGGACCTTAATCCTTTTCGTTTACTTATCACCATGTGACATTAATGAGTGAGAGAGTGAGTTTAAGTGGAGATGGGCTCATCTCTACATAAGCTTCTTAATACAGTGTGTTACATCGGTAATTTTAGGTTGATTTTTAAGAGTATCCAGTTTTAGTCTATCTTTTAGTTTGAAGTAAAGCATACTTCTTCCCATACTTTGTTTGCAGGTCTTAAGATTTTTTAAGTTTTTTCTGGTGAGGCTCCATGTTTAAGGATCGTACGTCACTATGGGCAAGATAGTCGAAGATCTTTTGTTTAGTTGTAAGTGGTAATTGAGGGTTTTCATAATTTTGTTGAGAGAAAAATATCTTTTACATGCCAGTTGTACTTTATTGTTTATTTCTTCTGTGGATAGATCTGTTGGTGACATTATTAGACCGAGTTATGTATACTCATTTACGTATTTGATTATTTTGTTAGTGACTATGATCATTACCCATGCTAATATTCATATGTTAAATAAAATAGTAAATTATATAAAAAAAATATTATTATTCACAAAATAGGAGTACTGTAAATTGAAATCTGATCCAAAACTGTGAACCAATAAAATCAATGATAGAATTAGTGATCAAACTATCGAAGAAACTAATTAAATTCCTTAATAATAATAATAATTTATTTATTTCTCTTCTCACAACTACTGATACTTGGAATATTAATTCTTATCACAACACAAAAACAAGACTGAATTAGACGTGAGTCTTTAGCTCAGATCACCAGGCATAAAGTTACAATATAGTCTTTTGAATAAGACATAGATATTGCAGCTAAAATAAAGCAAAAGAAAACTAATGCAAAAGCAGACAAAGGGAAATAAATAGGATAATATACCGGATACCTCTAGTATATTTTTAACTAGTGTGTGTTTGTGTATATATATATATATATATATATATATGTTTGTGTGTGTCTGTGTGTGGGTATGTATGTGTGTGTAATTTGGTTAAATTAAAATAATGTATTTGTTTATTTTAAAATTCTTAAAAATCTTGTTATACTTAATAAACATCCAACATAATGATCAATATATGTAGATTAATATAGATTCCTTTAATTGGTTTGATGAAATCGTAGCTTAAAATTATTAATTTATTTAATACAAAAAGTATCAAAATAGAAATCGTTACGTAAAAAGGTTAATCTTCATATTAATTATTATTTTAATTAATATTAAAAATGTCCAGTCCACACTGTTTCTAATAATTCATCAACAAAGTAACTTCTTCCGTGTACGACAGAACTCACTTCCTGAAGTTGGAGGTTTTTTTTATGGCATAGATTAGGCAAACGAGCAGACGTATCGCCTGATGGTAAGCATTTACCGCCGCCCATGGACAACCGCAACACCAGAGGCATCACAAGTGCGTTGCCAACCTTAGGGGATGGGAAGGGGATAAGGGGAAGAGTTGGATTATGGGCCTCCGGTGTCCTTAATCACTCGGTGAAACACAGCGCAAGCGCTGTTTTACACCGGTTTTCTGTAAGGCCGAGGTATCACTCCGGTCGAGCCGGCCCATGCATGCCGAAGCGTGGCTCTCCCACGGTAAACATTCATTCAGTTCGATATTAAACTGTGAACAAAAGATATTCGCATTTGTATTTTAAGTTCATGTTAATATATCTGATAATGTAGTGTGTATTAACAAAGTCAGAAGACAATACATGAGTAGTAATTGTTTAACTGATTTTTAAACACTTTAAATTTTAATAAAATTAAAATGAATTTTACTAAACGAACTTGTACTATTGGTACTAGATAACTAATTTAATCTGTATACAGTATTTTTTTAAATTCAAACATACTCTAGATAGAAAACACCATCATACAAACATTTGATCCGACTCGGGAATGGTACCCGAGATCTCAACCACAGCAGTCACATACGCTACTTCTGCGCCACCGAAGCTGTCTTATGGGACATACTTATATGACTATGTTCATGCATTTCATAAGGATTAATAGTTCAGTAACTTTTTAGTCCTAAAATAAAATTTTTATTGATTCATGTAACATATCAGTTTCGGTAGGTTTTAGTCAAATATTAAAAATAAATTTTATTGATTCATGTAACATATCACTTTAGGTAGGTTTTAGTCAAATGTTAAAAATTTCTTTTATTGATTGACGTAAATATGTTACGTAAATCAATAAAAGTATTTTCATTTTTGATAGGTGTTAGTCAAATTTTAAACATAAATTTTATTGATTTACGTAACATATCATTTTTGGTAGGTTTTAGTCAAATGTTAAAAATAACTTTTATTAATTTATGTAACATTATTTTCGGTATGTTATTATTGATACGGAATAGATGGTCTCTATTACAAATATTCCATTTTATTAGCTCATTACATAATTATGATCATTGTGTTCTGTTTCCTGGAATGGTCATCAGATTGAAATATATTAGTTAGTCTCTTGCAACAATTAGTACTACAAACAGATGGATTATGCTTCATCTTTTCTCCAACATTTATTCCAGATATTCTTATAATAACCTTGAAAACTTTATATTTTATATCTAATTTCCATTTCTTGTTGTTTCAAAGAAATTAGCATTTATTACAGATAGACGGGTTTTCTAACATTTAAGAGAGTTTAACAATTAACTAAAGTAGGTATTACATAAGGAGTTATTTTATGACCATCTCTTAACTATATTCCTTTCGATACGATTCATGTTTAACGTGTTATTAATCAGAAAGTCACTCATGTTAATTTAATATTATGTAAACTACACCAAAAGTGGCAATAATATACAGCTAAGAAGCTTTATATTATGGCTATTGATCTTAATAAATCATAAGTATTCGTGTAAATAAATCACAAAATCAAAATTGCTTGTACGGGTTTTAAACTTGACACGTGAAATTTTGCAATGTCACAGATTTGGTTCCCGTTCTGTCTTGATGTACGCACACACATCTATCGTAAGCCTTATTCTAAGATCGATAGTAGGAATATTTTTTCTTTGCTTAAGTCTAAAATTCATTGTGCTATATGTCCCAAGATATTATTATAACGTAAAAATTATCATAGAAGTAATACTGTTCACCGTTACATTAAATATTCCACACACGTTTTGCAAGTCTAAACAAAAGCCTAAAACTGCTAAGATTTATCGAATACAAAAAGCAATAAACCTAAACAGCGGCAATTGAGTGTTTTGTAATTTGCAATTAACTATACAATGCTGCAGAGCATTTTAACGGCCCAGGTGGCTTCGAGCTATTATATACTCTGCTTCATTATATTAAAGGTTCATATTTGAATTGTTTCAGGTAATGCTTTGAGAGTGAGAACGTGACTTATGATTTCATTATGGATCGGCGCGTGCGCAAAGGATCTTGCGACATGGACACCCCCTGGTTTAGTATGTGTCATTTTCAAAGGGAGAGTTGTGCGGTTAAGGTTTCTGTTTCGTAAACTTGGGAAGCGTGAGTTCACCGATTGTATGGTGTTTAGTTAAGGTTATCAATTCAAAAATAAATAAAAACTGTAATTTTTTGAGGTATATTAGAAGAGTCGGTAATGAAATTGCAGTAAAAGATTAGGTCATAGAACATATATACAACATATTTTTATAAATTGTATCTAGTAACAATTAAACGGGATACTAGTATTATACGAATGAAAAACAAACTACGTTTCAATATCAAGTTACCATTGGTCACTTCGTTGTTTATTGCAATCATTGTCCTCGTGCCTCATGTCTCTCGTGCCTCGGTGGCGTAGTGGTAGCGTAAGTGGCTGCTGCGCATGAGGTCTCGGGTTCGATTCCTGAGTCGGACCAAATGTTTATATGATCTGCAAATATTTGTTTCGGAGTTTGGGTGTTTTCTATGTATAATATGTATGTGTTTACAAAAAAAAATTATATGTATATATATCAGTTGTCTAGTACCCATATTACAAGCTCTGCTTAGTTTGGGACTAGATGGCGTTGTGTGTTAAAATGTCCGAAAAATTTATTATTATTATTTATTATTGTAGATTGGTTGTTAGTAGTCAATCTTCAAATTACAATAGTAGTGCTTCTTATCGCTGTCAATAAAAAACTACGATAAAGCTAGCATGTCTAATGCAGTAGTTGATTTGGATTCAGATGCATAAACGTCGCAGGATATTCAAAAATACCACTGTTTTTGTAACTATGACACCAAAAACAATCAAGCAAGTACCATGCTTCTGTAAAATCGTTATGATTATGAATATATATATAATCAGTATCATAATAAAAGATGTTTCTGCAAATCCTGCTAAAAATTATAAGGAAATGGAAATCCTGGACGATTTACCGTTGAGGAGCAGCTTGGATGGTTATGTAACAAGATTGGAGAAAATAATGGATTTCGTTCAAGGTCATGAGCGTTATCTAGACATGAATTTAGGCTTTGGAATATTTATGGTGAACGTTAATCTAAGAACCATTTTACGGTTAAGAGGAATAAGAATATCGAGAATTAAAAAGGCTCGTCTGGACAAAATCTTGCGAAAGTATGATGAAATACTGGAATATTTTCTAGACATGCTGAATAAAAATTCGGCACACAGCACAGACACGGAATCATCAGCTTACTTTATAACGGAACTTTTTTCTAAGGATAATAAAAACTGGGGAATACATTTACAAAAGTTTAAAACAAACTTATTAAAAAAAACTGAATTTTATTCAAAGAGAGAGTTGACTGAGAGGTATTCTACATGGTCTCAATACGTGGAAAAGGTATATGACTTTGATCACTACTATCCCAGTCCGCAGCTCTCTGATGATTGTATAAGTGCCTTGTCGCAAGTTCCTATCAATTCAAAAATGCGATGGAGACGTTGTGAAGTTTCAAGTTTTTGTGTTGAATATGTACGAAACGGCACGGATTATGGATACGCAATAACACATCGGCTACTGTACTTGATAATGGCTCGATTCTCGCGTGGATGCACCATCATTTCTTCAGTAAAAGACCAAGAGCAGATTGAACGCTTTTGTGGTAAAATTTACAATGAAATAGAGTATCACTCATTCCATAATTTTGAAATACCAGACTTATCTTTAGAAATGATCGCTTTGTGTACTCTAGAAGGTCACGTGCAATTTCTTCGACGCTCATGGTTCGATGAACTCTTTGAATTTCAAAGAGAACTTGGATGTGTCGCGAGTAGCAAAGAAGATAAAGAAAAACAAGTAACACCAGATCTATACAAAGCAGAAAAACCAAAGTGGCAAATAGTAGAAGAATACCAAGATATCTTGGGAGGATCATGCAATACTCATACAACTGGAGTCGCAGCCGCAGCACTATCAGCAGCCATAAGATATATAATAGAGAATTTTTTTTGAGTAATTACACAGTTACAATAAATAAAAAATCGATCTTTTCAGTTTTACCCTTGGCCTTTGTATTTTGTCATTTTCGCTGTATTCAATAATATTTTTAGAATCATGTAGTGTTATAGTTTTGGAAAATATAGGTTAAAGGTAAGGTAAAGTAAAATGAAAATGATTTGAAAGGGCAGAAAAGTGATGTATCTATATATTTCACATATAATAACTGTTGTATGTAATATTTTTCTGAAATAAAAAAAAGATAGAGGTATTCATGACTATTATCACAGTCAAAAATTTACATTGATCATAATCGTTTGTTAGTGTGTCGACCGAAATTAAAGAATATTAATTCTTAGTATTTTCAATGACATAACTTTAAAAATTAGTTAAATTTTGCTACGCTACAATTGGTAAAATATCGTTGGTACATCAAGTGTAACGAATTGTACCAGGAAACAAACATGAAAATTTAAAATGAAAAAAAAACGAAATATTATTAATCGAATTTCTTATCGCTATTAGCAATCTCTTCCCGGAGCCCTTCGGATGAACCAGAAACAAATGAAAGGGGTTGGGCAGCTGATAAGCAACAAATTTTATATTATGGACTGTTATTTTATTAATGGTCTCATAAATATTGTTATGGTGTTTTATTGTTCGAAGTTTAAGTTCAGGAGGTTGGCTGAACTGACACTTGTATCACGAGGTTTTAAAAACTTGAGCCATTACAAGTTGCTAGACACCACTCACACGATCATTGTAACACATAATTATTTTCAGATATAAAAAAAGCCGGTGAAGTGCTTAATAATAAATATGTACGTGCCATAGTGAGTATGTACTTTAGGAAACACACCTGGCCTTATTCTGCTATCGGCTCTATTCTGAACATCAACAACAGCATCTTAGAGCCTCAATTCAACTCTAGTCTTTGTTCTCAAATCTTCAAGTTCGTAACTTGAGAATAAATGAAAAGTTCATTTATTCTCAAGTTTCTTCTCAACATTCGATTCTTTTTAGTCATTAGATCTCTTTAAATTACATTTTAATTTATAAATTGTATTGAAAAAATCGAAGTAAGATTGAGGATAAAATGAAGTTTTTGCGTTGACAAAAAATCTTCTGCCCATTGCGTGTATATAGAAATACAAAGACCTAAAATATAGCTGCGTAATATCTCACTCATTATATCTTCAACAACCCTTTGTAGTCCACTGCTGGACTTAGGCCTCTCTAAAGTAAGTAAATTTCGGCTTACTGTACCATGCTAGGCTGTTGACGATATAGTGTCAAGTTTTCCTTCTCATTACACTACTTTTGACCTACTTTGTTTGTTCCCATAAACGGCTCTTACGATACTGACGGGATGAATACGGTGACACTCTGTATGATTCATCCGTCCCACTTGGTGATAATTACTTAAACCAAATGATTTTTAAGTACATGCTAAATCTTAAAAAGTATCCACTTGCCTAACAGATACTAAAAAAAGGTATATTTTCTTATCGATTACGTCACTAACTGATTAGTTATCGAAACTTAATGAACGAAGCGATTCGATTAATTTGATTTCAATTGCCTCTCGATGCATAAGATATTTCGACTTTGAATTAATCAACGTTGATGTGTTGGATGCGAGAAGCCATAGATCGAACTAAGTGGCGTGAAATTGGAGAGGCCTATGTCCAGCAGTGGACTGCGATAGGCTGATGATGATGATGATGATGATGATGATGATGATGTGTTCAATACCGTGTTTTAAACATAATTGATTTTAAACAACAACAGTGAATGTAAAAAAGTGAAGTATCTCTGTGTCCTCATATAAAATATAAAGAAAGGAAATAAAATAAATAAAATAAAATCGCTGAAGAAGATAATATAATTGGTATTTACCGATTCAACCTTAGCTATTTATGGTAATTTTCAAAAGAAGAAATTTCAAATATATTTTAAATAATTTGAGATGGTAGAACACTAGATAGAATATATTTAAGTCAAAGTATAAATTAAGACATACCGTAATGCATTTTTACATTGTTATTAAATAACTATTGTCAATTTTTTGAACCATTGACAAAAAAGGTCACAGTTAATAGCAAGATTGTAGATTTACTTTCACATAGCTTGTTTCACCTACTACGTGTCAAAATCACTGCTACATATCAAGGACTCATACAAATTATTACTAATGATGTTAACAACAAACTTGGAAAAAACCATCAAGGAAATTTCAAACCAAATCACTGTCATAACAAATCATATTTTAAAATTATATAATTTATTACTTCATACAAATTTTCTAGATAAAAATTACCCATATAATTTAGTGGGACTATCAATTTTTTAGTATCACTTAAGGCAGTTAAGGCTTGAAAACGTTACAAACAAAGGAAGGAGTAAAAACATATCACTGACAATCACTTTCGCTTATACACATCTGAAGGATACTGTTATACTAATAGAGTTATAAGTAAAGATGACCAGTTGAATATTAGAACTAAAAAGGTCCAATGAGAACAATTCTTAAGTCATGCTACAGAATGTTTTAAAATGCAGTAACAATAACATTTACCCAAAAGACAAACAATGAGACTTTAAACTGGTTTCTTGTTATCTTTTTTAAAATTAGTCATTCGGTGAAGAATGTAATCAGAGCTGTGTATTCGGAAATTCTTTGCGATGGTTATTCCTCCGATGTATTTAACAATAACACTACAGCAGTCATACTTCGACATGAATGGACCGGCTCAAGCAAAGTGATACCACGCCCTCACAGAAAAACTGGTGTGGAATTGCTGTGTTTCACCGAGTGAGTGACGATGCCGGAGGCCCATACCCCAACCAGTCTCCCCATCCTCCAAAGGCCGGCAACCACAGTGCGTCACAAGTGCCGCCTCTGGTGTTGCGGGTGTTTATGGGCGACGGTAATCGTTTACTATCAGGCGATACGTCTGCTCGTATGCCAACTAATCCGAGAAAAAAAAACCTTCAATAATTTCAGTGTTCATCACTAAGTGTTCTTTTTGTTGGAGCCTTAGCTTTTGAAGTATTTCAATAAAATATATTATTGAAATACATTGGCTTACTATTTATCTTTCATATTAAATAGTAACACTATTGTACCTGAATATCTGACTTATAAAAATAGTAGCTATGAGTTTTTGTGCCAGTACTATTCTCATAAAGCTCTATGCATTTTGGAAATCGGAAACACAAGCAGGTAAGTAGATATTGGTGTTTTCATCTAATTTGCCTTGACAATCCAGCACTTGCTGTGCTGTTTGTGTCAATTTATGATTTTTTACTTTTTTAATTTAAGGTTCATAAATGACACTTAGTGTCTTAATTGAATAAATGATTTTGAATTAGAATTTGACTTAACTAGTATGGTAAAGGGATTGTCCTTGTTTAATTTTAAATCTGAAATTAATAATATTTTTCTGTTCTAACCTTGGTTCATCACCGACACATAAATATAAGGTGGGTCTATGTGGTAAACATACGTATACAATTACTATGCAATCGGCGGCCATTTACAGCGATATTTCCGGGATTTGGTAGCTTTCGAAACATATAAATAGTAATAATAATAACACGAGAACCTTAAATTATCCCAGGATCAAAAATCAGGTAACATCGACATTTCAGTAAACAGACAACAGACAGATCAAATCAAAATATATTATACCTTATATATTTTTTTACATACAAACACAGAACAAACAAAAATACTATCCTCTCAGAATATCAACCTAATAATATAACCTAATAAGAAAGCATTCGTGCCGTCGTATTTTGTTGGTGTGTGTAAGATCGAAGGCCCAATCATGCAGAAGCGTCTTATTGGGCTGCCATAGTGTGGACTTGCCGCATTATTGCATTGTCTGCATTCGCAATGAGTATGGTAACCACTGCTCTTGTTTTCTGCTCATACTTTCCATCAAGCGTGGTGTCACTTGAGCAAGCCCATATGTTAAAAAAACAATGATGATTACCCAATACACAATTACACATCTTCAGTGGAACTCAATACCACCAGCTCAGTAGTATAGATCTAACTAGATAAACGCTAGATATATATATACACTAGATAAATGATGTAAAAATAAATTTATGTATTTAAAGATTTACTGCAATTTTATTGGTATGTTTAAAAACATATATGCGTTAAGATTTGTATTCTTAGAATTCAATAAACGCTTCCTCCTTTAAACTTTACTTGAGATATCCGTAACATCACAGAAAAATGTAAATAACCACTACACATGTATAGCAAGAAGCCAATATCGATAATTTCCCAATTATCTTAAATATACTATGACTGTGCCTATAAGCATCGATTTACGAAGGATTACCGAAGGTCGCTCAGATCTTCTACATTTACCTTAAGCATTTTCGGTCTTATTCATTAGTGTTAAGATTGAAATTCCAATGGTAACAAGGATGTCCACTCTCCTCGATCACGTCACTGTTCGCTCTGAATGGGTCTTTCCGAGTTAAAAATAATGATTGTCATCATGCAAGAAATAGAACAGTAGTACAAGAAATGTTATTATTTTGTTTAATGGACCCATTTTATAAAAATTTCAGCGAAAGAAAACAAGATCATTGATACCTATATTAAAAAATTGAAGAGTCTGTTTGTAGTTTTGTATTCACAGGTTTTCCGTAAATGCATATGGAAGTAAATACGCTACTTACATCAAAACAATATTTTTTGTGCCGGCTAATCTCTAGAACGGCTGTCCTGTTTTCAGTGGGACTTTCACAAGAAGATAGCTAATGATAAAAGGAGTAACTTAGGCTATTGTTAAGGCTATTATGCCCCGCGGCATTATTCGCGATTGTTTTTTATAAAACTACAAAATTAATCGCTGGTAAAACCACGGAGCTCAAATAGTGATATGATAAGATTAATATAAAGAGAGCAAGCCAAAAACATTTCAGTGACGAATTTTTTCTTAGGGAACTTAAGTCTCATGCTTACAGTGTCTATATAGATACCTCTGATTAAACCGAAACTTGAAAGAACTTAAAAATGTTAAATATAAAACTTAAACTTCTGATATAATATTGTCATGTGGCTTAAAATTTTCGGTAACAACTATGACGTCTGGATGACGGTGTACTTTGTGATTAATCGGCATATTGGTTGAGTGAGATCATTATTCTTAGATCACAATTAAAAATTTATAACTTTTTTTATGTAATATTATGCCGTGAACTTGAAGTGTGAAATAATAATGAATAAACGTTTGGATATACATGAATATGAGTGTGATACATCGGTATTTAAAATATACGTTACTGGGAATTTAAACAGTTGACATCCGTATTCAGTCATTGAAATCATATAGTAAAAGTTGTAAATATGATTTGTGACCAGAATAAGGAATCATACATAAGGGTAGACCTTATGCAAGTTAACTTATCCTGGCCTGTATCTATCTTTTTTAGTGTTTGACTTGTATGAAATCAATCTGAATCTTTGTAAAATTTGCAAGAACATGTATAGCCCAGGAATATACCAGACCCTTAGCGAGAGCATCCACCGAGCTTAGTACGCAACACAATGTAGTGATGCATCACAAACAGATTTCGAAATTTGGAACCTTGAATATTTTTAGCCAGATCCTAGTCTAGTCCTTTACGCTAACTAATCTGTATTTATTAACTTCTTGATTATAGCAAATCAGAAACATATTTTCAAAGTAATGTGTATAGGGGTCACCGGCAGTTAATGCTAAACATACTAAACATTATATATTTATAATGCACATTGGAATAGTCTGAAGTTTAAATCCATAAGTCAAAGGTTGCATAAGTCTTGGTCAAAAAAACTTATTTTTGGTTTATTTTGGGAAAGCATAGTAAAAGGTACCTTATTAGTCGGCAAAGAAAAAGGGATTAGTCGAAGTAGGAAAGTCGAAAAAATAATGATTATTTTTAATATTTTTTTCTCACAAATTCCTCTGCGGAAACACGCCGTTTTCTAGTTTATTTATTCATACCCACTCTAAACCACTATTGATTAGGTAAGTAAATTGTTATCTATGGGTGTAATCAAAACAACATAACCTTGCCTGGAGGCGACGTGAAGCCATTTTTTAAGGCACTGATGTTATTATACTCACAATTACCGGGTATAATTAGCCCGTCTTGTGTTGAATTTAACCCACACAATAATAAACTTTAAACGCATCGCTTTTAATGCTATTTACTCATAGATAAGTAACACCAACAATTAAGAACATCGTACAATTAAATTTACCCCTACACCTTTATATTAGAATGGAAATTTGTATAGCAAATCAAATTAATAAGGTTATCTAAGTCAAGTTAATAACTGTCTAATTAGATTGTCTTTTATTTTCAAACAAATATCATAAGATGTTCTAAAGTACAGACAGCAATAATATTAAAACTTATGTTAATAAAAACATAGCTTTGTTTTGTTCATTTTAATTATGAAATAACGAACGATTTTCTTATTCACTCTATCAATTTACCACCAATACAACCTTGAAGGTTATATTGGTCGTTAATTCACCTTCAAGAAAAGACCGTACTCCTTCTTAAAAGACCGGTAATACACCTGTGACGCCTCTGGTGTTGCGAGTGCCCATGAGCGGTGGTAATGGCTTACCATCAGGATATACGTCTGCTCGTTTGCCACCTATCCCATAAAAAAGTAAAAATACTATTTATATTGACAAAAGTGATAGCAATTCAAAATATGGTTCATAAGCTGTCGAAATGGAAACACTTTAATTAAATAAATCTCGATAGACATCTATACATGCTGAGAAATGGCGTAAGTTTAAATAAACTAGAAAATCTTAATGTCACTATTTGACCTATTTGTAAACCATAACTAAAGTAACCTATCAATGGAAGTTCAAACAATACGCAAGTCTACTACACCAAATATCCCGCCACAACAAGGAGCACTGGAGCATGACGTGCTAAGATTTATATATATATATCCCCGCGTCACGGACATAACAGTTGGGGGATATCCCTAAATACGATGTTTGACATTGCCATTGTTCGAATATTTAAGTGTTATAGTTCTTTTCAAATATATTAAAGTGTTTTTTTTTACTATTTTGTGTATGTATGTTATTATATTATAATATGTTATTTGTGTGTGTTTTTGCAACTAGAATTTAGGTTTAAATTGACCGTATCAGGAAACTTCTTCTATATATATTTCAGGATATAGCTGTTAATATTTGCTTTCCCTGTATGTAATTACACTATTTGTTCCAAGAAAAAAAATTGACAATTTTTTTTTAGTTTACTCTAAATTTCAATGAAGTGGTTTCTGTTGATAACCGTACATTACTAACGTGAAAATTTACAAACGACACATTAATTATATAGGTGGATTCGTCACTTAGTGTTGTAACCGAATATCGATACACTACATGTAGGTCAATGCCGAGTACGATGACATAAGTACTTTTCATACGAGCTGCGAAGAATCGCACAATAATATAATATATTACATTCGAAATGTCACGTAGGAAATGAGAGTATCTGCTTTACGAATTGCGACTTTAAAGCGTGTCGCACATGATTTATGTTTGTGTGATGATTTACTCGGAGAACTTAAAGTGTTTTCTATCCCACAGAAATGGTTAACTATGGGAATGTGTAATATTGTAGTTAACCTCTCCGGGTTATCATTAATATGGTCTTAATGGAACGTTACGTGAAATTTGTGTATGTATTCATATCGTCATGTAGTTTAGTCGCACCTATGCACATATTCTACGAATTTGGAAGTTTCTAGGTACTTATAGATTTTCCAGTGCATAAGCTTACTGGAAAACCATTAAGTTTTAATTTGTTACTTACATTTACGTCAACATGATAAATTTTAAAAATATTTTATGACTATTTTATATTTCTTAGGTAACTATGACTGTTTTATAAATTTTGTCACACAATAAATATTACTTAATCATGTCATCATTTTTACACTTATTCATATTCTTAAAGTAAATATAGTTACAGCTGCCACAAAGTGCTCTTATTTAATTTTTCACCTTATTTTTTTATTATAATATTATTAGAATCTGTTAAAATGTCACATTTTACTTAAATTAGTAAAATGTGACATTTAAGGAATAGTTAGATTATCACTAAATTAAATGTGTGCTGTATTTCCATAATATGAAACATCTTAATACGGCCTACGGTTAACGGCTGGCATCGCGTCAATGCAGTATCTAATTACTGCACTGACTCGCGTGGGACTTAGCAGGAGTCTCGTGTCAGGGACTAAATGTCAGGTTCGTCATACACCTTACTTGTGTCAGAGATGGAAAGTTTATATTTTACTTGTATGAGTATAAAAAGAGAACATTAAAGTATCATTAATAATATAGGTATATTTTGTAATACTAAGGTCGTTGGATGAATAATAGTTATGAAATTTTTGAGAGTGACGTGATTTTGTCAGGTTTTTTTTTAATAAGGTCAATGTCAACAAGCAAAATCCTCACCCGACTCATTATTAAGACTATCACGTACCTGTTTACAGATTTCAAGATCAATTTTAAAAATTGATCCTCATGTGTTGAAGTATTTTTTCATAGAAGATGATTATTATTAGCAGTGTTTCTAGCTCATAAAGCGCCTGTGTGTAATGTAAGCTTCCTTTAGTAAGCGTAGCGAGCTTCAGAAAGCGCGCAGATTCATTAAAAGTGCGCGTGCCATTTACACTGTTGTGTATACAAGTATGCACCGTACACCCTGCTCTATAGGTAAAACGGCCCTGATTTATTATCAGTGTACACCTATCTCTAATCCTGAATCTGCAGTGACTATTGATAACCTTCTCCTCAATAAGTAACCTTCAAACAATCCGGATAAGCAATACGGTGACACAGGTAGCGGTACCTATCCTAAAAATGTTTTTATTTCCTGTCCTATCCTTTATGCCTTTGCTTTTCCGTTCAATATATTACCAATTTTTCCATCTAACTTCAAAAATAACGACGCTAGTGAGTCGGCTAAAAGTGGATATAGACATTAGTCTATAAGTATTTTCAAAATTATTTTCATGTATTTTTTTTTATAAAACTTAATATTGATGGTTTACACTGTCCAACTAACGTGGACGTTTCTGTTCAAAGTTTCTTCACATTGGTAATCTAATACCTTTAAATAAGCAAATCTTTTGATATATATACAATTTGAATATCCGAAACGGCTAAAACAATTTGTATGAAATTTAGGATACAGGGGGTTTCGGAGGCAGTAAATCGATCTAGCTGGGACCATTTTAAGAAGAGTTAGCAAAAAAAAAACAAACAAAGCTCGGTAATACACCCACTCGATCGCAAATTCAATAATTTACACTTCTAGTACTTCATAAGAACCTAATTAATAAGCCTTAAAATATCTTATTACGTTTTACATTCCACACCGTTGCGGTCAGGTGCGTTCATATTAACAAAAGCATTTCTAAAATTTTTACAACCACTTATATACTTAGTTTTACAATTATTACGACATATTTATACAATTTTTTTGTGTTACCAAATAGCTTATTGTCATATTTACCCGGCTACGAAAGATGGAGGGTTATTTTTTTCAAGTGCCAAAGAGCCATATAGCCTAAACGGCTCGTCGTATTTTCACGTGAATGTTGTCAATAGATTCGTCTTAGTTGTGAGAGAGACACTAGGTATATCAAAATTAAAAAAAAAAGAATATGGATATTTGGAGCCAAAAAGTAATCTCAAAAAAAATGTTTTCAAAATCCATCGAGTGTGGTATTAAAATACAGATTTTTAAAGATGATTACGAATATATATATAACTTATATGCTTTATTAAAAAAAACTGTACTTAATAAAGAAGACAGACATTGAGGCAGGCGGGGCTTTTTAAAATAATTATATTAAATGAATGAATTATTAAATATCATGAAATCTGTGACCAGTAGGTATCTATATCCGACTGTTTTGTTTGTTGATTTGGTAGATAGATCGATAATTGAGATGTAATATCTCGATTCTCGATTATTTTTGCATATAAAGTTAGTATATAAAAACACTCATGAGAACCAAAGAGATAAAAAGAAGAAAAAAGGAGAGTACGGTACAGTACAGTCAGTTAACAGAAAACCGGTATCAAGCAAAATTTTTAGCCTAACTCCTGGGCAAACTCCTGAAAAGTAACAACGTCCAAGAAGCTCTTATGTCTCGTATGATGCAGATGACCTTGGAATCATTTTGACTGCACTGCACGGTTGGCTTAGTAGCTTAAGCGGGCGTCATGCCGCTTTCCACTGCGTTAAGTCTTGTGGATTTTGAACCCACAACAAAATAAAGTAAAACTACTTGGTCAATTTTTGTGATTCACAAATTGTTGTTCTAAGTCTAGGTGCTCTTTATGCGTTTCATGCATGTTTGAGAAGTCCGCCACGAGATAGGATGTATATATAAGCACATTCACATTTATATGTTATCTGTTTTATATATATTTTTAATATTGAGATATCAGGGTAGGAATAATTTCATTAAAATATAAATATATTTGGTTAAAATATAACCAGTGTTGTGTACTCAGGGTTCAACAACATGATTTCCGCGGTAGCACAGTGGTACCGTATGCGACTGCTATGCTTGAGGTCACTGTCACGGGTTCATATGTTTCTCGGGTCTGACAAAATGCCTTCAAATATTTCTTTCGAAATTTGTTATTTTCTATGTATAATAATACATATATTTATTTCAATTATCTAGTACGTACAAGCCTTCCTTATTTTAGGACAACATAGCATTCTGTGTCAGATGTCCAAAATATTATTATTAAATACTTATTTATACAATGATTGCAAATAAATTACTAAGAATTTTAAAAGATTTTCACATGCTTATTTAAACTTAAAAATAGCTCCTATCAAATTTTAATTAAATTTTTGACAATCATGAATTAGTAAGAGTGCTAATTAAGTGTTTATCAATCATGACTTCTCCGACTACCTGTCTCGTTTAAAAATTATGAAAGCACAGAATACTTTCAAAAACACTGTTACATAACACAACAAATTTACATAAAATAAATGAAAGGATGCTACCAACAGTGATTCAGACGCTATCGTATAATTTCACAACAAACTGCAATCTCTAGGATAAGAAAGAAGAAGAAGAAAGAAATCGAATAATGAAGTTCGGGAAATGTCTAGGTTAGTGTGTCAAGGCCTTTAAGGGGTATACAAAAAATGCTAATTCTTGCAACACTGCAGAAAGTTGCGATGAGAAATGCTGTTGCACTGACAGAGCTGCGTGACTTAATATCACTCAATGTTATTCTTACGTATCGTACAAGAATTTACCTTAACATCTGGGTTTGTGCGATGTATTTAAATTTGGGGTAGAAACAACTCCTTGTATTGCTTGTATCTTTCATACTATTGAATTATATTCGATGAATATTTCTAACACACTTTTAAAATAACTCGTAAGTTACTTACTATGTCAACACATTAAAATTTAAACTGTTTCTAGTTGTCCCATCAAAATGCACCATTCTGTATCCATACAGTTAGGCGGATAGTACTATTATTTCACATCTTGAAGATGGTATGTCATGTAAAACATAAAAAAAGAAGGAACTTACAATTTCTATATCTCTTAGGAATCTTTTGCATCTTCATTGGTCACCCATTTTAAACTATCAAAGTCAAAAGTTCAGGCACGAGACACAAAAACTGTTGCCTTTTTTACTTCCTAGAACAAATTTGGTACTGTCTAGAGCTAAGCACGACTCAGTTGCGGATTTCATTTAGGATTTCCTCTAAGAGGTACGTAAGTTATACGTCCATAGCATTGTACTAAATGACGAAATGAATTAACTTTACAAAAAAAAACCTCACTAGCCCAATAACCTTATTAGTAGTCTTAGTTTATTGACTTCATTAAACATGATAGAAATAATGGAAAGGTATACATTTTCCTCTATTTCATTTTCACGATATATTTATCAAATAGAATATTTCAGTCTCAAATGATTTGACTGCTAAAAAACCCTGAAATACAAAGAAATGCATAAAAATGGCCAGTATTTGTAAGTTTTTTTTTTAACCTTAAAGGTATACCGTACTTATTTTTCATAGGTTCGAATCTCCGGCTCAGGCCCGGCCGGTATCAGATGCTCTGCTCTGAGGAGGATCCGGACCATGTTGTTTCCGGTCTCCTCCCCAGGAACGATGCCGTGTCTATCCAGATGTATTTATCTAAGCCTGGGCTTCCCCCAGTATAGAGTCTGCTCTATCCTGGGGGAAACCCATGCTTCTCCCTGCCTGTCGACCAACCATTATATGTTATCTGACCGCATCAATAAGTCGGCTACCAGAGGTCCCCACGCTTGGTTGAGCTTGCAAATCTTATCTTAGCTTTCTCACCCTTTTCTATTTCGTTAAAAAAACGATTACATCCCTAAATTGTTGTTGGTCAGACAGGCAGTTGGCAATAAAACGAATCAACCATAACCCTTTCCATTATGAAAAACTGCGGTGATCTCACATAAAGTAATAAAACAGTAGCAAGATCATAATTATAAATATTTTTGTCANGGGGGTCAGCCCATAATCACCACGCTGGGCAGGCGGGTTGGTGATCGCAGGGCGTAACTTGTTGCACCGGTGACGCTGCTGCCCATCACCGGCCTATTGTATTTAGTTACGCCTTTTAGGATGGATATACCGCCATCGGTCGGTCGCCAGAGCCTCGTTTGTTATCTAGCAGGGTGCACCGCGTGCAGGTGAGGTTGGCTGGGGGCGAAAGATTGTGGTTCGCCCCCACACACCCCAATAAATATTTTTGGATATTTTTTAACTACGTTTTAGTTAAGACTATGTTTTACAAAAAAATAATGATTTAAGAAGTTCATCTAAAGTGTTTTTTGATTCAAACCTTGTCACTAGCAAGGCCTGCGTATTAAACGATTTCCACTTAAAATTAGTGAAGGAACTGATGACAAATTCGGCATTGGACATTGGTTATATTATGGCGTCACGAATTCTTACCTATCCCCGACCTTTGTTGGGTCATTTGTGGCCTCAAGAGTTAATTTGTTGAAGAAATGACACGTCGTATCTAGATCCGTCTCACCTTGTGTGTTGTGTGGTGCAAGCTATAAGCTGTTTATTGGTATTGTTTTGCATTGTGATGCAATTACACGTTACATGTGATTTATTTTTTATTTTTTTATTCCAGTTACATACCTTTCTTTAACATAAATATTAAAGAAAGGTATGTAATATATCAATTATATAAAAGAAATATAATTGATATATTACATACAAATCAAACCTTGCATCAAATACTTTCTTTTTCCAGGAACTAATCTTTTTTATTTAAGTGAGTTGGATTTATTTAATGTAATCCATTTTTTTTAAACGTGTATGTAAGTACCTCTTAGGTATCCTAACTACGATGATGCTGTCGAATTTATCATTAAAAATTTACATAATCTTTATCTATTTATATCTTGGAACAATATATAATAAATAGTAATAATATACGTACGTGGATATGAACGTACTTTAGATAGAATAATTTTATTTTTCTAAATTATATAAAAATAACTCAACAATGCCATGAAAATCCTGGAAAAGGTCTTTTTCCGATGAAACAAACATTAATAAAATATAACATTAATGAAATAAATTTATTTATTATTTGTGTATACCTTAATGTAAAATATATTAAATACAAAATGAAGAACATATTAAACACCAAACATATTTATTACACACAAAATAAATATTGATGTAACAAGTAAGATATATAACAATTTTGACCGCACATTTACCCGCTATATCTTATGTATTGGACCTAAATCACAGTCCGATAGCAAGGTGATTAGTATTTCGGGCGGATGGTGGGAGCAGCGCGCGCAGTCTCTTGCCGCAAGCCGTCACGCGCGCCAGTTGCCGCCGCGCGCACCAACGCGCCAAATTCAAATAAAAAAAACCATATCTCAAAATAAAAAAAAACGTGTTTCATATGTCTCCTATTGTGTGTACTGAGTGTTGTGTGCCTTTGAAGTGATCTAAAGCCTGCTCTAGTCCCGTTGTGGACCAACTTTCACTTACAACAAACAGTTTTTTGCAAGCGGTAAGTGTTTTTTTCGCTTTTTTAAATCAGACATCGCGTAATTGAGCACTGTTTGGTATTACACAATGTCGTCTCGTCTCGTTTCGCTAATGCTCGCTAACTATTTTGGCATTGTTAAAAATATAGTTAAAAAGTAATGTAAATCACATAGGCAGAAAGAAAAGGTATTTTATATTTATATTTTATTTATATAAAAAAAAAATACTGTAATAGTAATTAAAACTAAACTCGTTGATGTCTTTTGTATGCGTAGGCATTGGCTACGAAAGTGTAGCGAGCGTTGAAGAATTAAGTCCAACGATTGTTGCGTTTCCTCAAAGGCAAACGCAATAGTTGCAAATAAATATATTATTTTATGCGATTCTTGACTCAACTCTCAGTAACAACGATTGAAGGAATTTATATGTTTCGTAGAGTAAAATAAATGTCCAATTTGAAAATTTATGTCTAGACTTTTTAGTTCTAGAAACACAAGATTTTTTAAGGTTATGGTATGTAGTATAACAGTTTTATTGCTAGCAATTTAAAATTTTGTCAGGTAGTTGCTAGTCGTAAAATCTTGAATGCATTTAAAAATAAAGAGGAAAACTGCACCTTGTAGACCACTGAGTCTTATTTGAACCAAATTTTTTATAAATATCTTGCAATAAAATCTTAAAACGAATTTGGACTGATATTCACATACAACTTTACACGTAAAAAGGAAATATTTATAAAATAAGGACGTTACAAATTTTCAATCTATGAAATAATAAATAGGAAACAGTTTTTATGAAATTAAAACTCTACATTAATTGAGTATATGCAAATGAATTAAACGATTTTAACAACACTTTCAAGTGCTCGAAGTCAAGGCTATCTAAATGTAGAGACGGTAGAATTACTACAAGTTGTCTTTAAGGCTGGTATGTGATTATGTCATCAATGATAATTTACATGTGAATTGATGTCTTAAGGTCCCTTGCGATCTGTTGACCGACTCTACAAAACGTCCAAGTTAAATAAACCTTTTACATAAACCTAGCTTCTATTGCCACAGCATTTTGTTGCAAACTGAATGTTTAATACCTAAGCGTCAATGATAGAGTTTCGAATGTAGAGTTATTTTATTTATGGTTTAGTGATAAAGATTAAAACATTTTATGCAACTTATATACATTTTAATTAAAAATAATAATAGTAAGTAGTAGTCTTAATAGCTTGCTAATATAAAATATAGCAGCATAGTTAATGATAATGCTAACTTTTCCTAGTCGATATATTTATTGTATTTTAGAGTAGGTATGACGTGAAAACGTAGTTGACAAATAAACAGACAAAAAATTAATTGATTTAAATTATTTTATTCGCATATAAACAATGACTCTAGTGGCATAAAAAACGCGAAAGTATTCTTAAAATACATAAGAATAGGGCCTGGCAAAACACACACCCATAATCAAAGTCAATGCAAAATTTATATCGTCACCAATGAATAACAGAGAAAGCTTGGTCCCACGAACCGCCCAAATGTTTCGACATATGGTTTTTATGTTAAAAAATATTAACACAATAAAGCCAACATAAAGTTCAAGCTTCAATTTTATAGCTTACAAAAGAACTAATGGGCCGGTTAACCGCTTTGTTACGGATTAACAAATAACGTTATTATATAGGGTTGCCACTTACTGAAGTGAGTGTCACGAAACGTAACTATTTATAACTAGTTATTTAGAGTTTTTTTACTATAGCTTAAATCTATTTAAGAAGCTATTTTTATTAAATTCAAATATATTTAGGAGTTTTATATTAAAATATATATTATAACCAATTCATGCTACAATAACTAAAATGATCATACAAAATTCTAACTAAATAATTGAAAAGGTCTAAGTCACGTTATCAATGTAGACATCAAACACAGACTGACAGATGTAAGTAGTACGACAGGCACAGTCATTATATCTGTCTTGTTCAATATGTGTTATCTCAATCTCATAACAATTTTTATTCATATATCATTTCTTTATTTAAAATATTAATGTAAAACATTTAGATCTACGTATATTGTAAAATACGATAGATTATCCAGACAACTTCTACAGTCTACTGGTTAGCGATCCCCTGGTTTGATTCCCACGCTAGACAAACTGTATAATGAACACGTGCATTTATTCGATCTCTGTATTATAATGTATCTAAGAACATTTTGTAAGGTAGGTCTGAAGATGAGGTAATTTCTTTTTCGTAGTACTAGCAAAGCTACCAGTTCTGTGATCTATATCAATTCACCAATCATATTATAAGGTGTTATATTAAGTTAAGTTTATGACTCAATTAAATAATAATTATAAAAAATATTGTTTAGTTAGAGGTTTAGGCCATTATATAAATTACTGAGGGTCAAACTGGTTATTATATCTAGTTTTCTTATGAGATTGACTACGGGACAGAACAATAGCAAAACATTTGATAGCCAGTTAGCTGCCTTTTTCAACTTAAATTAAAGTTATACATTGATATACAGGTTTACTCTTTAGTGTCAACTGATATTACAGAGTTAGTTTTTTAATGCCCGACTAGTCTGTATATCTTTGCATTTGTGTGTACGTATGTGGTATTATAGCTTCTGAAGAAATAAACCGATTTGATTTTCTGTTTAAAGTGTCTTACTCAAGAGTGCTCTTATCAGCCTACTTACATATAATTGACTTAAGTACAAAATAGAAAAACCAAATTATTCTACCAGTGAAACATTTATCATTGACATTTGACAATGCTACGTTTATTGAACATTGTTTCTTTAGATAAATAATCACTAAAATACTTCCAAAAAATGTCTGACATAGAAAAAATGAACGTTTACGAAACAAATATTATGAAATAGAACCCATTTTGTTCTGTTTCTAAAATAAAGAAGTGAATAAAAATAAATAAATACCGACCGGCAACAGTACTACTAAATATTTTCGTGCAAATTTAAATGACCGCTTCTAACATAATGCATTACTTTTTTAAGGTTACAAACTTAGTAACGCTACCTCTATATTTAAAACAAAAACACTTTATTATAATACTCTGTAAATTTTTGCTATGAAAAAACTTGGTCGTTAGCCCTGTTTACTAGCATTATATAGTTGACTGTACAATGACACGTCGTCGACGTTCGTAACAATATTGTGTGAATGTGTGGGTGCATTGTCTCACTGTGTGTACAGTAGCGATGTGGAACATTGGTCATAGATCACTAGTTACGTTTTGTGATCATGTATTATATTATTGATCGTATGTGTGTGTGTTTGTTAATGTGCTATTGATTTGGTGTGTGTTTATTTTTTTGGGGTCACTGTCTGTGAATAATGTAGCTGTAAATGTCATGTGCATCGCTAGCTGATTAAATGCTTATTTTATAGTCCTTTAAAATTCATCTTAAGTTAGGTTATTGAGTTTGAATTTTTAGAGAGATAACTAGTTTAGTTTTTTATTAGTAGCTTTTGGAGATAGGTCATAGGAAAATAATATTCATCTACAGAAAACTAATATATATCTGAGTTTTATATTTTGCACGTTCATATATTTATTAAATGTTATAAAAAGTTAAATTTCTCGATTTGTTTGCATATTAAAATTTATAAAATTAAGTTATATAATATAAAATATTAATAATAGGCCTTGCATGTTTATTATAACTCAATGCTAAAAAATAATAATATAACATTGCAAAAGTAGTAGTCGAACAAAATTTTTATTTATTAACATTTTGAATCGGGGCTATGTTATCTGTGCTATTTATTACACCAGTTGTTTTTGCCTGAAAGAAAACATTGTCTGCAAACCTGAATTCTTGTTGACAGTGCTTAAAAAGTATCTTTTTTTTCTTTCTTAAAAGGTGTTTCCCGTGAAAAATTTAAGTCCTTATAGAATCAAAATTTATGTGTAACTACAGTTCAGTAAGAACAGTAAGAAACGAGAAAAAGGCTGCTTAAACTATTATGACATTAGTGCAGACAAAGGTCTGTAAATGGCTTTATTTTTTTTTATTTTTAATCAAAGAAAACTCCCGTATTTGGAATATGCATTCCTGTGTCACGGGGATCTTTACAAACATACAAGAAACGGACAGAAAGTACACCCAGACTTAGAACAACAATTTATGAATCGCACAAAGTTTTATCTAATGTAGGCTTTGAACCCACAACACTTGGCGCAGTAGGAAGCGGTGTGGCGACCACTGAAACCACTAGGCCAACCGTGTAGTCATGGTAGCTGATTAATTATAATTATTTTTTAGACTTTAATTATAGTATAAAAAATTTAGTAATTATTTTACAAAAACTAAACTAACTCAACAAGATAATTTATATAATGCAAGTATTTAATCTGTAATGTCTACTAATAGCGAAACATTCGAAGCATTTTAAAACAAATACCTAAAATACATTAAATGCAAACACGCATTGTTCAACTCACACACTTCCGAATATTAAGGTCGACGGAAGAACGTAATTTTTGTATATCTTTTCAACTATTACGTTTTCCGATTTACTAGAAACGCTTATTCCGGTAGTTTACGAACAAAAGACGTGCCAAACGAATTTCAACTCTACTGTATTATTACATTATAATTAACATTTATAGAAAAGTCTTAAACTGTTAAGATTTAATTTTCAAGAGCTGATTACGCTCATTTTTTTAATAATTAAATAAAAATCGACCATAAACTTAATTGAATTTTTTGCCAAAGTGTTCTGTCTACTAAAAGTCTTTTAGGTTGAATTTACAATGTTCTTATTTACAAGCCCAATAACTGATAGACTCTACTTGTTGTAATTGAGCTATTGACTTATTATACAAGTAGTTAAATTTGTCTTTGGCAATTCCAGGCCCGACTTCAGCTATAATAATTATAACTAGTTATCTACATTAAGGCACTTTTGAGGCACACATAGCCTCATTGCACTCGGTGATTTGAAACAATCACCGAGGGTAAGCAATGACGGTGCGGTCAGTTCTTGGATGTTGATAGCTAGTGGCACGATACCATGAGCGTCTCCATGTCCACGTCACGTTAAGCAGCCGGTTGGAAGCACGTTAAGAAGGAAGTAGGAGTCCTCCGGGCAACTTGAAAACATTCAACATCAAGATTACGTAGCCACAACATGGTCTTTTCGGCCAGCGTGGGGGACGTGTGGCCTTAACCTTCCGCTAAGAGGAGACCCAAGCCCAGTAGTTTGACATTATGGGTGGTTGATGACAGCATTTTACAACATGGAATTACTTACTTTTTTGTTGGTTACCGCGGTCTTCAACAATCCAATTATGTTGTCTTCATGATAAAGTTTATCTAAATTGGTTTAGAGGTAAAAAAATAACAGACAGATAGAGTTACTTACGCAGTTATAATGTTAGAAGGCATTAGGTTACACGAATATTTTTATCTTCCTAATGGCAAGCGTTCAATATAATCTAAGGTCGTTTGCAACACAAGGGTTGTCACGGCTGCGAAACTGACCTTGTAGACATCGTGAATATTAACTAATAATTCAATTTAAAAACCTCTAACACACATAATTAAATGTTTGAATATATTGACTGATTTACAGTTGAAAGGTTGGTGAAACAAACTATAAGTAAATCTGTGTATCGTACGCTAATAAATAACTTTACATCTGACTTTAACTGTCACATATGATTATAACTGATTTCTACTAATGACAATTTTAAAATTGCATCGAAAGATAAAGGTATAATATTTTTTAATTTTGGAAAAAAATAGATAACAATCTCTTTACTTGGACACGGTATCATAGTTACTTCAAAATATCATAGGTAATTTACAAATGGTGGCCTTATTACTAAAAACAATCTCTGCCAGACAACTTTACGATGGAATCTATTTATTATACTATAAGGATTACTATGATTACTTAAGGACTACACGTTTAGCCTAGTTGTTATAGCGGTCGCCACACCGCTTTCTATTGCGCCATAAGCTCTATCGTGCTTAATAAGTGGGTTCAAATCCTATATAGGACAACACTTCGTGTGTTCCGCAAATTCTTGTCATCATAGAGAAGTAGTTGCCTTTAAAAAAAATAGAACTCTACTTGTACAAACATTGTTTAGTTTTGGTAATACTTATACCCTGCAATACTATCTGCTTAAGTGCCTATAAGAAAATAAGCTGATAATCTTTAGCCGCTAACAACTAACTGTTACATTATAATTACAACAACAGCTAGTGACGGCTGACCTACTTTAGATCATATAAAGTAAATGATCTTTATTAACATATTGTCCTACCACAAAGCCTTGAACGTTGCTCTCATGTTCGACAATACAATCCTTCGTTAAGTACCGACTTAAACTTAAAACACAATTGCCAGCACTGTCATACAAAAATATTCTATACACTTTTTGTTTCTTCAAGAACCTTGTCATTTGACACTACTCGCTAACACAGAGACAAACTTGAGCCTTCTCAATAGAACCTTTTACCGTCAAAAGAACTAGCGTCTTAGTATAAATGAATAAAACACACAAAGCACCTGTTTGCTTTCGCCATTACTATTAGCGTCGCACGCGCCGCCGCTTGCGAAACCGCTCACTGACGACATCTGCCGGCGATGGCCAAGCGTTGAAAGCGCAATCAACGTCATATTAAAATATTCATCATGTGTTGTGTAAACATTGACTGTGTTTAGGTGTTCATGGAACATCTTTTAAATGTCAGATATTGCGATTGAATACTAAAATGAGGGTAATGTCATTAAATGCAGAAACTCCTCTGAGTACCTACTGAAATGATCTAACAAAAAACACGGCACCTAAAGCTCGTATAATGTTCAATGAATATCCATATGAATGGTGACATTTCGATGGTAATGGAATGTTATGGAATTTTCTTAATGTCAGTTCGTAATTGAAATCACCTTATACAGAATGTTAAGGTACTAAAACAAGTTAATATTGTACTGATTAAATGAGCATTTCTCTTATATCTTTCATTTAAGGTGGAGAAGAAACCTGTGCTGGTATTAGTAACTAATCTACAAAGTACCACACCTAAATAAAGTCTACATGTATTGTGTTTCATGCTCTGAGTATCTATATAATAGTGACATTTTCTTAGTAATGGAATATCATTGAAATGTCAAACGTGCTTTACTGGTAATTGAAGTCGCCATATACAGGCTACTACTAAAGTAAACTTATATTGTTTAATCATTGGATAGAATCTGTTAGTATTCATATTCACTACTACTTTTATGTATAATATAATTTTAAAAATCGAAAGTAACTCTGTCTGTCTAAACCACCTAACCGATTACAACGAATTTCGGTATAGAAATAGAATGGACCTTGGACATAGAACATGAGCTACTTTGACATACACAAGGGTGGAACCGCGGGCTAAAACTGGAATTTTCTGAATAACAAATGTGAAATTCGAAGGTTAAATTCTAAATCAAGCTATTAATACATTTCTATTGCAAATAAATACATATTTAATAAAATAGTAGTAGGTATAAATATCGAACAAAACTATAAGAATTGCAAATGCATTTCTTATACAGTTACGCAATTAAGTAAAGTTAAAATTATACATTCATAACGCTACCTTACACTCATGTCATATCGTTAAGTGTGTGTATATAAATCGTGGTCTATTAATAGTTTCATTGCTACTTGTTAAACGCTCAACTGTTCAATTTAATTAAAATAATTTTCTCTCCATTATAGTGGTACATAGACACAGGGTTTTTTTTAATTGAATCTTATTTTCTTATTTTTTTTAAATGAAACCGTATAATCGAAATAATTTTATTTTTTTATTTTACTACTATTAATTAATAATAGTTATTTTACATAGGACTAAATAATAATAAATAAATATTTCGGATTAATAAATTATTCAGATGACGTTGTGTTTTAGGTACACAACGTCATCCAGTTTCAAGCTAAGCGGAGCTTGTGTTATGGGTACTAGATAAATGATATAAATATATATATAGTTTTTTTAGTAATATATACATAGAGATCACCCAAACTTCGAAACAAACATCTGCAGATCATACAAATGTTTGGTACGACCCGGGAATCGAACCAAGTTGCCCGAAGAACCCGAGCACTCGCCTACCCTACCACTATGTTATGCTAATGTTGACCAACTAATGGTTTTGATAAGTGATATATGTTAAAAATCCACTGATAACTCTTAATCATACGCATGCAACCAACTATCATGCAAGCTTCAGATAGTATTTTATAATCATGCACACATATATATATATAATGAAATAATATTTTACTTTTTATCAATATTAGATTTTGAGCATTTAAAAATTTATGTTTTAAATTATATATGTATCTAATTATAAATATTTATTATTATTTATATGACTTAAGCCTGAATTATGTTTTTTAGATAATCGAAGTGCAGGTTTTTATTTTGTGTAAATAACTAGGGAAGTAAATCCTGTGCCACGGAAATGAACTTGAACAAGTGTTTGCAAATAAATAATATTTGATTATCCTTGCTATCGAGTAGTTTTACTTAATATAGTGACAATGAAAAGTGACAAACAATTTGACCTGATAGAAAATCGTATTTTTTTCTGCCGGTGTTTACTGTCAATCAACAGTTCGGTGACTGAAGTAGCGATAATATATCATAGAAGCAAAGGTTTCACTGACTAAGTAACAACAATATAATAAAACAATATTACACCTTAAATAATTAATATCATACTCCAAATAAATACAAATCTAAATGTCTTTATATAAGCTTACATAACTTTTAAGAATCTCATTTTTAGTATTAAGATAAAAATAAAAACTAGATCGCATTATACTTAAGTACATTAATAATATAGGTATTTGAGGTTTTTACGATAACAATGTTAATAAGGTATCTAAAGAATTATATAATACCATAAATCGCAAGATTACAAAACATAAAATATTTTATTATTAAATTAGCAACCGGATCTTAGAAACGAGTCTTAAAATGACAATCGAATAGCCTTCGATTTCGATATTGTTGAATATTTAAAATGAAGAGCCTACACTACTAATGTTACAAAAATATTTGTAATCTAAGCAGCTGACCCAACACACCTTATCCTTTCAACAATAGATTTAGGCAAAATAATTTTACCACTCAAACTCTCTTTATTTCCCATTTCAGAATTTTAATTCTTGCTACTCGAAAAAACACAGGTTGAATGATAAGGCCAATAAAAAACCTTTTGATAATAAGTTGGAATAAGTCTGTTTAACGGTACATGTCATAACATCAAAAATTATATTATATATAGGTAGTTTACTCTCTATATCTCCACTCTCTTAAAAACTGCAGTATGACGTCACAAAGTATGAAAACTCACACACTCTTAAAATACAATGACATGTCTTCGTTTGGTAAGTATGACAGTAGCAATAATATTGCAAAGGATTTGACACGACTTATAATCCCACCAAACATCGATCAGAAGTGAATAACCAAAAGTAATCAAGCAATGAACAAGAATGTCGAACAAACATCCAAAATTTATTCGTTTCAAGGTATAATTTGCATACTTAGTATATATAACATTATTCGATCACGTGAATGTTGAATGAACATAAGAATTTGTTGAACATTTTACGATTCGATTACCATTTTTTTTTAATTTACGAGGTTATGATCTTGTTTCTTTGTCTCATTACCCTTTATAATTATTAAAAAGTTGTTTGAAAAGAAGATCTGTAATATTTTTTAAGAGCCGCCATCAAGTTCTAGTTGAGAACGTGTAACCAATTAGAATAAACGAGCAATGTTTATGTCGTTCTTTGTTTAAAATGTTTCTTTCATAATTGAATTTTAAATTACTGGTACCAGCCCTACTAATAACAGTGAAAGCGTATAGACGTGTATATGAGTAATAAATGTGTAGATTAGGATTTTGTAATATAAGAATCTTATATTTATTAATGAACTTTTCTAAAATATCTAAGATAGTCTATGGTATTCGAAATAACTAGTGTGTTTAGAAGAGTAAAATCATAAGAGCTACTTTATTCATTACTATTGACTTACCCCCTAAACTTTTTTTTTACTTGAGTCAAGATTCGGTGTTAGATTCAACTGTAAGGCTGTAAGTTTCAAGTTGAAAATAACACTGAACCGCTGCTTAAAGTTAAATAACTTCTATGAATGTCTAAAAGCCTATTTAGACCACTAATCTTACTCGAGTTTTCACTTATGCCAATAAGTATTCATAGAGCAAGGAAAAGTTTCCTGTTTTTTTTATTACGTGTATATATATTCTACACAAATAAATGAATAATGTATATCGCGCCTGGCCTTTTGATCCCAAATTAGGCACAGACTATGATATAGTAACCAGACTGTTGATAAGTTTGTTATTTTTTTAAATAAATTTGTATTTAAATTACTTGAACTCAAACCAAGAAGAAGTTTTCATGGTCTGTACACAATAACTTATCCTAAGTGCACTTTATAACCGGTTCATTTTAATTTTTTAAATATTTTATTGTTAAATTAGGAACGTATTAATAGACATCAGAAAACCTTCAGTTGAGACCATAGATAAACATTTATTATACGTATAATGTGCATCAAACATTTGTAACCTAATAACAATATAAAGCACTCAATCAAAGTTAATTAGAAATGGACACCGAAATAAAGATTCCTTATATTATCGGTTTGTAATTATTGAAATATGTAATTAAAGCTCGCGTTGTAACCGGTTGTAACATTACTACGAAGAAAGTGATTGCCTTTGGAAGTTTAAATTATTCATTTCAAACTAGTATTACACTTCGCCGGAGACATTAAGTAAAGGAACCAGTCAGTTGTTTATTTGTATCAAAACCAGGAATGTAATACAGTTTCAATTAGATACATGGCTATGTTTGGTTAGAAATAAAATGTTAAGGCCACAAACCACATTCTCGTCAAATTAAGTTTAAATATGGGCGTTCGTAGTTGTATAATTTGATTAAATCTTTAAAAAAAATACTTTTGCATGTTAAAATATATACTCCGGAATACTTACTAAAAATTATTGGAACTGCAGAGCTGCTAGGTATTAGAACGTCATCAAAGTAATCTTTAACATAATTTATTAAAGAAGTAAGGATTTTTCTTAAGTGATAAATGTCCTAGAGATAAGCGCATTTACTGGTAAAAAAACTGACCTTATAGTTGGTTATATTAGACTTTTTGCTTCCTGTACGTTTTATTTTTTAAACCACTATGATCTAATATTGTGATACTATAGATATATGGACTACGGAGAGATACATTAGATATATGGATACTATAGATATTATGGCAAAATTAAATATTACTGCGCGCTCATAACGAAAATCCCGTAACAGCGACGAGTTACAAACATTGCATCGTCAAAAAAAACTCATAGTGAACACCCGAACTTATCTAATAAGATTTCAACCGTAAGTCATTTCGCTTTGTATTTAATTTTTTTTTTAATAGCTACGTCCAATAACTCGTTCAATTGACAGTATTTGAATAAAGGATGTTGTTACTAGTACCCATAAACTAAAACGGTCGGCAGCAGATGCAATGGAACAGAGTCAAGGTCATAATTATAATTATTATTCACAAATATTTGCCACAATGTATCCATATAAGAACTCTTAAGCGTTAAAAAATATCTATGTATTCGACAGTCCGAAGAGAACTACAATTTCTCAATACTCCAGTGGATCTTATGTATATTTTTCGACATTAACAAGGCGAGAAGTTATATTAATATGTATTTATGCCTATAATCAAAGGTCACACATTCTTTCAACACTTCTGATAAAAGAATACTAATAAGGAATTATTAATTAAATTATTAGTTAGTTGAATACATAAATAATTTGCTCATAGTTCTTAACCCCCAGAGTTGAAATAACAACGGCAGTAAAAGTTTTTAAATAACTCACTATGTCTTTCTGGCACTACACTACCAATGTGATATTAAATGTAGGGCTATATTTCAAGATGTTTCCTACTCTGCGTTTGTATCTATTACGTAAAAATAATTCCTCGCACATCTAAAAAACGTAAAGGATACACAAAGTGGTAAAAGAAAAATAAGTAAACAAAGCGAGTAACGCATTGAAAAATTAGAAATAAACGACTAGGTCAGCTAAGTACCCGTGTGGAGTCCACCTGTCATAAACAAGATACATCATTCTACACAGAGACATTCAATTTAGTTTGGCTGATAATAACTGGAGTAAAATAAAAAGTGAATTAAATTCGAAATTCGATTTCGTCAACCAGACTGTCTGTAGGACATAAAATGTCAGTTCTTAATTTAAAAATGCTTTTGTTGCTAGGTGACACAGGTCGGTGCAGATAGGTAAATTTTTATTTGTATGACATTTTACGAACTCGTTTATTCTTATTTTGGCAACACCTGACGACCTTTGCAGCGGCCTTCGGTTTCGCTAGTAATCGCATTACAGACTGTTGGGTATTTTAATGATTTTATGTTTAAATGTTAGTACTTATACGTTTTATTTATTTTTTACTTCTAGTTATTAGACTTTATAAGTATTATTGAAAAAAAATTGGCAAAAACAAAACGTTATATTTATACCTTACCTATGTTTTGCTTTATGTGTAAATGCATGTTAGTTGAAGCATCAGTTATAATAGGAAATCTAGTTAAATAAACAATTTAACATAGACAAATATTTTTTCTTTATTTTTTCTTTCAAAAAGACAACTCCCGAATTAGGAATATACATTCCTGTGTCACGGGGTTCTTTACAAACATACATGAAACGGACACAAAGTACACCCAGACTTAGAACAATAATTTATGGATCACACAAAGTATTGTTCCATGTAGGATTTGAACCCACAACACTTGGCGCAGTAGGAAGCGGTGTGGCGACCACTGAAACCACTAGGCCAACCGTGTAGTCGTTAGTTTATAATATATAATATACTTCAAAGGTATGCATAGCCTATTTGAAATTAAAGTCGTTGACGTTAAAAGTATATGAGAGAAATTACCTAATTCGTATTTCGTTTAGCCAATAGCTGTAGATAAGTACGAATGAGCGAAACTAAACAGGGAGAAACTGTAGTGAAAAGCAAGTGTGAAAAAGGTACCACTAAGCATCTAAGGTACGTGACGTGTGGTTTAATATATGACACAGAAATTTAAATTTAGTAACATTTTAAATGTAAGCCAGGTTGTTGTAACACTATATCCGGTTTCATTTTATAAGATTAAATACTTCCGTCCATGAGCGTGGTGAAATATGTGCATTACAATAATTATAAATTCAGATCTATAAAATTAAGTGGTCGTACTTGGACTAAAATTAATTATAAACTAGATTAAGCGTTTTAATTTGTTTCTTGTACTAGTAACGCCATCTCACGTTTTTAGTCTAAACTAAAACATTATAAAAGAACGCCATTTATTTTCCCGAAGTTCTTTCTACAGTCTTGTAATAAAATTTTAGACGACCACTCTCGAAAGACCTTTGAATCAAATGATTTAATCAATAACTTTTGCCCACAGAAATGTCTAGTTCCATCTCAAGTTGACACATGACGAAAAAATCAACGCTTAGGCCGTCGGTATTAGTTATTTTTAAGCGGTCGCCACGCCACTTTATGCAACGCCAAGTGGTGTAGGTTCAAATCTCACATGGGACAGCACTTTTTTTGTTGTTCTGAGTCTGGGTGTTCTTTGTGTCCGTTTCATGTATGTTTTTAAAGTCTCCCGCGAAACAGAATGTATATTTCTAATGCAGGAATTGTCTTATAAAAAACATTATATGTTTTCTTTAATTTAGAAGTTGCCATTCGAAAATAATTTCTGAAATAAAACTATATGTTTTACAAATTTTATGTTTATCTAAATGAAAAGTGATTGTAGGTGATGCTTGTGTGAGGCTATATTTAGCCGTTCTAGATCTTAAGGTTATATTGTGGTTGGATATGTGAAGGAATCTAGACACCTTGGCCTAGTCAATGTAGGATCTTTTTAGTTCATATTATTACACGTTAATTATAAACATGATGTTTTGTTTCTTAGTAGTGTATTGTTTTCTATCTCTAAATATATTCCAAATATTTAATTTTTGTACGAAAATAAAGAGTCTTAAACTCTGTATTTTACATCTAAAATAAATATTGCGGTCTGTTACACGTCCATTAACCATAGTTAAACGAAAGGTTTTTGAATATTCCCTCGCCACTGACCTACATTGTGAGTAGGTTCTAAATTTAAACTTTAAATATCCATAAATTTATGTGCAGCTATGGTCTAAAATAGTGTTGTCCCTTTGTATAGGGATATCATCATAGTTGTATAATATATCGACTATATATTATACTACTGTGATGATATCGATTTATTCATAGTAATATACTCGAAACACATGCGAACAGGAAAGATGGCATTGCTTTAAACTGTATAGTTACGAATATAATGGCTTACTATATTATATATATTTCCTGTTTTATTTTCACTTCTGTAATAGGTTACATTTCGCATTTTAAAACAACTTCCATCCTGTGTAATAAATGTCTATAGCTACTATATTTATGTCTTTATATTAATTTAAATTATTAATAATTTTTTACTATAAGACTGCCAATCCCTGTAAATTGTGTTTTGCGGTACCTGCGTTGCTTGCAAGTATCGCAAGTTCCAAGTAAATTTTAAACAAAGAACTCTTTGGATATAGATTTAACATCTTATAAATACATGTCTCCGTTTTGTAATTTTACATAATATTTATATCCATGTAAACCGGTGACTGTAAATTCATACTAATAATATAAATTCGAAAGTAACTCTGTCTGTTACGCTTTCATAGCTAAATTGCTGCACCCATCTGAATGCAATTTGGTATGGAAATACTTTGGTTCTTCGGGAAGGACTTTTGATAGGCTACCCTTTACCATGATATCCGACATTCACGCGGGTGGAACCGCGGTCAAAAGTTAGTGTGTAGATTTGTGACAAAGGTGGTTAAAATGCTGACCTACAGTTTATTTTACTAATCGAGCGTAATAAATAAATAATATAATACAAACTATAACGCCTAACTTTGTATGTCAGTGAAATCTGACATAATTATGTCATTATGTACATCCATTAATATCTTCATAAATATTTATGTACACAGAATTATAAGATGCGCTAACATTCGGTTATTCAACTTGGAAAGTGGGAGAAAAGAGGAGAAATTCATTCTAAAACGTTATAGTCGTGTAGTATGGACGCAGAAACCGTGACGGTATGAGTTTATTAACTATGAACCTTATCGATGTAAGAATAAAGTATACAATACAAGAAAACCCAAAAACACTAAGAGATTATTACTTTTTTGTCAATGTGTGCGTAGATATTTTGATAATTACGTGGTCGAGATGTGTTTCTAAACATAGACAAATTGTTATTAGTAAAAGTTTAAATAAAATATGATGACAATAGCTATATCATCAAATAAAGGTTTTGTTTGTTTATTTATGTCGATTGTTATGCATCTTTAAGTGTTGTTGGTTACATCATTACATTGTCACATAATATAATATTATTTAACAAAAATTTTTTTTTAAAATCTTCAGTGGATTGCTTAGAAGAAACATGGCAATTTTTTTTTATTACGTCAGTTTATAGTTCTTACATCGAATATTAATTTTGTTTGAGTAAGGTAGTTACTAGTAACTAAGTTAATTTATTTTATGTTAAGAAATTTAATAACAAATCGATTAAATACATCAACCGCGGCTCCGATCCTTTGACCACCTTTAGCCTCGGAACCAGAACATGTAGTTTTTTTTTTATATATATATTTAAGCTGCCAAAATGACTCTGCCCTGCCTGATGGAAAGCATGAGCAGAATCCAAGAGTGGTGGTCACCATCCTCAATGCGAAAAAAATCAATGCAGCATGGTGACCCACACTATGGCGGCCTGGGGGGAAGAGGGATGGTGAGGGGGATAGGGGGCGTTGGATTGGGGTATGGGCCTCCGGTACCCTCACTCACTCGATGAAACACAGCGTAAGCGCTGTTTCACACCGGTTTTCTGTGAGGCCGTGGTATCACTCCGGTCGAGCCGGCCCATTCATGCCGAAGCGTAGGTCTCCCACGGTTACCTAATCTGAATTTTTATATAGTTTTAAACAGCCAGTATAAATATAATCAGGGGTGGTCTCAGACAGATAAATCGAACGTCTTAATATATGATGGGTGATTTCATAGAAGAATAAAATCCAATTCAATGAACTCCTACAATATAGTTTGTATCAGATACATATCATTCTAATTCATTCCAATATATCTGAGACGAATTTCTAACAAATGATTTCAAAAATGACAAATGTCGTTATTTGTCACGGCACGATTTTCCTTTTTTTCACCAAGATGTTCTAAAACGTGCCCACCGCGTCACGATCGTGGCTAATTTTATGTCGAAACTTTCATCCTTTAAAGAAAGTTATTGTATTGTTATGTTGGTTTTAACCAACGTAACCAAAGATCAAAATATGTCACCGTGGGACCAATGATGCTTTGGCTCATATAATCAACCGGAGAAAACACGGCCTCAAAGAAAACAAAATCCCTAAGAAAACTAAAAACACTAAGTACTTTTCCTTAGAATCAATGATGAGGCGAAAACTTATATTTTATACTATAATAATATTTCAAACCTTTAAAAAGAAATTGTGGAGAATGGGGACTGCGTTTCGGTGGATATAGTGAAGGACGCACACAGGCAAGGTGGAGTGACGACTTGTGTAAGATCTGGAGCTGGATGCGAGAAGCCCAAAATAGATCAGAGTGGCGTGCAATGGGAAAGGTCTATATATTTTACTGCCTTGGCGCACTGATAGCGTATGCGACTGCTGTGCTTGAGTTTCGTTCGGGTAAGGGTTCGATTCCCGGGTCAGACCAAATGTTTGTCTGATCTGCAAATATTTTTTTCGGATTTTGGGTGTTTTCTAAGTTAATATGTATATTTATTTACAAAAAAAAGTTATATTTGTTGTCTACCGACTGCGTTCACCAACGCCCATGGACACCCGTAACACCAAAGCATCACAAGTGCGTTGCCAGCCTTTGTGTGATGATGAGGGGAATGGGAGGATAGGTTGGGGTATGTGAGGATGGGTTGAGGTATGGGCCACCGGTATCTTCACAAGCGCTGTTTCACACCGATTCTGTGAGGCCATGGTCACTCCGGTCGAGCCGGCTCATTTATGCCGAAGCGTGGCTGTCCCACGGTTGTGTGTTACATGTCCGAAATATTTATTTATTATTTATTCACTATCCAACAGTGGTTCGATGATGACAAAGGAATTTGTTGTGAAAGAAACTTATTCACGCTTTGAGTTGTTTGGTGGGTTTTATACAAATATTGGTGCAAGTAAGTTAAATAAAAAATGAACAGCGTGAACTGTAGCTGAACAAGGTTCTATAAAATTAAAGTTAAGTCTCAACCATAGATGTAATTATACATACGTCATCGTTTTGTTTGATTTGACATCTGATAAGGTCACAAAACATGCGTCTCTCACATAAACCCATTAACAAACGTACTCACAGTGAACACTGTCAGCAGTGAACAAAAGGTGAAAGGTGGATATTGCGTAACAGAGAGTGTAACTAATTGTATCTGTAAATTATTTGTGACATAACTAACGTACGGCATTTTACTCCGAAAATGTAAACAAACGAAAAGAGTATGAATCTTACAAATTTAAAGGCCCTGGAAATTTTTAAGACTGTTAGATTCTGAGAATGCATACATTTTCAGCTCTTGAAGAACCGAAAAAAATTGGTAATATTTTTGTTCAAAAATTTAGCTTTCTTATCTTTTTGAGGCAATTTTATTATACATCAATAATAAAAATATCATGTTACGTTTTGTTATAATCAAATATGTGTTATTACAAAGTTTTCTTTTTAGTAGTCAAAAAAATTGCGTTTAAATAAACTTTCCCACCACGAAAATATAATAATTGGAATATTTTCTCATGCGCTGCATGTTAACAAACAAGTAGTCTTGTATTTTAAGCCATCCCGAATGATTAATTAATAAGCTTTGGAGTCAGTCAGTTGATGCGTCAGTGAGGGATTAGCTGTCTGGACGTCTGCCGGCTCTTGCATCATAGCCACATTCGTTGATGTTTTATTAATGCCATCAAAACCAAATAACAGCAGACGAGCCATGAAATGTATTGTATTGATTGATCATAGTTTGTTTTTGTTTTGTAAACGATTATTAAACAGTTGATGAGACAAATGTCCTTTTCTTTGTATTTATTTGTGATGTTTTTAATTCCAAAGACAATAATAATTTTTTTTTGATGAATAGGGAATATGCATAAAAATTTTATTTGTCTCAAATATTTATTTCCAGATTCTTTATTATCTTTACAATATACTTAAAGGGTATTTTTTTATTTAGTGGTTATTTAAACTCAGAAAACATTAAATAAAAAGTACTATTGGTCAAAACGTAATGTGACGTCGATGGTCACGTCTACGAAATTATCGGAGTCAAAATTCAAACTGTGTTAGTAGTGTTTGTGAGAAAAATTAACTTCTTCCATTTTTTTATAGCAATTAAAATTGTAAGTATTAAGTAACTGAAACATAATAATAAACAAACACAAAACGACAATAACGTCATTGGCAGTGTCAGAAGCGCGCGCAAAATGGCGGCGTTGAATGGCTCAAATTTAGCCAATGTTTTAAATTTCACTTCGAAAATTAGTTTGATTATTTTCAAGCCTACTTATTGTGGGAGAGCCACGTTTCGGCATAAATGGGCCGCCTCGACCGGAGTGATACCACGGCCTCACAGAAAACCGGTATGAAACAGCGCTTACGCTGTGTTTCATCGAGTGAGTGAGGATACCGAAGGCCCATACCCCAATCTAACGCCCCCTATCCCCCACCATCCCCCTTCCCCCCAGGCCGCCATAGTGTGGGTCACCATGCTGCATTGTTCTTTTTCGCATTGAGGATAGTGGCCACCACTCTTGGATTCTGCTCATGCTTTCCATCAGGCAGGGCAGAGTTATTTTGGCAGCTTAAATATAAAAAAAAAAAATTTTTTTTCTATGATATAGAGATGTAAATGATCAGATTAAGAAATACTAAAAAAACATGTATATTCACTGTTGTCTAAATTTTCTTGAGATGAAAAATTTATTAAAAGAATACATTTATATTTATTGACATTTGGTTCTTATTTCCTGTATCTCAAAGTATAATTATATTTTGTTTTTAATTATAGTAAACAATAAAGCAGTGTTTGCAAACTTTAAAATTAAGTTTTTTTTTTCTTGGTCGTATTTTTCCACTGACATTTTAAAGAATACAAACTTCGTAAGTTAGCAGAAGATACATCTGATGGCGAGTCCATCTCGAAATGAACACCAATACGGAAGATTATCAAGATATTACTAATATATTGCCCAAATTCTATACGCCTTATTCTATATTGACGTCTATCAAAGAAATTAGTTTTGAGGTTTCACACTACAACGGTTAGCCGTCTGTCTCCTTCCTAGTCAACTCATAACTTAAAAAATTAATTTATTTTCCGAACTTAATTGTTAGTGCAAGCTCAACCTCATTCCAATCATTAGTCCAAAGTATAATATTCTCATTTATGTGAACCGAGGTCGGGTTTATGCCTTATATTTAAACTCATGTTAAATATCGTTTTCATTGAGTATATAAAGTTACTTCAAATAAATAAAGTATTATATAAATATTTAACGTATGTATGTATCACATGATATGTAGTTGATTACTCAATAAATCAATGATGAGTTAGGTAATGCCAATGAGTCCTGTTAGGGAAGTGGAAACCGGAACCGACCTGACTCTACCCCGGCCCATAACTCCACGTGACTTTTATACGAATGTATAGGAGTTATTTTTATAATAGGAGCAATTTAGGCATGTTTTGTTGCTATAATTTATTTTCATATTTTCTCTTTAATATAATCATAATGTGTGTCATGACAAAGGGAAGATCCTTCGATAAGGTTGGGAAGTTGTATACCCGTATATGTTAATCGGCTCGAGAACTTCTATTGCGCGATGCAGAATTGGTAGCTAAACCGTACAGTATGTTACTCCGTAGTTCAGTGTATCTTCGGTAGATGGCGTTGTCATATGTTTTTATTGCCGCTATATGTGGAAGTCACCACACCAGTTGTATTGATTCCTGAAACATTGACAAGGGAAAGATTTAAAACAGTATTTTATAGTTTTTAAAGATTAAAACCTATTGCGTGATTCAAGATCAAAAGTGGTAGTATAGTGGCGCATATAAGCTAGTTATCGCTTATATTTGAAATAGACTTTGTATTTCGATGTCACGATTTCATTAGCAAAGTTCCAAAAATAAGAGATTTTCAACAATTATTTCCTGTTTAGACTTCCCAATGCATTTGATCAATCGTTCATCCAAGTGCTCAGATTATAAATGAAATCGGATCGGCTTTCACGGTACTATTGATCTCATATATCAAATTTATGAACCTTCACTAAAACGTCTCATCATAAAACAGCAACCAAAATTTAGCTTTGTGCTCATCTTAAGAAAGTACATTATTGACTGATGAAATACGTTAAATCAATCGATATCTAGCAGTGACGTATTTGATAGACACTATTACGAGAAAAAAATAACAAGCGGATAGTTTGAGATGATACCTGATTACTGTTTTCGGGTTTGATAAGGTATTTATCTCAAATTGGCTGGTTTATAACCGAAGCGTCAATTTCGATGTTATTACAGGGACGGATTTCAAAGACAAAATTATTAACAGTTTATTTTGAAGATAAATTACGTTAAATAAAAATAAATAAAGGGCATTTACGATCGGGCATCAGTTTCACAACGATAATGTAGTTTTTACCTTCACTAATATACTTAACCTTTCATCTTATATAAGCATTTAACTAAGTTCTTTTAATAAGAATAACTGCGTCTAATTAACGTCTAACTCATAACATGAACCACATAGGTGGCGACACTTGTTAAAATCTTATTTACCTAAATAGTAAATTAATTTCCATGTTTTGTTCAAAACTGCTAATTACAAAAGTAATAGCAGTATTTTTAATCTGCTACCCTTGCTATAAAAAAGTTAACACACTGATATTCAATTGATGAATACCAGATGGTTCTAAATGCATCCCTGTGTTGTGGTGAAAGTATCTAATGATTGATACATAAGCATACTAATTTCGTTGTGATGCCTCGTTGCATAATGAGTAATGATTTATGAACAATATGTGAGTAGACCTGAGTTACCTGAATAAAATCTACAACATATATATATTTATTTGTTGATCAAGGTCTACATAAAAACATCCAGACACATACATACATTTTCTTTTATTGCCATTAATATTGTATTTTTCCAACGGGCATTTGTAGATGGCAATAGTAGATTAAACTTTTTGGAGTTTTATATTATTTTAATAGCCAAATTCTGCTTTACTGATCACATTGAAAACAGTCAAAATGTCTATATACCATTTTCCGCAATAAAAACTTTATTAATATATCAGGGCTCTGTTAGTTACGAAAACAAATTTTGATTGCATTTAACTGGAGACAAGAATCTAATTTTTTATTTATATTTTGTTACAGGTACATATAACATCTGTTCTTGGAATATCGGTAACTAAGGAAGTGTGCACACTAAATGATCGAACGACAAATGCAGCCCCATCGATGCACTCATGCAGCTTGCATATAAACACACCTTAATGTTGATTCTCAGAACGGTTCGTTTGTCTGTGAGCGTGTTTTGAGTACCAATTTATAAATGGTTGTTACACGTTCTGTTTTAGAGGGGAAGTGAAAATGATCTGATTTAATTTTCATATAATAGGTAATCAATAGAGGAATCAATTCCTATCTACATCCACGTGGTGACGGTTTAAGAATACAGAGAGACGTCACACTATCCTTATTCATTCCATGAAAGCCGTAAGGTCTCCTACATACCATGCCGGTGGATTGTTGCTGATATTTATAACGGAAATCATGCTTTATGCCGGCAGCCTAACGATGCTGGAAGCATGGTGTGTGAGAGACTTACACAGGACAATAGTACTACTCATACACTCTTAAATTCTGCTTATGTTTTCCATCAAGCTGAGAAGAATCATTTTGGCGGAGCCATACATCATAAACATGAACGAAACACATATAACAAGTACCTTCTTAAACCTTTTTTCTAATATCTGACTGTCAATGATAATTATGAATTCTTGGATAAAATTTTACTAAAACTGAGAACTCTGAGTAGCGATAAAGTGCAGTAGTAAAGACAACACTTGTAAATAAATAAGTAAAAACTTTTTTTGCCCTCTAATTCGCTCTCGTAGAAGTAGATATTTTCATCCTCTATATTACCTTAGGGGTGGCATTTCTAAAATTCCTTTCTTATTGCTGACTGGCGTTATATAAAACCTACATGCAAAATTTCAGGATTCTAGGTTCGGCGGTTTGGGTTATGCGTTCATCTCTGGGTATCTTGGTCGGTTACCTTCCACTTTCATATATATAGATAAGCATTACAATCACAGCAGTTGAATGCAATCTGAACCCACTACACTACCTTACCTATTTCAAATACTAACCCTATCTTATGTGCCACCAGAAGGCGGAAAGGTCAAGTTAAACCGCACTATGTTTGATTAAACGATGTTATAAATGCATATATTTTCTTTAAACTCTTCAAAATTTTATCTGGGGTACCTACTGACATGTTTACTTAAATACAATATAATTTAAAAGTAGGTACGATTCAAGATCATCATTATATAAATAAGTTTAAAAAATCTTATAATATACTAACATGAACTAAATATTATGCTATGTATATTGTTATGTATTATCTAATTCTAAACGCGTGTGTGCGTGTGGTGACGTATACCCGACGTTTGGTTACGCGTCACTCATACAATTAAACATAGCAGTGAGTCCTGAATACCAATCGAGTGAAATTTGCGTTGCAAATTAAATGAGGTGATATCTAACAGGATATTAAAGTCTAGCAGCTTCGTAGGTGATCTAGATCACAAATGTCATTTCTTGTGCTTTTACATTTGTACCTTTACATATATATGTATTTTCAGATCATTGGTTCGGTCTCTATCCAATCATTCACTCATTGCAATCTTCAACAGTTTGTTATTTCAAATAATTATATTTTGTATGAATTTTAACAAATTTTAAACTAACTAAATATTATTTAACAAGCATATTTTATCAAATATAATTTATTTACGACACATGGTTTTTTACTATTTGCGATTGTATAACCAAATGTAATAAAAACTTTAAAAATCTTCAAGTTTTAATCTCATAAAACATATATTTTGGTTGTAGAAACCCATAAATTTGATAGAAGAAGCTCTGTACAATAGTATATAACATTTTCGTACCAAACAAAAACAATTATTTATATTTAATTTATGTAACCGTTTCTCTCAACGGACAGATTCCCTTTCCGATTAATGTACGGTCCCATCCAACGGTACCCCAATTCTGTTGCATCCTAAAAACACCACTAGATTAATCACTTGCGTGTTAAACAATTGATACAATCATTTATCAAGAGACAGATACAAGCCGTTTCGTCTCTACAAAGTACAATGTGTATTTTTACTTCGATCTGTGCCACGCGATCTTAAATGTGGAGTTAAAAATCTACATCAGTAGGAGGGTTATTCATGACTTGTTGATTAAAAATAAGAATAAAAATATATGTGGGTAGAACTGTATTAGTAAATGTTTTTATTTTTAACGTTTTAAAATTAGCGACCGGTTCATTTAAATCGTTGTATCCATTCCTTCTCTTTCATTTAGAGCCTGCCAAAATGAATCTACTCTGCCTGATTTATGTGGTATTTGTTCCTAGCTCAGGATTTGCAGGTATATAATTGTGTACTTAGTAGCTAAACTACACAACTTTGTGTCTTTTCAATAATGCTTGCCCGATACTATTCTAGGCTCCATGTTAACTATCCTATCTTTGCAAAACACACATTAAATATATATATATTTATTTAATGTATATATATATATGTCTATGTATTTTGTATCGTATTTTAGAACACAACTAGGTTGACTATTATGTAAAACTTAGGCTTCCCATATATATCGAATCTCGAATAGCGCGAAAACGTTAGTGATTTTTATAAGAAAAATATTTATGTAAGTAGTATTTGAGTGAATATTATGTTATTAAATAAGAATCAGCCATAGAACTCCTCAATATTACAGTCATCCCTTAGTGATCTTCCACAGCGTTGCAACGCTATTATAAATGTGTAACGCAGTAATCTTTGGGACAGTATCAGTTATTACATACTTTACAACTTCCTCAAAGAGAATATTAATTTATAGATCTCAATAGTCCAGTTGGAAAAATCATCAAAAAGTTGTCGCGGCTGTTTCGAAATAATAACTGGTGTGACATTATATCTATCAATTTACGTTCCACTTCCTATTTCCCAACACATTCATGCTGTGCAATTTGTGTCATGAGCTCATGCTCGCATTCGCAGCATTCCATAAAATGGTTCCCATTAGAAATAGTTGAGTGTAATGTCATCGTTAAGACAATATTTAATATACGTGATTTATAAAACATTCGAGCTTTATAAGGTGGTTGTTGAGTACGAATGAAACACTTTTGCTTCAAAGAACCTTTCATTAATCATCGATAATATGCCATGTTACGGGAAAGTCCCTAATTATTAAATAAAAATTTTGATCTACATATATTATATATATAGATCAAAATTTAAAAACGTTATTTGTGTACGTCACCAGTGAGAATTGTTAATATTGAGGTTGATTACTTCATTGATAGATTGATTGACAGAAAGCAAGGGTGATAGTATGAATAGCCACAATAATTTGATTGAAAACTCAGCTACCATTCGCTAGTCGCTTCTCAAAAATAACAATTATATAATTCTTCTATCGATATATTTGTTCAAAATTTATATGTGATTGCGTGTAATTTGCTTCTTTACAAAGTTCCTATATGGGTTCAACAACACTTTGTATAACCCACAAATTGTTGTTCTGAGTCTAGATGTTCTTTGTATCCGTTTCATGTACGTTTGTAAAGTCCCCCACGACTCAGGACATATTCATAGTGCGGAAATGGTCTTTAAAAAGTACAAATAAAGTGAATATAAAGAATGTCTTGAAAAATAGATGAAAAATTCATTTTCCCGATATGTAGGATTTTCTACTTCTAAATACCAAACTGGCAAAGACCTAACCGTATCCAATAGTTGTCTTCGATCGATTTACTTGTATCACGTCCTATTCTGACCATTAAAACTATGCATAAAGGTACAGTTACACTATCAATAGCGATATCAGTATGCAGAACATGTGCCCAATAACGGTGCGGTACTGAACTGTCACGTTGAATTGTGTGTGTTAAGTTCGTGTCCTAAAAGTATTGTATAAAAATATTAACGTGGACAGTTAAAAATAAACTCTAAAAAGCTGAACAATACGGTCGTGATTTGACTGACTTTTAGTTCTTATGATTAGAGGTGAATCACAACGAAACTTTTTTCAAGACTCTTAAAAAGTACTGTTTTAGTATACGTGAAAGGCTTTCGAATCCGATCAGATTAATAGTTTTTCAGTGTACCAGACCTGCTTCTCTATGCACTAGTCTGATTCGCAGAGCTTTCTATGGCCGGGTCTTAACAAGCTTTGGGAATTTCGATTAAGTGCAAGGTTACTGTTAATTGTTATTTCAAGTTTGTTGCTAGAATAAAAGACTATCTGAATAACATAAATATTCACTTCTTCGAACCAATTTGTACTTAATTCTGAGCAATGCCTTAGCTCAGAAACTTTTTCAGTTTTATTCTAATATATTTCATGTTGCATGAAACTTAACCCTCTTCTGAGAGGAGACCCGAGCCTAGTAGTGGGACAGTATGGATTGTTGATGATGATGATGAAACTTTTGTAGTTCCATGATATTTTTGGTGATAATTCTGTAGATGGATTATTATATAGTTAAAATTCGCTAAATTGATAAATATTTTTTTTAAATTTTAACTTCTGTAGTATTAATATAATAAGATTTAGGATTCAATTTTATTTAATGTATTGAGAATTAATCACAAGCTCACGAATTAACTTTTAACATTATGCTATAAACCAAACATGTAATGTTGCAATTCTTGTATCTAGCCGCCAGCGCTATTAATTTTGGAAATATAATTTTATTGACTTGACACCAATTTTAGGCTAAGTAACACATAACATGTGCAATATTTAATATCTTTAAAACCTCCAAAGTTACGATTGTGAAAATAATTCTTAGTATATTGGTTTGAAAAGCCAAAGGTTTGAAAGGCTGCAAAGGAAAAATTAAAGTCATTTTTTTTATTGACTATATTTTCTGACCTCTCTTATTGACTTTTTTGTAAATAAGAGACCACCTACTGGATGAATTATTTTTGTTAATCTCGCAAAATAAACAGGTTTGATGCATTTGGAAATACTGACAAACTGTTAAATATATTCTTATCTCCTTGACAACGATTGACAAGGGCACCCTCACCAAAATTATTATTAGCATTAAAACTACTAAACAAAATACTCGTCTTATTTTTACGGTATATTAGTATTGAGGTTATTATGCAAACTGCATTTCAAAGGAGAATTCACTAGAATGAATTTAATATGGTCTTTGAATACACAGAAAATATGTTGCTATACACTTCATACAAAGACATTAACAATTCTTTAATATAGTGTACTACAGAAATCAAAATGATGATAAACGTAAATTTATGTAGCTATATATATATATATTACTATACTATACTACCTATAAGTACATAAATACAGAAAAAGCATTTGGAAATTCCTTCACTAAAACAAGAAAAAAGAAAATAATTTTAGAAAAAATTGAGTTTAGTGACACAATGACAGAATTAGCATAATTAACTGGGAGTCGAACCCACGAATTCAATAGCTTTGGTTTGAGAGACTAGAAAAACAAGTCAAATACAGGTTTAACCTGCTTTTCTAGTCTATCAAGTAAACGTAATCATTACCAATTTTTATTACGCACATAAACTCACAATATATAACAGAGTGATAGTTATTGAGTCTATCACTAAAAGCAGTGCATTATATTTGCACTCACTCGCAAGTCATAATAAAATTATATCATAATATTTGTGTCAGCACAGGTTGCGTTTTATTTCAAGTTACATCAACAATTACTTAACTTCATTTGCCGAGTAAAACAACAACGATAACATCCACTTGGGTAGTGAACTATATCAAAGTTATATTCTTTTGTTTTATTGCCAGTGAACTCAGGCTGAACTATTGGAATTGAGTAATTGATAATTGAAAAAAATTATTAGACTGGCAACACTTACAATGGAAGTTTATTAAAGCTTACACATAAAAACAAAAAATATAAAACTCGATTGTGCCACTTTTTTAAGCAATTCAACAGACGCAATTGTAGTGTCGCCCTTTGGGTTACTTCTCTTCCCTTTATTTCTCAGAAGAGTTTCTGAGAAATAAAGGGAAGAGAAGTAACTGATCTTCCTGTAGCATCACTCACTGAGACCTTTTTCTTGTAAGACTGCGGTAAATCTCTCTCTATAGTTCTCCCATGGTCTATCTCAGTATTTGTCCGTCTTCTTAACTTAGACTTGTCTATTATTATTTACGCAATATAGTTAAGTTACTAAACAAAGTAAGTTACTCAGTTTTATTTATAACCATTTGTGGTAAGCTAAGTTGCCGACCTTTTAGTTAGGTACGTCACCAGACAACACCGACGTGCCGACGCATAGGAATTCTACGGTCCTTGCATTTAAATGTTTTAGTCTAGTTGCTTTTACATTTAAATATATCTTAGCGGTTGATATAGCACTTTATTAATTTATAATATAAGCAGTTGCCCGCGGCTCCACCCGCGTATATGCCGGTTATCGCGGCAAATAGTAGCCTATGTATTATTCTGATGTATAAGCTATATTTATATATATGAAAATTTTAACATCTAGAAACACAGGCTCTTGGGGCACCCAAGTGGAAAATGACACCCTTTTAAAATGGTGCAAAGAGGTTAATGCAGTACCTAACACTAATGCAGAAGGTCATTTCACTTTTGAGAAAGACCTCCATCGGTTCCGAAACGGGTAATTTTTAAAAAGCACACGAGTATGGGACAAGATTCTTCACAGTAAAAATAAATATTTTGTAGTTAATATTACTCTTAACCAAATAAAAAAGTGAAATATTACGGAGTCGTATAGTTGTTCAGAGTTTGATATCTATTCAAACGCCATAGTATACTTATCGTCATAATTAAATTGAACAGAAGTTGTCACTCAGTTGGTGCATTATATTTTTCTGCGAAATTATTTTACAAACATGTCACACTAGATTTATATTTATATGTCAAGGAGAATTGTAAATACATCAGCTAATTTGTATAATCAAACTTGAAATATCACAACGTGGATTACATAAATAATACTTTAGAAAAACTGACTATGTTGCCAAGTATGGCACACTTTTTAAAATCATTCGTCAGTTATGTTTGAGGAAAATTCTAGTACAGGTTATCACAGGTACAAAAAATCTATCTAACGTCATCAGAACGTTCCCCATAAACCAGCCTAGCACATAAGGAAATAACAATTTGCAACTATGCATAAACTATAACAGTATCATCTCATATGGTATTCAAATCGCATAATATCATTTAACATAGTCGCGTCAGAAGAGCCGACCCGGGTATCTGTGACGTGGATCGAGAACTAACTCCTACTTGCGTGTAGGAAGCGGTTTTGAAGAAGAGAGGCGCGGGTACGGTAGCGAAAAGAATGTCTTTAACATAATCAGCTTCTACGTTACTCTTGGTCATGACTTTTATATGATGCTCGTAAGGAGCCTGGATTGTTGCACTGAGTTGCCGTTTACAACATTACTCGTAATATTTTGAACGCTAACGTTAATGTTGATCGTTTTGTTACAATGTTTAAATGAAGGTACTGGTCTAATAATTATTATTCCACTGCACAAGTAATAGGATGATGGTTGTCTTCTGAGTTAAAAGAGGTCAAGGTATAGGGTATCAGTTGTTTCATTAGTTAGTCATATAGAATTCTTCACTATGTTTAAAAAGGCTTTAATCTACTCTTAATTAAAAAAAAGAGAAAAAATTAAGAACTTTGACGTGCAGAAAAATTTATTGAATGAGATACAGATACACAGGAAGGAAGAAAATCCGCTGTCGATTACTTACATGATCACACCTTAATAATACTATCTAACATTAACTAATAATTCTGTAGTTCCTAATAACTTTTACTATCTCTAGGTGACATATTCCCACCACCAGAAATGTTACATTTTTTTTGTACTTTTTTAAGATTAAGATTTGCCTAATTGAACATTATCTTATTTCATTGATGAAGAAATGGTACACTCTTTTGTATATTTTTTTCATAAATTTTTATTTATGAACTTACTTTAATTTGCCAGAATATTCTTGTCTGTATAGATGTTTATCTAAATAGACGAGAATATTCTGGCATTCTTTAATTTAACTCCTGCTTACAGTATAATGATATCAGAGGTTGGAAAACATATTTTCTTCACATTTCGGTAATATAGTAATTATCTTATCTTTTCTTTGAAAATTTTTCACGGAATATCAAAATAAGTTTCTCACTTTCGACCTTTTCTATCTTTATTTATTAATATGTAAAGCAAAGACCTTGTGACCCTTTTTACGAAAATTATATGAATAGAGGGGTATGTAATTTAGTACAATTAACTTAAAAAAGAACTTTAAAGCAAGATAAATAATAAATAAATGGATTTAAAATTTGTTACCTGAAGTTTTTGGTACCACATTTTTGGTATAAGACACACTATTCTTCGTATAAAACTTTACTCAGCAATCATCTTATTTTCGGCCGCATGAATGTAAACACGCATTGAACGGACTCTTTGAAATTTAAGCCCACAAGTGAAGTATCATTTTACAAAAAATGACAATCCAGTAATAAATCCTTGAAGAAGTGTTTATTAATCTGCAATGTCGTATTATATATCTTCAGTATGCTTTGTTTTAATGCAGATAACTTTATATTCTAATTTAATGTTTTTAAAGATATTGTAGTGTGCTATGATGTACGTTGTTGTAAAACATTGCTCGCCATTTATTTGTAATCCTACTTCCATACTAATTCTATAGAGTAACTCTGTATATAACAGTTATACTTTCTCGGCTAAATCGTGAGATCGATTATAATGAAGTTTTGCATACAGTAATTTCGATTCTTGAGAAATGACATAGGCTCTTTACAGCGATAACCGACATTCGATGTGGACTAAAGTAAGTTATATTAAAAAAAAAGTTTATGATATGTGAGTATGGATATTTAGTACCTATTCTTTCACGTATAAACTAGTAATGTAAAACTTACAGAACTTATAGCTTATACATCAGAATAACACATGCTTCTATTTAACGCGATACCTGAAAAAAGCTAATATAACATTTTAGTACAGATTTCGTGTGCATAAAAATAACATTGTCAATTTCTGCAACCTTGATTAGAAACTAAAGTAATGTTCCTCTAACGTCTGTGTTATAAACATGCTCCCCAAATCTAAATAAAAGTAACTAAATTGTTATTAAATAAATAAATACCCACAAAAAACTTCCGCAAAGAGCTACGTAACTCACAAATGAATTTAAATCATGTCAATTACAAATTTATTAAATTTGTTACAACTAAAACCCATATTTTAATTAACATAGGCATGCGCTTACGCCACTCAAATTACGACAGTAAAATCGCTCTATATCGCTCTTGCTTTTATTGTGAGGCTGTCTCGCTCATTCGTATGAATTGCCGCGGCTTAAATTTACCAACTTTACAATGCAATTCGTTTCTAACGACTTTGTAGAAGCAGAACCTGAAATTTAATGATAATTAGATTGCAATAGTATGTTCTAATTAATATGCTAGTAGCCAGTGTCAGAGTTTCGCGAGTGGTCGTGCTTCGTGTGGTTTTAATTGTTTATTTATTTAAAATTTTGTGAACAGAATGGATTTGAAGAATCATAAGTTCTTTAAGGCGAAAAAATCGAGGAAATTGTCGAGGGCTTCGTCTATCTCAACGCCAAGGTTCGTTCAGTGTTCATATATATTATATTTTCATATGAAATGTTGTTCCCAGTTTGACTCGCTATAAATTACCTACCCTCAAAATGCTATTCTTAAATACACAATCAAGGTATAAACTACATATATCTGTATAAATTCCATCCACTTTATTTTTGTAGAAAACAAGTTTTATGACTCAGAAACCGAGGTTTTCATAAAAAACCACAAGAACGTATTTACCCGTAGACACAAAATAAAAACAGCTGATTTTAATGAACCAGGTGGAGTTGGCTTAGTAATGAAACTAACGGACAAAGAAATGAAAGTGATGCGCTTTAATACATAATGGTTTATTTTGAAAATGTTAAGAAAGCAGAGGGGTATGAATTGTGAACACTTTAAGGTTGTACATGCTTTCTTTTTCATGGAAATAATCTTGCTTTGCATTACTGTAATAACATTTAATAAAAATCGTTTTTATTGAACTATAAGAGTCTATTTAATTATTAATCAAGAATGTCACAGTAGCACAAAAGTGGTACTAGCGTCATGGCTACGGTAGATTCGATCGATGAGTTACGGGTTCGATCCAATGCAAGCATTTAGCACAGTTGAGGAGGAAACAAAAATACCTGTATAATCTAGTTAACTATTATTCTTTTAAAAATGTACATACATATCATAACATTGATAGTATTAAAAGTGAAGCTAATTAATTCAAATACAAAATAATAAAGTTTCACTTTCTTTAAATTTTACCATTTTAATTTAAATTTCAAAGAAAAAATATTTAACGTTAATTAATGTTAAATTATTTTTGAATTAAAAGGAAACTTGAATATGTTTTGGTTACAGAAATAGTATATTTTGTTACATTTGTGTTATAACTTGATTACTGTTTATGTTCATTAAATAGTAATCAAGTTATAACACAAACGTGATCTGAAGGAGATTTACTTTTATCAAAAACATAGCGTTGAAGTCTTGTACGGAAAAACTACTTTCAAGATTTAAAGTCCATTAATTAAATAATAAATACGATAGTAAAATTATCATTCTTGAATTGCTACAATATTAATATTTGATTTATTATAAATTGCGCATCAAGTAGTGATTCATTTAAACTAAAGGTTAATTATTGCAATTCTATTATTCTTAGAAACAAGGTGTTCTGTCCTTGGTAGCAAACTCGTTTAGCCTTGGTTAGCAACCTGTTGTCGACCTGTCTTACTCAAGTTTTATAATTGATAGTTGTTTGAATAATAATGGCATCCTTGACTTACCTAATATTGACAAAATGAATTGTTTTTGTATATTTCTGGATAATATGAGTTTATTGGCTTTATAACTTAGCTACGTAACTGGCTTTAATCCATTTTATATGCAAAAGCACATGTTTCTTTCAATTAATCGACTTTTGTAAATTTAAGTGCGTGGAGACCCATAGATGAAATTTATGTCCTTATATACTACAGTTAATGTGATATCGGAGCTCTAATAGCCAGATACAAATTTATTTTATGTACTTAAACTTGTCTTCTTAAAACCTTCACGCCAGACATGTCACGATTCAATCAACAACCCATAATGTCCCACTGCTGGGCTCGGGTCTCCTCTCAGGAGAGGGTTAAGACCATACGTTCCCACGCAGGCCAAGTGCGGGTTGAGGACTGGCAAAAATATGTTGTGGCTACGTTGCCGTTGGATGTTTTTAGCCGCCCGAAGTCCTCCAACTAAGCTTCACGACTGTTATCGTATGATAACAACCGGGACCAACGGGAGAGTTATTTTTATTTGGTAATTTGACAGGTATGTTTATCAAGTTTAATGATTATTTCAACAATGTGATTACCATAAATGAGCTACGGTTTATTCCTTCTTTTTTACTTAAGATCCCTCCAAAGTGGATCTAGTGTGATGTAGTGGTCATCTAACTCATTGTGAATGGAAACAATATAGCATATAAACTAACATTATGACGGATGATTGAGATACTTCTGCATCATTGAACCCCGGTTTCCTACTCACCAACGAAAGACGATATCACAAATCCTGCATTTCTGGTTGACCTTTAGAGTGAATCTTAGAGGAAGCTTTCATGGCTAGTTTTTTCGAATTTACTTCAGGGTACGTCACGTATAGTACCGGGGTTCGTGACAACTAGTCGAGAACGTGTATTTTTCGACAAACCCAATTATTTTGTTTCTACTTACATTTCAAAGAGAATAACTTTCGCTAGACTTTTCCACGGTCTTTTGTTGTTTGTTTTGGTCATGTCTATATCTGCCACTAAAAAGAATCATCAACAACAAGTTATTAAAAAATAAAGACAAAGCTTTTATACGAAAGTGCCTTTGACATTCTTTGACATATTGATACAGCGTCGACAGGTATATAATAACATAATTGAACTTTTGTTTCAAATTTCACACGTAAGCTTTACGTAACGAAGTCTTATAATTACTACAACAAACGTCACTTTGATAATAACATAGGACGGTAATTACAGAACAAAAAGGAGAAACTTACGAAAGAGAAAGTCTTTTATTGACAATCTAGTAAGCATACGAGCAGAATTTTTTGTCTGATGGTAAACGATTATCGCAACAACAGGGGCATCACAAGTGCGTTGCCGCCCTTTAGGGGATGGCGAGGATAGGGTCACTCACTCACTCAGTGAAACACAGCTCAAGAAAGATCTTCACTCAAGCACTCCTTTAACCTAACGGTATCCGTTACCGACACCTAAAAGTACTAAAAATATAAAAACATAAAATAGCTAGTTTTTTAGCTATATCTTTTAAAAAAATATATTCCTATTAGATGCATTCTATATCCGATCCCATTTATCGTTCACTACTTTAGTATATTCCTTATACTTACTCACGACCATTCGATCTGAAACTTTGGAGAGTCTAAACGAGTGACCTAACATAGTTAAAAATTGCTTAAAGCACAGACAAATCAACGTAAAATGAAAGCATTTGAGCTATGGTGTTACGGTGGTGCCACGGTGTGGCTCACCATGCTGAATTGTTGCATTGTCTGTATTTCCAGTGAGTATGGTGACCACCACTTTCAGATTCTACTTATGCTTTCCATCGAGAAGAGTAGAGTCTCTTTAGCAGGCGAAAATATAAAAAAATACATAAATTTAACACTGCCTTAACAGAATAGTTAACCATAGCATGAATAGGCCAGTGCCAATCCCACGAAGTAATGTATATAAGGAAGTAATAAAGTGTCTCCGTAATACGTTAAGTAATTTTACACACCCGTTATTTAAAACACCTTGACTTGTTCACTCCCAAAAACTTAATTAGGAGATTGGGTCATCGCTAGTTGAAGGACAACCAGAAAAACTAAAATGATAAACGATAAGTTTTAAAATGTTAAGGTCTAACAATATTTGCATAAAATAGAAACATTTGTCATTAAAATGTTTTTGGTAAAAAATAAATTAACCTGTCTATGGATGAAGTGTTGTCGATTTTAAATCTTAACTAACTTCTTTGTGGGCTTTGATATACGGTGTCAGTCAATTATATATCCAGGAATATTAACGGTAAGGTCACATCCTATTAAGTTGTCTGAGTAGACATCCGTCTCTAAATGATACACGTATGTGTCACCCACGTTTTATAATTTTGGGCATTCATCACAAATATGGCATGGAGCCCAGGCCTTTAGATATTTAGTTCCGTTAGTCACTATGGGATAGAACAAAAAAGCAAGCAAGGTCAATTTAACATATTCATCAAATTCTAAATTCAAAAGAAGATTTTGACAGTTGCACTGTTGTAATATCTAACAAAACATGTAAACAAATGAAGAAGTTATATGTTTAAAAAACTTATAATAATTTATGCAAGTTGCAACGTCTGCCATCGCATTTAAATAAAGGCGTATGCAGATTACAGGTGTTAGTAATCTGCAACACAGTAAATGTTTAACGAAATTATTAAATAATATTTTGTAATATTTTTTCTTATGACACAATTCTATTTGCCTTATTTCATTATAGTCATGAACCAAGCATAGATGTACTTGCGTATCGTATATTAAGCGCATCTTTAATAGAAATTCTTAAACCGCCTACATGTAAAAGCCAATAGACACGTAAATATTGAATTGAATGTAAGCTTTTATAAGCTGTCATCATCACACATTGATCAAACGTACTAATTTGGGCCATGTTGTCTCGATTATTCGGACTCCTTAGATTTGTTTAAAAACTTGTTTCATATTTTATCCCTTGCTACAACGACTACGACTTAATAGTGATTATATTTTTCTACGTTATGTTGTTAGAATCAGAAAGATTTATACAAACTTTTTTTATGCCTTTGTGTATTCAAATTCAAATTGTTGGCCCATTGAGATACTTCTGCATCATTGGGCCTTCGGTCCAACCAACCAACAAAACAAAACCAAGAAACACGACAGCATGAAAGTTGTTATTTAAGGTTGGTCATCTGTGAGAAAGTAATGCCGTCTGGATCGAGCAGGCCCGGTCATGCTGAAATCAGTGTGACTTTACTACCCTATACCTCTACTAAACTATCTATTTTATGACCACTTATATTATACAAAGAAGGCATTGGTAGTCATTATAGAACTGAAACTTTCAATTCAAATAAAACCGAACACTCAACACTGATGGTGTTATACCTCTGTCGTAATTATCTACAAACTGTTATTCATAAACTCCTTGCCGAAGTCTCGTAAAAATTAAATACAATAATAATAAGCCATTAGAACAGAAAAACAGTACATATACAAATTCATTTGTGTACGAACATAACCAAATTAGTTGTAGAATAGCATACATATGCCACGAGTTTCTTTAAGTTCAGAAACTTTTTCCAAAGGGGTATACATCTAAATAGATGCTGTGCCCAAATTCTATCAACGATTGAATTCTTCATTTTCTAATATGATTTGATATGGTACGGTTCTGGTATGGCATGATTCTAGCCATATGGCTAATGAATGAGTAAGCTTCCTCGCAAAAAGTATCCAGTGTGTTGGCGCCGTTATTTTCATAATACGTAAGCGCATTATTATGTGAATTCTGCTTGAATATCTTAATGCTTACATAGTATGTAATTGTGTAATTGACATGGCAATTACTTACTTACCTGCACCTGTGATTAATGATCAACAGTCATTTTGTTTAGCTAACTGGTAAACGTCTGGCCTATTGTCTTGTATAGAAGTTTTTATTTTTAAAAAACACTGGAAAATACTTCCGCGTGTTATTTTAATGAGAAGGAAAGTAAACCTTTTGTCTGTAGTAAGAAGGTCTATTTTTAGTTATGCTACTAGCACAGCAGCACTGGATCTTAGTAGTGTTGCGTACGATTGTTTCAGTCATGGCCACAGAATGGGGTGCAAGCTTCTTATAACTATTTTGAGCAGCCACCAGCCATTTTCAATTAGATATTTCAATTAGAAGCTATTTATTTAGTTTCTTTTAACTCTTCTATCTACTTTTCTGTACTAGTAGGAAATAAACTTTAAAATTAATAAAGCTTAACTCGGAGCGTGGATTATTGTACCTATTAATTCATAATTCTTTATAGATTCTCCTTGAGGTACAAGTATTACCATTAAGCAAGACTGGATTGCATAAAAATTGTAATTAGTAACGGTTAACAAATTAATTAATTGAAAAACTGAATATCCACCCTGTATATGCGACGGCGTGGATTAACAATGTTCGGCATTTAATGTATCCACTAATCACCAGCTTGGATTTAACGCTAAAAATAAATCTTATCAAAAAGTTCTCACGACCATGCAGACTGTGCGATTGCGTTACACGTCTTAGAATGACCATTTTAGGCAGAAGCAACTTTAGTCATGTAACCGTTGATTGGCGGGAAAATATTACGTATAGTTGCACTGTGTAGCTCAACCCTTATGTGGGGAAAACACATGTTCTTATAGGAAATGATTGTCATTCCTTACATATTGAGTATAGAAGTTGTTATCTCGTGAATTCAAGAAGGCGTATATTGTTAATATGTGTAATAATGACATGCAAATGCGCTACTTCTAATGCCTATAATAAAAAAAAAGAATAACAGCAATATTTCAAGACTAACAGTTCCATACAGATACTCTTGCAATTTGCCAGTGTAATTAAATTATCTAACGTTAGGCTATAATATGCTTCAACAATTATACAACAGTTTTCATTCTCTTTTCCGTGTTTTGGATTAAGACCCAAAGCAAAAAAAAATCGGCCAAGTGCGAGTCGGACTCGCGCAGAAAGGGTTCCGTGCCATTATCTATACATTTCAAGCGTCTACCTGTTTCGGTTATCAATGTCGAGCAAAAACGAGCAAAAAATCACGTTTGTTTTATGGAAGCCTTTTTAAACATTTATTTTATTCTGTTTTTTAGTATTTGTTGTTATAGCGCCAACAGAAATACATCATCTCTGAAAATTTCAACTGTCTAACTATCAAGGTTCATGAGATAAAGCCTGAAGGCAGACGGATGGATGGACAGCGAAGTCTTAGGTAATAGGGTCCCGTTTACACTTTGTGTACGAAACATTAAAAAGAGATTGAAATCTGATAAAAATAACATAACAAACATAAGTGGGACAATATTATTAGGTATAGTTGGGAAATAAATATGTATTTCAATATCGAGTACTTCTTAAGTCCTTGTTATTTAATAGTAATGTCTAAATATACAGCAAACTTATAGTCAGCATTATCTCGTTCATTCCTGATTGAAAGTAGATAGTCTGCCTATAAAGTTTTTATTTCTTTCACTGTGAACATATCTTATGAAAAAATAACTTAAACTATGTCAAGCTTATCTAATAATAGTTAAAGTTGTTGGATGAGTATTTTAAATAGGCTACTATGATCCACGTACACGATAGCCTGTCAATCTGACACTACAATTTCTAAACATTAAGATTTAGATTGCTAAAAGATTAATTAGGAATTATAAATATTACCCAGCTGGTTCTTTTACATACAATATTTTTTTTAGGAAAGGGTTATTAGGGTCATAATGTAAAGGGTTATTTTAGGGGTATGGCGGTCATAGCCTAGTTCTCGGTGATTAGAAACAATCACCGAGGGTACCCAACAACGGCGCGGTCAGTACCTGGATGGTTGACCGCTAGTGGCATGTTACCATGAGCGTCTCCGTGAGTCGGAGGTCACGTTAAGTAGTCGGTCCCGGTTGTTGTCATACGATAACAATCGTGAAGCAGAGTTGGAGGCCTTCGGGCGGCTTAAAAACATCCAACGACAAGATACATAGCCACAACGTATTCTTGCTTGTCCCCAACCCGCACTTGGCCATCGTGGGGACGTATGGCCTCAACCCTCTCCTGAGAGGAGATCCGAGCCCAGCAGCGGGACATTATGGGTTGTTGATGATGTTAGGGGTATGTTGATGTTCACTTCGTAATTTTATTTTTCTTTGAATATTTTGCTCTAAAACTGACATTTATTTAACGACTAACACTGACCGTTTGATCAAAAGATATCAGTTTTTCGATTCCACCCAAATCAAATATTATATTATCTATAACAAATGCTAAGGCCAAAGAATAGGCACATTAAAATAATTCCAATCGTAATAATACTTATAAATTGCACATCATTGAAGCCAACTTCTCTAACAAGGTTCACGAACCTTCTACATAAATATAATTTAAAAGTAACGAATAGTCTTGTAGAGTATGAATTCTGAACAAATAAAACCAGGCATAATTACATATTACATCAATCATATCAAGCGAATTACTAAACCACCCTTGACATTTGTCTATAACGACTGCAGTTACAGAAATCTTCTAGATAATTGGTCGCAGAACATTTGGGACAAAACGAATCATGCATAAAAGAATCGTTAAAGCTCGTAATTTGATGGGAACAGTGATAAATATTCTTTTCGCGTACAAATAGTTTTTACTTCGGTATTTTGTTTCATATAACGGTTGAATGAGTTAGTTTGCAATCTTCATTCTCTATGGTTTTAGGGTTGTCACTTATTCATTAATTTCTAAATTTATTGTTAATTGGTAAACACAAGCGATGTTCATACATTTCAATCAATAGATGAAACATGGCAGTAAATTATTTCTAGATCAATACTGTTCTAACTTTCATTTGGAAACTTCAAATAATCTACATCTTCTCTCACAATGTTATTTCTTATATAGGTACTACTTTTAAAATGACCAACATCTGTACAGTTTATTCTTTATTTTATTCCCTTGGGGGGGAATTTTTTAAGTCTTCTTTCTTATTAGGTGATCACAACATAAAAAAAAGCATTAGATGTTAAAAAGTCAAGTTTGTTGGATTATTTTTCTGTTGAGAATTTTAGGATCAGCTTCTATAAAACAGTCAGCCAAGACAAGTTATTTTATATGTAAACTGATCTAAGTACAGTCAGTAAATTACGTTACGGGATACGGGTCTCCAACATAAATATAATATTTCAAGTTGATAATTTTAACTTTCAACAAACGATAAAAACAGTTCATTTTTTTGTGTTTGTACATATTACTTTTTTTTGTGTTCTAAGATTGTGACCTCTATAGAGAAGTCCTTTTAGTATTCTGTACTCAGTACATTAGTCATGCGTAAGTAAGGTGATATGACTTTCATTTACCGTTACAAGACGTGCCTGTCGTGTTTATTTACGACACCGGTATTGTTATTTAATAAGCGCGATATATTTTTTATGAAACAGCACACAGCAAAAAATCTGTTAAATACTCGATAACATCATAATTAAAATGTGCTGTGCTTTTTCAAATTGTAATTTGAAAAGGCTTTTGTTTTTGTTTGTTTTAATAAAGCACGCCACCTGCCTGATACCGGCGCTTATTCAAATGCGACAGATGGAGAAGGAAAGTTATGATAAGGAAAATGTATAGACACAGTGTTAGGAATACCGTAAATTGCGGAAACTGAGATTACAATAGCTCAGAAGAGGCTTGCGGGATGTAGGTAAATTCCACTGTGCGTAGGTATGACAATATTAGATGACCTAGGAATAAAGAGTGGCTAGAAACAACAGTGTCTAGACGATATTTCGGCTACTCTTTTATAGATACAATCTACTTAAACTTTATTACCTATTGTGTGTTTTATTACCCTTTTTTAGAACTCAAAATGGCATGACCCATATAAGAAAGTCAGATTTTAAACCGCGTTGGAAGATATGAGTACGTTCGGGGTTTTTGCACGCTTTTTTAGTAAAAATATAACCTTATCAGTGTTGGCGTAGGTTTTATGTAGTCGCCATTCATAATGATAGAACAAAAGTGGCTGGCTTTCATTCAGACTGGTAGTCATTATGCGCTTTTGTTTTAGGAACTTGTCTTATATTTACGTAACTTGTACTTAACTTGCTCTTTAAACTTTGCTTGATGTGTGACTTTTTGTATGTAATTTATTAATTCTTGAAGAAGTATACAATTTACAAAACTTACCTACACACGGTATACAAACGTAACATTTTTTCGTCGTTTAAGAAAAACGAATTACAGTTTGTATTAGCGCTAAAAATATCTTTACAATTTAAATTTTGTACCTACTTTTGTTTGAGTGAAAAATATATATACAAAAAAAAAACCATTTCAAAAGCAAGCAAGCGTTACAACGTCCTTAAATCGAGAAACACAATAATATAATATGTCCACATTATTACTACAGAAAAAATCATACAAATTTTTTACTGTAGTCTTATATTGCCTTAGATACGGTAGCGTTATGTACAACATAGTAATCACTTAAACTACGTGATGTGGAAAGAAAATCAACACATCAAATTCCGCAAATACCACATCAGATAGAGAGCGTAAAGATACCGTCACATATTATTATCTCCAGGAACATGCAATAAATAATGAACAGGTATTATACCTATTACCTACATCACTATAACACACAGTAATAGTGTGGGACCACTTATTTGTAATGTTTAACTTAAGCTTTTGTTTACGTAACTCTTGGATTTCCAGTCCTTTTCTGTATTATGTTTTCTTACTATTTTATTACCTAGATAAAAAAAATATTATCTCGATTAAAATACTAAGTATCAAGCATTAAAGTTCCGTTATTTAATTTGGCTACAACCATTTAAAATTACTTTCAATATCTTAATTAAACTATTTTTTATTTTGTTATTTATGGATCTGCCAAAATACTACTCTACCCAATGGAAAGCATAAGCAGAATCCATGAGTGGTGGTCACCATACTCATTGCGAATACAGACAATGCAACAACTCAGCACGGTAACCCACACCATGGCGGCCTAGTGATCTGCATCATTGGACCTCCGGTCTCGCGCTTACCAGTGATACACGTCGGTACGAACGCTCAACGTCATTTTACGTTGATTTTCTGTGCGAGGGTAGTACCGCCTCAGTCTGGCCGGTCTGTTCATGCTGAAATCTTTGTGGCTCTACTACCTAGTAAATATAATGCCAATCATCATCATGTCAGCCATAATGAGTAAACTGTTGGTCATAGGCCTGCCCCGAGTTTCTCCATAATAACCGGTCTTGCGTTGCCCTCACAGTATGAAATGTCACGGGGCTTATAAAATTTTCCTCTCAGTCACTTGTAAATACGGTTGACATTTGCATAAAAAAATTAAATACTAAGCGAATTACGATACAATTAACGCTTGTAAACAAACGCGAGTATTCAAGTAGTACAACTTTTCACTGTTACGACCGAATCCAACTTTTGATTGCTCAGTGATTCGATTATACGAAAAGTGTTTGTAATACGTAAGTACTGTTATTATTCATGTAATTATAAACTGGTTAGTATCAAAGCGGATCGCTTATTGTTCACATATTAACGACAGATAACTTAAAAATAAATAAGTACAAAAAACATATAAACGAAAATAAGTGATTTTTGCAAAGCGTTTTCGATAGTGACTATACCTAAGTGGATAATACGTGCATGTATATTACTTTAAGACTATGACAGCCAAAGATCACCTACCTCAATAGTTAAGACGACTCTAATGAAGCTGATAAATTTTCCAAGAGTAGGAGCTCTGGTACCTGTACAAACAATACTAACAACAAAAAAATTAAATGTGTCTAAGCCGTAGAATATTCTTTTATGTGGGTCATTTTAGTCACTGAACGTGTACCTACTCATTCTTCTTAAATTGTTCAGATAACTTAATATACTCATAGTTTAATTTTAATCACATAAAAGCTGCTCCTATATACTTTAAGTTTAACTTTTTATTTAAGAATTTATTCTTTTATTTTAAAATGGTCAAAACTCCTTTTCAAGAAGGTATTGCATCAATAATAATTACCTCAATTCTCACGCATACTTTCGTATTTTTACACGTGACGACATATTACCCACACATAATGTGCGACTTTATATTGAAACCAGAAACCTTTCTACAGAGCCTAGTTTGGTATGAAATTATTTAATCAAAAATTATCCCGTGAATGTTTACGTTACAGTTTACACGTTTATACTTTTAATTTTTAAACACATATTATTCGTATTTCCTAAAGGAGCCCCGTCACTGGAAGCCCAATTCATTATCAATTTATTGAAAAAATATTCTCTTCTTAGGAAAAACTGTAAACCAATTAAACTAAATCAGTTTGGTATGAAAATGAAACAGCTTTTTATACAAATATTGTGCCAAAAACTTGTGCCAGCTGACTTTCTAACATCGTATAATGTTACGTTTATTTAAAAGAAATAACAATAAACATTTGAACTCAAGTTAAAGCGACACATCACTTCACTAAAATACAATACTTACTAAACACAAACCTGTCCAAGATGAATGACGTGTCATAGAAAGTAGTCACAACCAGTTACACGCAGCAGAATATTCGCTAGCAGAATCATAGACTATAATTGTGTTAATGCTGCCCATGCCTTTAGTGATGTGGGTGGATACAGCATTGTGATTATAACAGGTAGGAAGGTGATCCTACGCATCGATATAATCGACTACTCGATAGATAAATAGTGACATTGAAAACAAGCGAAGGTAATTTTGCATCTTAACGTTGGACTAAATGGTTATTACAAGTATGAATTGAATGTTTTAAGAAAATACGGTGATTTGGTTTGCCTTCGCTATACAGTGATTATAAAATATTGTGATAAAGATCTTGGTTAACTACTACATATGGCTAAAAATTTAATCTAATGTGTAGTACTCAGTTTTTTTAGGCTTTTCAATCAAAATGTATCTGATATATTTCTTTGATAAATTCTTGAGCATTAAATTTAAAGGAACCAAATACGTGTCTACCAAAAAATAAACCAAAGAATTTGAATTTATTTTAATACAGAAAGAAAGAGGCAAATTTACTTTCTAATGCATTCTTTTATTTTCTCGAGACGCGTATTTTATAATATATTAAAGTTATTAAACCAAAACTATATCCACCTATTACATATTTAATACTAAAATACTTTCTCGGCAGCAATTTTTACTAATTATATTAACTAACTCACCAGACCTTATTCAAAGTAGCAGAAATAACTGGATCACGCAATAAGAAAAGTATTTTTTAGAAAATTGTATGAATTGGTATTCTATTAAGAATCGCCTGTTTCAGTGCTTTAAATTAAAATTAAACTTAAACTTCTCCACTTCATTATAAGAAAATCTTCTTCGACTGGTATTCGGTATAAACTCATTTTTATAATCATATCTTATCTGATGCTAACTGAGCCGTTCTTTTTTAGAAAATTATGACACAGTGTATTTAGGTAAAAAAATAATCATAATTTTCTAAACGATCATAGTATTCGATCGTACTTCAATACTATATATTTCAATAGTTACGCCAATTATGTATATTATGTTTTTCAGTTCGATGAACAGTCAATTAGTGATGAACAAACATGGCACCGATTCGATTACAAATAAAAATCGATTTCGGAGAGAGGTTTAAAAGTTATTTTTAAATTTATTCAATATAATGACTTTTGATGAAAGCTTTTTTACACTAATTGAACAAACAAGTTTACTGTTCAATTATTTAACTATGTGGCTAAGTAACTTAAAAAATTGACAGGGTAACATTTAAAAATGATTAATATGTAGATATATTAATTTCAAATTATTAGCGTAGGTATATTAAATACAATGTATACTTCGAGCAACTTTTATTTACATTGAAAAGGTAACAAGGTAATGTTGGTATACTGATGTAAAATGACAACTAACATATGCTTAAAAAGCATGATTGCGAAAATACATTGTGTGAAACAAAAACGTTTTTGAAATATGGAACGGATCCAATCGTCAATAGAAACCTTTAAAATCTGTGATGAAAGTGTCAACCTAAAAGTTCAATACAAAATCAACTCAAGCTGTTAACAGATAAGTGTTAAAATGGATAAACATATGTTTGTTACTGAGATGAGTGTTTTTGTCTTTACACAAACGAATAATAGTCACATGTAATTAGAATCGCGACCACGTTGTCATTTGACTTGGAAAGTAGCCTAGAAGAATGCTTGCATACAATTTCAACTGAATTTTTTACAGTTTATTTCGTAATGCCTTAGTACCTGTAATAGGTACTCAAGTAAACGTTAGTACAAAAATCTCTACAGATAAATTAAAAATTGAAGCGTATATTTGTAATTTCAAATTCACTAATTTTTACCGAATGCGTAAGAAAGCATGTGCATCAAAAAAACTATTTTTTGTCTGTCTGTTCGTTCTAGCAAATCTCTGGAACGACGGGACTGATTTTGACGGGACTGGCAGGAATATCAGGAATAACTAAGATTTTTTAAATAGCTTTGCCCCGTGATCTCTCCCACGGTGTTATACATTTACACAAATAACCACGCGGAGCTGAGCTAGTAAAATATAAACATGTTAGTTTGAGTACTGTTTTAACATTCCTTTAAAATTGTTCTGCTTATTATTTCTAAAACTAAAAACTTCATTTATTAACAGCTATATTTTTTAAGCGTTTCTTAATCTGTGAAATAGCTCTCACTCGCTGGCTCCTTCTTTTGACATCTAATTCGTATTTGCTAATTTCTTAAGGTCATAATTTGCCTTTTAGAATGGAGCATTAATCGTTGAATTAATTACATTATTTACCTTGTGTTTTATTACATTATTTATGGGGTACAACGACCTCATTGTTTAAAAAAGGGCAAACAGTAAAAACAAATGCATAATTATTCATTTTAATATTGCGTCTTAGCAAACGAAGTAATTTATAACTCTTCTACTAGCAGTTTATTTTTTCTGTAACATCAAAGCTCGACATACCCGCTTCTTTGCCACGATCAATAAAATGCTATAAGATGTACTATCCCGCAGCATTTGTCTCATAAACAACAATTACTGAACGGTTGCGAGTCAACAAACTATCAAATGATTACATCACGGCGCGTGCTATCCAGGTGCAATCGCCAGGGTTGCCATGTGTATAACAAGAATTCTTTGAGATAGTATGTAACTGAAAAAAAATCGACTTGTTGTCTCCTTTTAGTAAATAAATTCACCGAAATATTTTGAAAATTTTTAGATTACCAATTAGATTATTTTCGCGTTTTTACATATTTATCTTCTAGGATGTTTAAGAGCAAAAAAAAATTTTATCGCATACGCTCATTGCAAGTTTATCTACCGCCTCTATTTCCCTCAGATGATTTAGAAGAAAAACACCTATTTAATTTTTAAAATAAAAAAAATATTCGGTGCTGTGGAACATATCAAGTCCTTTGTTGTGTATCGCAAAGGGAATGTAGTTTTTATAATAGTAAAAGTTCATGGCTAAGGAAATATATTACATATATAATTATTACTCAGTTAATATATAGAACTATTCTCGTGATTAAGATACGTTAATCTGTTTTGATTTTCGTCTCTTCTTTCAACTAAAGAGAAACAACGATTTTATATACAAAGGCATACTTACCTTTTTTGAATTAAAAGTGCCGTGATCATAACAAAACATTTAATTTTTAGAAATACATTTAATTTTTTATTTCTGGAATACTCAAAGCACAACCCTATAAGTACCGTAGTAATTGTGCCGCTCGGGGATGCCTTCACGTATGTAAAAAGAAAATAAAAGTGTAAACCTGTTCCGCTAAGACTCCCGTAATGACTAGTACTAGAGAAGCATGATCCTCACCGCTATCGATACTCGATGGCGATTTTATATCAATAGGTGTCGATAGAATAAAATAACACAGCCTAAGAACCCCTGCAGACTACAAAATTTTTAGTTAGCTGAGCTTAATCGGGTTGGCTTTGACTTATTTATCGGCTGATGCCAAATCGTTATAATGTGTGCACTTCAATACTCTTCATACTGATTAAGGAACCAACCAAACTATTAGTCGATTAAAAAGTTTGTATTCTGCGGGGCTCTAAAGACTTAATGCGGTTCTATGTAAATTAATGTTTGATTTTGATCAAATATAAATTTACGGGCGACTGTAGAAATACTGTTGATTTTCGTTTGTGGATAACATTTGTTGACTGACAATATAAAATTTGGCTCTTTTTCCGTACCTTTTTAACTTCATTTCTACATATATCATTAATATGTTTATTACCCTAATTTCAAATTCAAATAATTATTTAATAAATGGATTTGCTATATACGTTTAAACCACTAATCTTAATACGCCTAATTATACATTAAAAAGTACCCTTGGAAAATTTTCAAAGTAATTTGAACCTAACCCGGTAACATTAAAGTAGCATTCTGAATGAACCGTATGTAGATAATAAGTAACTTGATATAAAATTATATCAAAAAAATTGTTTCAAATCTTATAATTGGTAAACTTAACCAGTTTCTTTGCATTTAGCAATAAAACGACATGTTATGCCTTATCTGTTTGATATATCCAATATATATATATATTTGTGTTCTTTCTCCAAATAATTAAAATCTAATCAATAAATTACCTACGCAATTAAATATCGATTCGAATGGGATCCCTTCTCTAGCATTGTCTTTGAATCGTTCACCTCTCTATATGGGTCAACGTGTTTTAAACGGGTCCTGTGACGTCGATCGTAAGAGCATTTTATGACCGTCTTTTGCAGGTTCATTTTAACTGTCATTACTTGAGCAATATATTGTAAATGGTGCGTAAATGTGACGTAATAAAGTAGTTTTATGTCTCACTATTGCGAAACAAAGTTGTTTAAAATTTTAAAAGAATTATCTTTAAAATGACCCTCATTTTAACTGGAGTAGGTGTTGGTTCAACCAGATTCTGACTTCCTGAGAGTCTTTGGAATATTTCTAACTACAAGTCAATTCCTTTCAAAAATATATCATATTATTTTTGTCACACAACAGAGGTTTTAAAGCAGAGAGTACTTAAATAATTTAGAGTGATCGCCTTATTTTATATAACATTTTAAATTCTTTAAAGAAAACAGATGACCGTTTGAAAAGTAAATAAGAAATATTATAAAAATATACGGTAATGAATGTCTTGAAATGCCCCAAAATTGTGAGCAGCGTTTACAGTGTCAGTGTATTTCAAACTATTTTTGTTATAACCATGCGGGTGATTGGTAGTCCGCCTTTTATTATTATTTAAATTGTTGTCAGTAATTGAATTAATTTATTTCCTAGTTATATTTTTATTCAATCATAGATTATCAAATAACTCTATTATATTAATTATTAGTTTATGCTCGTGGCTCCGCCCGCTTATATGTCGGTTATCGCGGCAAATAGTAGCCTATGTATTGTTCTCATGTATCAGCTATATTACTGTAAAGTTTCATCCAAATCCGTTGAGTAGTTTTTACGTGAAAGAGTAACCAACTTCCATCATACAAACTTTTGTTATACACAAAAGTAGTATGACGAAAGCAATATATTCAATGTTAACTTTAGTATATGTTCTTAATGACTTCTGAAGAAATACTTTTTTCAAATACTTTTTACACTTCATCATCAACAGCTTTTAATAGGCTACTGTTGGACATAAGCAACTTCTTAGAAAGGAGACTTAAGCCTTCTATATCACTCTGGTGAGACAGGTTGGTTTAGGATCTATTTCAAGTTTTCCAGATGGCTTAAGAAAGTGATTGGTTCCCGGATCCCTCCCGTCTCAGGCGCAATGTGTCATACTGCGTGGTTTTAGTCGGTTCGATTCCAGTACACCGTCCCGCCGCAAACCCCGGTGGGGTGAAGGCCCGAGGGGGCTTCCATGCGTAAAAAAGGGTCTGTTTTAAGTTTGTCTTATTTTGGCAGTGATATTAGCCTGCGCTGTTTGCATCCTTAGTCACTTTTAGCGACACCCAAAATCCTTTGATATTTTATTTGATGATAGGGGTGGTGATAAACCCTATTCTTTTTAAATTATTTATTATTTAAATTTTTATACTTACATTTAAGTTTAATATCTGTAGTACTCAAGATATTTAATTTATTTTATTTTATTTTAGAAGTTCATGCATATATGTACAACGGCGGGCTTAATGTCCATGTAATGGGCTTAATGTGACATTTTCTACCAGCCAATCTTTGAGTGGTGTAGAAATTTTGTGGGGTAAATGCATTATGGTGAGATATTGCGTGTACCATATCTCAGAATCATCTGGTTTCCAACAAACCTATCTCGATTTTATGCCGTAACAAGTACTATTTAGAGCAAAGTAAATCAACTGTGAAAGTACTGACCTATTGAGCTCCTACTTAAAACTGGTTATTCGATGTCTTTTGTGCCTTTGCTATCTTAGCAAAGACATTTATTTTCGCAAATAAAATGTCTCTGATAGAACAAAATGTTGGAACATCATCTTCTGTTGCTCTAATGCGAAACGTACATGTTACACTTGATATGCCTGTCACTTGTGTATTCCTTAAAAACACGAACATATACTCGACTGCCTCTATGGTACAGTGGTAGCTTATGCGACTGCTGTGCTTGAGATCTCGGGTTCAATTCCCGGGTCGGACTAAATATTTGTTTGAGTGTTTTCTATTATACATGCATTTATATCAGTTGTCTAGTATCCATAACATACGTTCTGCTTAGGGACTAGATGGTGTTGTGTGTAAGATGTCTGAAATATTTATTTATTTGTAAAAAAAATGTATTAATAGAAGAACAACTGTGTACGAAGCAAACAATATATGTTTGATTACAATATAATTATTAATAATAAAAATACAACATTACTGTTAATACTACCTAAATAATAGTTACTATCGAAAGTTTTTCTTAAGTTAAAACTTTATCCTTCCAAAGGCTAATAAATAAATTCAAAAATAAGTTTTACATTTTCGTATGTTTTGTACCTTTATACTAGAGGAACATGAAACTTTCATCCTTTACAGATCAGAACTTCTACGCAATCGATACAGTTAGCAAATACCAGTAATCTATAAAAACGATGAATGTTTAATAAGAAAATATGATTATCTACTTATTATTGTTCTAAGCAAGAAAATCGTTCGATAAGTTTTACTTTCGAGAAATTTGCACCAAGAATAGTACTTTCGACTTTCCAACGTTTGATGTTAATGAGCTCTGGATACGATGCGGCTTGTTTGGTCCATGTTTTCAACCATTATACTGTAAATTGCAATGCTTTTTATCACTCTTGTAATAGTCCTAGCTTTATTTAAGCCTAAGTTTCATACACGTTACACGTATATGAAACTTTGCAGAGTTAGAAGCGTAGATGATGTTAGTTCTTCTAACAAAAAAGAATACAGCTTAATGAAGTTTCTTTCTAAACATACACACTCTAGTCACTTTGAAATATATATTTGATTAGAAGGATATGGATACGTAATGTTTTATTTTAAAAAATTACCGTTTAGACCTCCATAAATTATATTTTTTTGCTCATCGATATTTAAATTCTTAATGATGTGAATTATTTAAATATCAAACAATTTAAAGACAATTTATAGGCAAATTTATTAGCTTTATTACTAGGCATATTTTATAACCGTTACGTAATATATTGGCTATACACGTCACGTGTGCTTATTTTATTTCAAATATGGACTGAAACCTTATAGTATTTGGTAACAAAATATTGAAACGAAACTCATTTTTTAATCCTCCGTGGTAGTTTTAGGTGGATTAAAAATAAAACCTAAAGAAGTATCAAGACGATCCAAAATTAAAAACTTAAAGTAAACAGTGGTGGGTATCAAATGAATGGGAGGAACAGACGGAGGCGATCGTTAGACACGCAACGCGAGCCCCAATGTCGAATCCAATGCCACACATTGTTAGTTGTCGGAAGGAAGCGAAGCGAACCGTACTTTGTTGGTACTATTTGAACTATACATGGTGTAGGAGTAGAGAAATGAAGCTTATTTACTTTATATTTCATAACTTTTATATTTAGAATCTTAAGAATTTTTTTAACTAACTATTGTGTTTAATAGTCTTACCAAAAAAAAAAATTGTTTACAACCACAGTCTTTATTTTCACATCAATACTCACACACACCTATATCGGTCACGAATTTAACAAAATACCCTTCTCTCATGAGCTTACAAAGAAACAAAACCCATTTCTATAAACGTCAACAATCTACAATAAACAGAGTTACATAAGCGCTATTTAAATACATTCGCTTGTAAGCAGACATTTAGAGAATCAAAGAGCATCATCAATGATGAATAGTAAGCAAAACACATATAATAAAGGTCGATACAAAGATAGACACAGCTAAAAATTCTACAGCACTTATTGTTTCATAACACTGTTATGTATAAGTTTAATCTCCATTTAAAAGTGTCACAATCAGAACATTCTGTATCGACACGATCGTGAAATTTAAAACTTTCAAATTGTATAATTTGTTCTAAATATATAAATTGAAAGCATGGAATTTATAATGACTCTGGACTACTAAAAAATACTATCATATTGCTTGTTGTCTCATTTACGATTAGAAATAATTTACGTAATGTTATTGTTAGCAAGGAGAAGTTGAATGTTAGAGAAATTGGTAATATAGATAGAACTCTAAAAACAATGTACGCTTAGATTATCATTCAAGAACATTGAAGACTCGCGTGTATTGGAAAAAAAACTAAACTAATAAAATCGGTCCAATCGTTTCGAAGGACCGATTTTAATGAAATTTTGTGTGCATATTGGGTAGTCTGAAAATCAGCCAACCTTTTTTTTTCATACCCCTAAATGAAAGGGGTGATCCAAACCTATTTTTTTTATGGCAAATCAACGTTTGCGGGGTCAGCTAGTACTATATAATAATTCAAACTTAACAGAAAGACATTCAGTAGTGATATTTGCTTTCGTATTCGCGTAAACCATTTTGGTACAGTTTATACTATGTAGGTTAATTTTAACTCATGTATACTGATCTGTTATATCTCCATTGTTACAGCCTAGGCCCGTTCGAGGCGGCAGCGGGCAGTGAAATGGTGTCACGGCGTCGAATACTTTCGCGTTCTCGCGATGATCTGACACAGGCATTTGCAGCTTCTGTTGAGGAAGAGGAAGACGTATGGTACCAAAAAGATAAACTTTACAAGGTGAGTAAAAATACACCAAAATACTATAAATATCTGTATCTGTGTTGTCTGATTAAATTTGTGTATCATTCATCTATTCTATTTCCCGTAATATTTCGTTATTATCATTTTCGTCTTGACTGTTCACAATTTATTTGTTGACGCAATGACTTTTTCTTCAGACTGTTGTATTAATTGATCAATTAATCAATCATAATTAATATTATCATAAATCACTTGGCGGTTTGCCATAACATAATAATTGCAACATATGTTTTGCACAACCATAACCATCTAAATAAACATCATCCAGTAAAACTTTTCTGATTTCTGTATATATTAGATACTTACTTATAATATTCCGATTGTTTAATTTTCGTAGCATTAAAATTTTATACGTATTCTCACAGAGTTATGTTGTGAAATAAACGGATAGAACGATGAGTGATCACTACAATCTAACTCTGTAATAGTAACTTTATCTTAAAAATCTAAAAACAAATAAAGTTAGGAATAATCATCACTATTGATGAATTTTATAGAGTTCTAACTAGAGTTCGTACAAGTTCTACCATAAATATAAATATATATTACGATATATATATGCATATATATATCGTAATACTACACGTGAATCAGCGTCAGTACTAAATTTTGTTGACGTATCAAAGACTAATGAACAGGTAATCAAGTCTCAGCAGTGAACAATACCTAAATTGGTATTTAAACTTTCTATACATCAATCACGAGGTTGTCGAGCCGATGTAAGTAACGTCCACGGCTCAGTTCACACAGTCACTACTTTAATAACACAATAAATGATAGACCATAGGAGAAAGCACTACGACGGCAAACTTTTTAAAGTGCATAACTTATATTTAAACTAATCGTGACTCGATATTTTATTGAGAGAAATATAAATGAAAATACCCTCATGTTAAATATCAAACATCATCTCAAAAATTACAAGAACAAAATCATTTTCAACCTCTGTTGGCTACTCTTTGCTTTTTAAGTTGAAATAGATATAATTTGATATTACGCAAGCAGTACAATTTGAAATTAATTAAGCTAATTTGCAATCGAAACACTACTGTCTCTCATAGTTGTTCCGAGTGCATATTACGTTTCCCTTTCCTTTGTCTGTAGTTACGTTTTTGTAATCGTTTCCGACTGCTTACAGTTATTAAGGACGTGAGAAAATGCCACAGTGTATAGCTAGACTCACCATGTTTCATTTAGTTTCAACAATAATATCGTTACCATCGCTATTTTGATTTACATTGACAACTTCAGCAGAACTAAACGTATCCATAATGTAGCTTTATATTGAAATGTAGTTAAACATTTTGCTGAATAACTAAATATAATAGAATTGCCATTGGTGTAACGTAGTAACGCTCGATGTTTTATGTGTTTTAGAGTTTTTACAAAGGCTTTCACTGATATAATATCTGCGGTTGGTGGTGAAATCTTGAGATATGAGTGCTCCTGTTAGCTACTGTTAATCCAAATGGATTTTTTCATTGATACTTGTGGTTGTGGTTTAAAAACTTTTGCCATTTTCTTTTCAATGACACTTAGGTATCTGACTGATATCTTGTCCAGCAGTGCTAGTTGTTACAAGGCGTAATATTCATTGCATTGCATAAATAATACCTTAAAAAAACTGTGTTACTTCTATGATAACATGGAAAACTTATTACGTAACACAAAATTAAAAAGAAACCGCAGGTAGTTTCTGCACAAAACTCCATTCCTTACAAGTTTTATGAAATATAATTAAGTATTTATGATGTTTTACCATTATAGTTCACACAAATACTTAGTAATAACGCCTAAGTGTATTTCACAACAATCTTCTTGCTTTATACTTTCTTTAATAATGTTAGTAAACAAGGTTCCTTTTCACAACATTTTCTTGCTTGATATTTTAACCCAACGTCAACTCTGACCCATCGATCGCGATCGTGACTGATGACTGAGAATAATCTGAGTTATGACATTGTAAATTGTCCGGAAAACACCTGATCACATATACTTTCGGCCTTATAACTATTCAATGTCATATCGATTGAAATTTCACAAAGTCTGCCTCATTCCCTACAAGATCTGATTATAGGATATGGGAAGTTAATAACATTTTTTTGTGATCTTCATTGAAAATGAAGTAAGTTGTCGATACTTTTACATTTTATTTCTCTCATATTATTATTATCACGTATTTCTTTCATTTAATAATAAAAATAAAGTAAATCTTTATGAGAATCTCTCACTGTAAGAAAAACTGTTATGTCATCAATCAGAGTAATTAAAAAGCTATTGTAAGAAATATGATTTTTACCCTATATAAGTCTTGGATTGACGTGACGGTTTGACAGAGGGACTTGACCTTAACAAGTTCAGTTCTGCAAATCAATTTATTAAAACCGTTCCAATTCTTAATACATTTAAAAATTAATGTTATAATGATGCTGCAGAATGTCAAGCAGCTTATTATATATTTTTACTTTTTGTTTTATTCTTTTATTAGTTAAGTTTGAATATTGGTATAGAAATTTTATTTTCAGTCTTGATTTTATTTAAAAATAACTGTTTAAGTGTTAGTGAGTATCTACCATCTATTCGAGTGCATTCTTTTCTTTTTATCAAGTTCCATTTTAATTTTGATATCTTTAAAGTAATGGTTAGCCAGTCCACCAGTCCCAGGAATAAAAAATTATAACTTAACATTTAAGAGTGCATTATAACAAAGTTACAAATTCCACAGACTCGACTCTTTACTTTTAATATCAAGGCTTCCAAAATTCGTACCGAAATTAAGAAATGAATGCAATACAAAGTAGACCAAGGTCATTGTTATTCTGTTTTGTGCGTTTCTTTCACAGATATTTAAAATAGTCTTTATAATTTGTACGTGCTTGATAGAAATCATTTTATTCATGTTTCAACACATTTACTCGTATAATATGACTTAATATTTTCCATGACTATGACGTTGCTTCAAAATTTATCGGTGCTTACTTTAACAGTAATCAAATAAAATAAATAGCTTTTGTAAAGTAATAACTTTACTGATGTGTAACCATGCGGTCTTGTTGGTCACCAATTGTATGTCCGATTATATAACTATGTCCTTTTTGCCGCACAAGCCGCATGAGTGTTGCAAGCATACTTGACACCTGTTATTGGTCAATATTCACCTGTCTGTCCAGCGAATCTAGCAAAATGAGTTTTTGCATTCTGTCTGGTGTGCTTGAATTTGATTGATCTACTTTTCATAATATCTTGGTTTAAAGCTATATTGTCTAAACATATTTTCTTCATTATATTTGTGAAAAAATTACTAAATTTACATTTAGTAACTAATAAACTTTTGGTTTATATTTTGATTTCCGTGTTTTTGATTTCTTTATTCTGTTTATTTCTTTTTGAAGTGAAAATTTCGTGATGGGTGAAAAATGTTAAACTCGCATCAGGACACGTGACCTGATCGAAAATTCGTAAGACGGAGGGAGAGTAGACCATAAATTGTCATACCGCTCGGGTGAACTCGAGACCGACGGGTGTACCCGAGCGAGAAAGATACAGTCAGATGCTTTTCGCTGTTGTGTCGTTGTGTTAATATATTCAATAAATATACTAAACACAACGCCATTGTCATTATTTACTTTTTTATCGCACATTTTATTTAAAGAGTAAAGAGTTTAAATAGCTGTTTGTTTGTAGTTATGAGTTTTCACTTTTGGCGGCAGTCCTCTTGACTGCTTTGTGTTTTTTATTTTCTTTTTAGAAACCTTAGTAAAAAAAATATTTATTATTAGTACTATATCATCGATCTGTTACTGTCTTAGATACTTTGATTTCACTAAATCAAGTGCAAGCTACGTTTTAAAGAAACAGAAGACTCATTCTACAGTTTTCCTTAAACGTTTGCCATATGATGGAAGTCGTCAATACACTTCTTAGATACCTACTTATAATGAAAACTTATACGTATATATAAGTGATATACGTGATACGTATATATACGTAATATACGTGTATATACGTGATATATACGTATATATACGTGAAAACGTATATATAAGTGAAAACCGAGCATTATGACTAAACAAATATGTAAACTCCTAACTCGGCCGATCATTGCATGTAATTAGCAGTGATTTGAAATATGTGAATTTAAATCCTATTCACAATTCATTAACTACTATCATTTCCAAAATCATCACTGTCTTACAGAAGTCAAAGAAACAATGACCTCCGTAATTTCGACGGATAATACAAGTGGCAATGCTCATGACATGGGTCAATATTTGGCATTTAACGAAGACGACCAAATGTGTAGTGACATAACAGTAAGCGAATGTCTTACGAAATACACAGTTGTCACTTACACAAGTTTGATATTTAGTTGCATGTAATATAATTGCTTCTAGCAAAAGGTTACTTGAAGTAGTAATTGCAGATTAGATTATCGTTTGGAGATAATAATGAATGAATATCTTATGAGCTTACATTAGGATTATTCTGGTAGCATCTAAGTATAATTACATTGGCCTATGTATTTGCGTTATACACAACGTCCTAGGTTAATTTAGTTATTTATTTATTTTTGGTTGATTGCCCGTTTACAACTACCATAATCAGGAATTGCTCTGTACTTTTGGTTGATTATCATCATTTTACTGCCGTTTTCCCAAACTGATGATGACAGTTTAAATATTACTTTACAAAATTGAAGAAACGAAACTAGTTAAAGCTATGCACAAACGTCACTCTAATTTTAATAGTATAACAAAAATAAACAGTAACCAAGTACTTACAATACCGCATCTATATACCCGCAGAAAGAAAAAAAGAGTAGAAATTCTGATACCCAACGAACGTTGAAACAGTTGATATTCGGATTGTCCTTGAAAACGTAGACATCGAGCACTTAAATGTACCCCACATCCGGCTAACCGACATTATTTCGCAAATGTACGAGATATTAAGTAAATTCAGATCATAAAGTAAAAGACTGACGATGAAGACCATATGTCAATACATATGGTGTCAGTTTTTAACATTAACATTATTTTTATGATTACAATTAATAATGAAAAAATGTATTCTCTTTTAAAGCGATGTAAAAATGTTCTATATATGTATGAACAAGTTCCATTGTTCGATTGTAGTTTAAATTTTATTTTCAAACCTTTTTCAAAAGCGTTGACCTCTTGAATGATGTGCATTTTAACGATCAAATCCTTATCTCGTCAATGTACCTTTATTCCTCGGACTGTCTGCTTATTTGCAATAAAGTCATGATTAATTTCAAAACGTATTGTATCACAACGCTGAGTAATATCACATGGTCAGATAAAATAGATGTTATAAATGATAGTCAGAAAATGAATGACACTGATTACAATATACAACAACTAGTTCATCTTTAAAAGGATACTGTAAATATTGTTCATAATGCATATGATGGACGTGATTTTAAATATGATAAAGAAGACAGAATTCAAAGAAAAGTCAAAATGTTTTGCTCTTATACTTCTACCGATATTTTTTTACTTAACAGTCGTGACGCGCGTTTTCGACCTATCTATTTCACTGTAATTGAGAATTATGAACATAAGCACATACATTTACTATAATTAGCTATTATTTGATAAATGTCAATCTCACGAAAATCCGTCATAAGTAGTGCTAACAATGAACACTGCAGTAATTCTATATTTTCCCTTTCGTTCTCCATTCAATTAAGTACAGAATACAGAATTTAAAGGTATTCTCAAATTAGACTATCTGTAATAATGGTCTCTTTTATATCGAATTGGTGGATTAAATTCGAAATGCAAAAGATTTTATCTTTAATAGCTAAATTGCTTATTACAGTATTTGTTTATTGGTAAATAGTAACTCGATTTTCAAAATTTTGAGGTTCACCAATTACATGATGGTCTATAATTATATCCTTACGTCCTTCCCTTTCCCTCATTACGTTAACTAGACGACCTCCAAACTTCTCGTCAACATCTGCTTCATTAAAGTTAACAGCTTTATATAGTTTCAATGAAGGTGCAATATTAACTCAAACATTGGTTGATGATTTTCAAACAAATTCATATCAGACGCTAACATTTTTAGATATTCTTAGATATCAAGCAATACACTCCTATTAAATTTACACCTCTGTAAGCAGGTTAGGATTTTCTTGACTTTTACCATTGTCTAATATAAAAGCAAAGAATTTATGATCATTTCTAGTCATAACTCCAACAAAACTTTCCATCACATATTAACTATTCTTTATAAATCTTTACGTCATCATTATCACTGTTAGCCGGCATTCCGTTGCCTATGCCGATTCCAGTTTCACTTTTTAGCGTCTGCGCAGTGAAAGTACAGTTGATTCAAGCTCCCAACTCTTCCTTTCGTCTGGCTTGTGATGTATAATAAAATCATTAAATTGATTGTCAGTAAATATTCCACTATATTGATATAAGCTACTGTTCGATCACAATACGTTATTAATCTTAATTCATTATTGAGGCTATTACTCTTCCGGATTTGTTTTAAAATATTAATAACCGTTTTTTTAATACATACGCGTCGGCAGTTTTATTTTAGTGTTTGTTTTATTCACATTTAAGTAAGCTAGTGGTCGCTCAGTGGTTATAATTCGACCATTATTAGCTTTCTGCACTCTTCCACATAAAGTTTAGCTCCGCAAAATTTTATTTATAAAAAGGCGTACAAAATTTTTGCTTCGCGAGTATAGATAATAAAGATTAAATAGTTTATTTTAAACCATGATACTACGTAATTTAAAAAAATGGTTTTCAGCACAATTAGAGATGTTTTCGTTAAAAACTCCGTTTGTCTTCTTTTCTTATGGAAAATTTATGTTTGGCAGATGCAAACGAAAATGAGTGCATAAATAGAAAAACATGTTTCACTTACTTAATTAATTAGTAGTGATGTCTTATAAAAACATTTCATCTCTTATAGCATTTCTGCATCGGCCTTGCATATCAAACAGCAAATAGTTATTATCCATATCCATACTGGTTTCAAGTCGAGGCGAACGAGTGATCAGGAAGAGAACAACTTTCGTTTTCACGCACCTGTCTTGTCCTGCAGTTTTTATATGCAGTTTTTGTGTCAAACGATTGTCAACTCTGTTATAACACGATAAAGTTCATTTTATATCAATTAAATTTAGGTCAGATGATGGCAGTGATATTTCGTCTTAATTATTTAGCATACTTTTTATGAATAGATCCTCATGGATGGATGAACGTGAACGGTTCCTCATCATTGCAGAGTTGTTTCATTATTGAGTTTAAATATAATACTTCACTAATTATAGCTACTTTACTTCATCAATCAAACTTTTGAAGGTATTAAAATAGTTATTTAAATAATAATAAAGCCTTACATTTTACGTAAGTCTTTCCATTAGCTTTCGCTCACGACTGTGCGTGCGTATAATGTGCGCAGACATTTTCACACGATGCTGTTATGTTGGTAAACTTTTTAGATAATATTATTGTGTGTAGTTAGAGCAGTGTCAGTCTGTGAATGTTCCTGTTAAATTGGGCTATTTCAAACATTAAGTAATGTACATTCGGTAACAAAATCACCACTCATCTTTTAAACACATCCCAATTTTTGAATGTGGAAATTTGCAAATTGCGTTGTGTAATTTTAACTTGATTACTGTAGATAGATCTTGTGAAATTTTGTCAAACGCGACTAGAGTAAAGCCAAACGAAGAGTAATTTTTTTGTTAATCCATGTATGTTTGTATGTTCCACCGTTGTGCTTAAACTACTAAACCAATTTTAATGAATGATGTTTCCAAACATTCATCATAATTGCCTGTGTGAAATGTTTATATATTTATACAATACAAACGATTTTGAAATTTTGTATATTACGGAGTATTTTGAATGAGTACAGTGCCTAACATCGATGTAGATAGTCACATCACACTTAAAAATATCGTCAATTTTTCTTAAATAAAATTATGAGATTCTAACTTAATATCAAATCAACAAATTTTTATAAAGAAGTCTTCTTTCCACACAAGAAATATATAGGCAGTAAATCTTATTAGAAAACTTACTAATATATAGGAAAAAAAACAAAATATTAGCCAATAATACAAAAGAATACATGTGTTAGCCTTTGTAGAAAGAGATTCATCGTAGAACACTTGCACTTTGGTAAGAGAGCAGGTACTCAAAGATAATTAACTTAAAAAAACTGAAAAGCATTTTGGTAAGTTCAAAAATCAATTCCTCGGGGCTGTTTTTCATATCCTCACATATTTCGTAACAATCATTTAAAAACACGTGTCTGTCATCACCATCAGTCAAACATTTGTCAAGTTACCGCAAGTCTATTCAGAGCAATTAATCAGCTTCGTGGTCCAGTTTGACAGGAACACTTGTTGCTAAGTCATTGGATTTGGGCAAACGATGCTTAGACCACACACTAACAATTATGCAAGAGAGTAATTAAGTCGTTAGGAATGAAATGTGAATGACATGCATGTGGTATTATGTATAATAGTGAAAAACATTATCAATACCAAATAGTTAGCTAAAAATAACTAGAAAAAATCTAACTTTTAGAGTTAGCCGGTGACCAAGGCCAATGCAACCTGGTCGAAACGTCGGGCAAATCAGAGGTATATTATTACATACTTCTGATTTGCCTGACGTTTCGACCAGGTTGCACTACTGATAATTTTCACGGGAATTAATGCGATCGCTTATTTAAAGGTATTCCATTAAATAAGTGATCGTGTTAATTCCCGTGAATATAATTATTATAGAAATCATCTTCTGGCAAAGTACTTAACCTCTTAAACCATGAAGAACATCTTCAGAAGCTGAAGAATTGATAAGTAATATTTAAATTGTTGTTTATTTAAACATAAAAAAGCAATATTTTGCATTATATTAGAGTTATTTGAATTAAATAAAACATTTTATAGATCGAACATTACCCATGAAGCTTCAGTGTGTTTTGTATGCTGTTGAGTCTACCAAAGCAATACAGTGGCTATGTTTATTAACATAATTTACATCTGTAACATAAAAACTGGGTGGTAGTATTGCTAGGTACAACCAGATTTATGGTTTTATAGGTGTGCATATTTATCACTTATTTATATACACGTGTTTTAAAAAAAAACGTATTTTCATGAAAAGAAACAAATACTTAGACTACTTCGCAAAGCATTTAGTATTTCAAATAAAAGAAAGAAAAGAAAAGCCTGGGCCGTAATCTACTTTAGTACAATTTAAATAATTGTAAATAAAAGAAGGCGCCAGTTATAAAAAAAATGTATACATGAATTATTGCTCAACTACATTGAGTGCCCATCTTTAATTTAATTGCTTACATAAGTATGTAACTGTACCATTTGTTATTAGCCAATCTAATATGTACAGTAATTTAGTTTTAAACAATTGACCCAAACATAATCATTGGCTAACTTTGTAAGTGTGAGTAGGTCATTGACCGTTACTCTTCATGCGTCTATTTAAAACAAAGTCGCCTTAGTTACACCAATTATAACTCAGGAACGGCTGAACTAATTTTTATGATTTTTGTGTTTTTGGATTTGTCTTTTTCTGGGATAAGAAAATTAGTATTAAAATATGATATTGATGATATCATTTCTCATCTAATATTTGAGATATCCCTTACTCTAAACCCATCTGAGCCACCTTTTACTTTTTTCCTAAGCAAAACCGAATAAATTCCCGAGAACTTTATTTCGGGTGGGCAACGGGACAAAAATCTTGTGTGCAGTTTGTTGTACAGAAATCGAATAATATACATACACTTCTCGTATAAGAAAAATGCACGAAAATCTTGATAATCAGTTTTTACATAAAAATATTAACTGATGTTTATGTTACCGGTACCGTTAATAAAAATAACTACAAAATAACCTAGATATACTGAAATAGAAATGAATTATCGCAATAGTCTTCACATTCATGTAAATTAAATAACATTTAAACGAAACTAATTAATGTTCTTTCGAAACTAATAGTTTTATAGAACAGTCTAGAAAGATTGCATTTTTATATAAATGATAATATATACGACTGTCTCGGTGGCGCAGCGGTAGCGTATGCGACTGCTGTTCTTGAGGTCTCGTGTTCGATTCCCAGGTCGGATCAAATGTTTGTATGATCTACAAATGTTTGCTTCGGAGTTTGGGTGTTTTCTATGTATGATATGTATGTATTTACAAAAAAAAGTGTATGTATGTATTTATATCAGTTGTCTAGTACCCCATAATACAAGCTCTGCTTAGTTTGGGACTAGATGGCGTAGTGTGTTAGATGTCCGAAATCATTATTATTATTAAATCATTATTACTAAAGTACATGTCATCAGATGATTGTGATTGAAAATTCCTACTAATATTATAAATACGAATGTTGGAGCATATTCGTTGGAAATACTTTGACCCTTGAAGAACGTAGTTATAAATTATATACAATCCTAAACATAATTATTACCGCTCAACAAAGACAAACCCGCACTCTTTACCGCGATACCCTATGCCCGCAGACGGAGCCGCGGGCACACGCTAGTACTTGAATAATTAATTTGTGTATATTAAAGACGTACTTATGTTGATGGGAAGTCAAGTTAACACCATTATTAACAAATCAACCATTATCAATCATTTGAAATTTTACCATTTTTTTTCTGGAATTGCGGGTAAACTAATTAGGGGTGTGGGGGTAGGGGTTAGGATATGGGCCTCCTGTATTCTCACACACTCGGTGAAACGGTTTTCGGAGAGGCCATGGTATCACTCCGGTCGAGGTGACCCGTTCGTACCGAAGCATGGCTCTCGTACGGTATCCCTTCATATAAAACTTTCGTAGTATGACAGGTCTGGACCATAGATCTTTGTAACAATTTTACCATAAATTTAAATTTGTTTTAGAATAACTATAGCATATTTATTGTCTCATGGTTGCCCGGTAATTGGAATTGTCTATAATTCATTTTTTCTGCTTTCTTTAGTTTTCTGCACATTTCCTCTATATAAACTTGAAGGCCCTGTTTCACCGGTCACTGATAATTTCCAGATAGCTTATCTGACAGACAGTTTGACACAGTATATAGTGTTCTATAGTGTTCAAATTATCAAATAGGAGATCGTTTTTTGTTTTTGCGATAGACGGTCCCCATTTCATGTCATCCACGTTTTTTATATTTTTTATCATTAATTCCATCACGACGAAGACTTGAAGACTCGAAGACTTAGAATTGAAGACTTGAAATACTTGACATTGGCAGAAATAGCTGATCCGGCTGATTGCCATATCATCAAAAGAAGTAATTATCAAATATTTGTTGCGTATTCATATGCCTACGTCAGCTTACAAAGACATACTAAATAATTGTATGCACTTAATAAAATAAAAGTAATTTACAACTTGGAAATTGAAGAATTTAATAACCCAAGCACTAACTATACCAAAAACCGTAACTAATACACTTTTATCTGTAGATTCTTCTCAACATTCGAACGGTAAAACTAAAACCCGCATAACGTTCACTTTCAATGAAATAACGATTCAATCAAAACTATTTATTGCGTTTGCAAATTCGTGACATGACTCGAATAAAGGTCAGGCCATGCCATTAAATCGACCTGCGTATGGTCCATAAAATCATAACTAGATTGGAATGGGATTACACAGGTTTATAAACTAGGTTTGTTCAGAACTAGTTTTAGTCAATGACTTTGGTTGCGTGGATCTGTTTTTGTCACGATTTTTAATTTGAAGTACTATTAACATTTTCATCTATCTTCAATATGCGCTATTTCGTAAGCAGAGTAACATTTTGCTATAAGTGGTTATATATATAATAATATATATATATAATATAAAGTTGTGTAAGAATGCTTGATAATTTTGATGGGTCTATTAGGGATGAATAAGTACAGCTGTTAAGATGAATATTTTATATAGGAGACGACCTTCAGAAGACAGTAATGACATTTACTAAGCATATCTTAATTCCCATGTTAATATAATAAAATAAATCGGAAAGATTTCATAGGAACACTCCATGATATGTTGTTTTGTCATATAAATTATATCCAGAATTGAGGTTGATTGTAGAAGGGTGAAAATCCATCAATGTCAAATCAAGTAAAAAAATTGGCGAAGCTGCCTTTGTTACTTATTCTCAGATCTACTAAATAATATAAATACCGTTTTCAATGAGTCTGGTTACACACACTGTAATATGAGTTTTTTATATATTTGTATCGATAAAATAGTAAACAAAATAGTGAGTTAAATTCAAGCTGCACAGATGCCTTTATACATATAGTACATGTTTTACCTCATTATCTCATTTTAAAGGCCTGCAATTAAACAAAGAAATAAATTAAAGATATGGTTTGCGTACCACCCACAATCGTATAGAAAACAGTCAACAAAGTAATTACATACCTAGAAAAGCTCTAACGAAACCATTCACTACCTTACTGAATGCTCGTAAAGGTCACCAAGAGATGGCCAAGGATTCCATGTCAGGTATTGATATAATCAGATCAGCGCAATTAAATAGACGACATTATTGTTTATGTTTAATTCAAAGCTTCTTATCTAAGCCTGTTATGATGTGTAGGACTTGATGGATGTTGTAATGAATAGTAATGCTAAGCTGTATGATGTATTATTTCCTTTCAAATTATTTGACTATTTTCAGATATGTAGTCTTAGTAAGCTGTGCTCAAAAGAAATTCAAAGAGTATTTTAAAATAAGTTTAGATGAATAAAATGTATTTCAATAACGTTTTATTTATGTACTGTACTATAAGTTTGGCAGGATGTACCTTTACTAAATATTAATATAAATTGGCCAACATTACCTGCGACCCTAAAAGTGTGATAAGTTTTTGAAATATATTAAAATATTTTGTACATGAAGTTTTGCTTCAAATACCAAAACGAATGCAATAAAACCAGACCAAAAGCCTTTAAGCTCCAAGAGTGGCATATTAATTGAGGTTTCAAAGAGCTACTCCCGCAAAATATTAATAAATCGAACTAAAATTACTAAACTGTAAAACGAATTTCAAAGAGTATTTTAAAACTAAGTTTAGATGAATCAAATGTATTTCAATAGCGTTTTATTTATGCACTGTACTATAAGTTTGCCATGATGTACCTTTACTAAATATTAATATAAGATGACCAACATTACTTGCGACACTAAAACTTCGAGAGATAAGTTTTTGAAATATATTAAAATATTTTATGCAAGTTCTGCTTAAAATACCAAAACGAATGCAATAAAACCAGATCAAAAGCATCTTAGCTCCAAAAGAGGTGTATTAATTAAGGTTTCAAAGAGCTACTCCCGCAAAATATTAATGAATCGAACTGTGAGCCAAACAAAAATAAAAATTGAATTTTTACCCTTTTATAGTAAGTAATATTAATGATTATAATTTCAAAGACACGCATGTCAGACTAAAAGTAAGATTAATAATCGAAAATGAAATCCTTCTCACATAACAAATTTTAAAAAAAGCCCTGCGCAAAATGTGCTTTTCTAAAGTCTCTCAGTTGTAGAAAATATATCAACAATGAAATAAATAAATTTCTTGGAATTTGAATCAATAAATCACCAAGTTGTGCAGATGTAATACGCCAAATTTAATGAGCATCAATTTACAAATTAAATTTGGCTTCGGGTTGTGATTACATATTTAGCTTGTTAGTTACACCAAAACATATTTCAATATCACTTGTTATTTTGGCTCTTAACATCCATACACAAGAATTCACCAATGCACGTATTAAAATTATGCATTTGTTGATAGACCTTTGAGTTTGAATAGTTATTTTTTTCAAATAATAGATTTGTTAACGTAGATATCAGTTAAAGACTTCTTTCTTTGAGGAATGGCAGATGTAAAAACTGTCAAAATACTCATTAAATAAAATTCTCAATTTCAAAGTAAACGAACTTTAATACGTCTATTAGCAAAGATTTTAAGTTGTTGACGACTTATTAAGGCAGTAGTCTGCTTTAGGAGCCGAAAAAAAAGCGTTTTTTCAACAATTTTTTTGAAAGGGAAGGAAATGATTGCGGTATACGAAATTTTGAGACGATAGTATATTATATTCAAGTTTTAAAAAAAACAATTTTTATTATTACAAATTATTGAAATTTGCCAAAGTTGTAACGATTTTTCTGGGGCGCCTGGAGTGTGCACTCGTAAATCGGTGCCGGTGATGGAGGTCGTGCGATGCATCTGAAACAGTGGAACCAAATTTTTTTTTAGTTTTTATAAGTTCCTTTTCTATATGAACTAAAAAAATACCGAAGAAATGACGAAATTCCAAATATTTTCGAAGTTTGAAAAAAAAATTCACTTTTTTGAAAAAAAAAATTCACTTTAAGTTGCAAAACAAGTAATTTAAATAGTACTTTTGTCCAACTTTTTTAGTTCAAATAGAAGATAATTCAATACTGAAGCTAGATCACTTTGGTTTTTTTCGATCGGACATATATTGTTTTCACTATCGCCGGCACCGTTTTCCAAAACTTGTGAAACTGAAAACTCGAGAAAACGGGCTGTAAAGTTTTCGGTCCAAAAAAATGTAAGTTTTTGGATACTTACACCAATTAGATGTTAATCGGCTATCCCCGGGCCATACAATAATCCTTCCTCTTCTTCAAAAAACTCGTTTTGACGGAGGCTTTCCGTTCAATCTTTTCAGGTATATATACGAGTATAGTCAAACAATAGAATACACGAAGGGGGGGAGCGCGCGCGCTCGGGTCTGCCCGAGCATTCGCACCTGCTCGACGCTCGGCCACTAAAACTGATCTAGCTTCGAAAATATGTTGAATTGGACTCTAAAATTTTGAACACATATTCTTGGATAGTTTTGGAATAGATTTAAGACAAAAACGAAAAATCGATTTTTTGAAGCCTGTAAAGCAGACTACTGCCTTAATCCATTTCATCATTCATTAGATACATATTTACCTTGTCACTAACAAATGTCTATCCAAGAATGCAGAAAACTTGACCCTGCAAGGCCGTGGAAGTGTAACTTTTGTATTTTAATCAATGTTAAACCAAAGTGAATACAAACTGAATTGTTTAGCGCCGTCTAAATTCCAGTGTGATTTAAGTACTTTTAAATCGGCATGCGGAATTTATGATGTGACGTAAATGCTAGTAAAAATGTTGTGGGTAGCTTCTTTTTTTTGTTTTAATTTACTTTCTAGGTCGGTATACTTTAAATTCAAATTACGTAGAGTAGCAATTTTATCTATTTGATAATTTTATTTTATATTTTAATAATTACATAACTGAACAGAGCCTACAGATTATTGTTGTTCTTTTCAATTGTTACCATAATCTCTCTTCGTTTTTCCTATTTTTCCATCTATCTGTTACCTTGTAATTACAAGCTTTTATTTAGTCCTGTCCCGATGTTTGTCTGTGATCAAATCTTGCAAGGTGAACTTGACTTCCACTTCCCAATTTCCGATTGAGCTGAAGAAATTTTCAAATATACATTTAGTTCTGATAACAATGCAATTTTTTTATTCGGAATTATTAATCCAATATGGCCGCCGTAACAAAATGGCGGCTTACATATTTCTGAACAAGCCACCTAATATGGGTATCAAATGAAAGGCCTTAAAGTTATGGTTTTATTAACAAGTGGTAAAAGCTTGTATTGAAAAAAAATCTATTTAAATTAATCGCTTGTTTAATTTATTATTGCTCTTACTGTTAATGCATTGTTAAAAGTCTAAGTAGTGCCCAGTAAATAACATCATAGTACAGAAGTAGGCCGTCGTAAGGAGGTTGTAATACATATGTAAGTAGTTGTTAGTAGTTATCAAGGGCGAAGCATATCGCCATCTAAATCAGAGTGGTAGCCTTCACAAGGTGTTGATACCGATAGTTACGACTGGTCGTATATGGCCCGACGAACACGCTCTATGCAACACAGCAATACAGTTATGCTGTACAGATTGCCTAATAATTCGTGGTAAAATGTTCGATAATTGACTTAATACATTCTTTTGTTATGCAAACAAAATCGTGGAAGTTGAGTACAGTCACGATCCCATCTAGTATTTTCTCTTATCAATGAACATGATTATAACAACAATTTTAATGGCTAATGAGCAAAATAGTTTATTAATGGAAACCCAAAAAAAAACAAATTTGAAAAGAGAACCAAAGTTCAGATTGGCTTTAAACAAATTAACAGTCAAGTTAGTCGATCAGCCGATCTTAAACAATGACGGGTCTCTTTTAAGCTCTTTACGTTGTCTGTATATTACTGTCTTATTCGAGTGTTGTATTAGAATTGCACTGTATTAGTGGACTATACCTTCTCTTTGGCCGTCTTTCCAATTCGTTATGGATAATTTTCCTATTCCTATAAATAAGAAATTTTGTGACTAATGCCAATATTAACATTCTCAACAGGTCACCGATTCCAATTTTATCGATGATCCAACTAAACTTCGCAAAATTTTAGCCGCTTAATTTTTTCTCGGTCCTTTTTATTTTGGGATCGAAATAAACTTTTTGGTTTTTTCTTTTTATTAGACTAGAATGGAGTTCATTTACAGCCTAAATCTATCAAAAAAGGTACCCATACCGTAATCTCGTGATATTTAAACGATTTTTTTAATCACATTATTAAGTATGTAGCATTCAATACCGGTCCCTTTGATAATATAATTTATTGTCACTGAAAGTGTTCTGGTGAGCAATAAAAACATTTTTGAGGTCAACGTCTTCTAAATTTGAGGAAAAAGTGTCGTAAGCCTGGTATCTCCTGGAATTTTATTTCTAAAATAAATTTGTAAATGGAACATTTAACCATGGAAACTTTATTTACAATAATTAATAAGCTGGATGTAATTCATTCTTATTAAAACCGAACCACTAATAATGTCAGTATACAACTACCTCTTATTGCGACAGATGGCATGCTACCATTTCGTTTAGTCACGATATGATTTCGTTTCTCATGCAGGTATATTACGGAACTCTAACAGATTGATGTGAACTCTGGTTTCCCTTCATAAGTCATAAATTTATCGCCTTTTACAAAAAAAATCCCAGGATAGGGACACTCAAATGGGTCTTCTTTATTTTGGTGTTCTGCTTTATAAGAGCGGGGTATAATTCACCATTTACTGATGCTAAAATTGGAGACTGCTAAGGAAAAAAATCCAAGCAACTCTCTTATATTACAAACAACGAACATTATTCGGAAACCTTGTAGAAATGTAGAAACTTCCTCGTTTTTGTTACAATTAGTATGGGCTTAAACGAATTATCAAACTTTCTGAACCTCCTTCTAGTTAATTTTTACTACAAATCTATGAGTCAAAATTACATCATTATTTTACTTCAAATAGGCTATTTCCATTTACACAGTCAAATTCAATCACTCATTTGCTGGCCATTATACTAAGAATATCTTGTGTCACGTTGTCTGCAAGCGTTAAACATCACTGCAGCCTCATATCAGATTGCAACAATATGCTATACGATCTAATATATAATCTGATGAATGATTAAGCATGACTGATTGTCCAGTTGGGTATAAAACTGCACTAACGAACACTATTCAGTGCAAATAACAAACTGGATTCGACAATATGAGGCTAGATTATGAGAAAGATGACACTGCGACTCCTATATGTTATCTTGCAGTTTCTGATAGAGTTTACGACAAAGGTCCCCATTGATATTGTACTGTGATTAATTCTGATTACAATCAGTTCAAAGGACGCGGTGAAAATAAAGTGCAATTTGATTTAATGCGTGAATCATTAGGTTACTTCTTATGAGAAAAAAGACGTTTAAGTAATTTGCCATAGCGCAAATACCTTCGCAAGAATAGAGCTTATGTGATGAATATGAAATTACTACATGCATCATTTTATAAGACAAGGACCTCTTTCTTGCAGATAACTTATTGTGCGAACAAAATTAAATAAAGAGAGTCCTTGTTAGGGATAGAAGATATAATATTGTATCAGAATACTATAAATTATTCAATTTTAAAAAGACTTAGCTTTTGTTAACAACAATCCCGCGGCAATTTTATAGTAACCACTACATTACCGATGTCATATTTATGTAATGAAACATGAGAATAAAGTGTCTTCATTCCCACATTTTTGTTTAATAGCTAATTGGTTTTATACAATAGCTTTTTATTATCCAATAGTACACATTAATTTCATTAAAAAAACTCTATTAAAATAACGCTATCGAAATGATTCTTAACTTTTAGTCTAATAAGAAAACCGTTGGTTCTTCGCTTTCGATTTCATTTGACTATGTTTATAAACAACTTTTTTATAAAGATAGCTTTAATTGTTGTTTTACACAAGTACCATTAAAAAACGAATGCTAAGAAACAGGCTAATGCCCGCTTAAATTGTTTTAGAAACAATTAAAAAATTACACGAATACCAACCTTAAACGTGTGGAACCAAAGTAGATAATTGTTAAAAAATTTCAATTTATTTACATCATTGTAATACTTCCTTGTTGAAACCCCTTCAGTAATACGTCATTTTTATCATAAATCATCGATAAAAGAATCGAATATTACACCATCGGCGCTTTTGTCTTCAGTTTTTTATGAGATATGATTGCAGGTATTTACACACATCGGTCATCACTAAGTCATCATACTCATTGATTAAATTTTTTTCATACATATTTTAACTAGAGATTTTTCTTAAAAAAATTGTATAATCCATAAAAATTTTATTCGTACTTTAAACACATTGCACTGCTGTACAGTTAATCTCATCATCCTTAATTTTTATAGAAATACAAATGAACGATCATTTTAAAACTCTATATTATAGTTAAATCACTATCATTGATGTAAATAGATTTTTTATGAATTAATAAACCAAGACAAACTAGACGAGTTCATATGAGCACATATAAACCACACTGGAAGAAAACCTGGTGTCAGTTAGTAGAGCGGAACTGTTGCGCGGGCGCCGATGTCATCTAGTTGCGACAACGTTGCAACATTAGGATTAATATCTAAACTTCAGTAATAACAACTTAAAAATATAAAGAAGGCAAGGACGTTCTTAAAGTGCCGTGTTTTGAAAGAATACTGAATGAAAACGCTTTGCCAAATTTTTAATGAAACTGAGTGTGTAACGATAATTTAACGGCAGTACGTTGGTAAAACCATTTAATGAAACCATAACTAGTTGTGGTATATTTAATTGAAGGTTGTGGAAATGTAAAATTGGCTAGGACATACCTACATTAAAATTAAGAATGAAATGTTTATGTTATTCCACTCATACTATTTATATTTATATATATAGTGTTGTTGGAGAGACTAACTCCACCACCATTTTTTTTTCATAATTGGTTTATCATTTTCAATTGTATTTAACAACTAGTATTTTTCTTACATAGGATAACATACCTATTCATAACCCCATCAAACTAATAACCAGTTTTTGAGGGGGACAAAGTTCGTGATACTGTTTACTTTTCTGTACAATAAATAAAATAAAAATCCAGTATATTCGTCCGTATTGTATGATCATATCACTGGCGAAATCTCCGTGATTCGGAGGTCACGTTAAACAGTCGGTCCCGGTTGTTATCATCGGATAACAGTCGTCGTAAAAACATCCAACGGCAATATTACGTAGCCACAACGTAGTCTTGCCAGTCCCCAACCCGCACTTGGCCAGCGTGGGGACCTATGGCCTCAACCCTTTCCTGAGAGGAGACTCGAGCCCAGCAGTGGGACATCATGGGTTGTTGATGATCACTGGCGGAAATAAAATAAAACCTATTGTTTTTGTCAACAGGAACATATACAGGAAGTGTTGGATAAATGGACACAGATCGACGATGAGATCTGGGCGAAGGTGATAGTTTTCGAGAGGAATCGTCGCGTGGCCAAGGCTTACGCGCGAGCCCCAGTACTCACTATCAACGGCTCAGACGATGGATTTGACGGCATGAGGTAATACTATAATATTATTCTTATAATTAGTTATGATACATAAACAGAAAATTAACGTTACCACGACTCTGACCATTGGTTAGGGGATAAAAAACAAGTGTACTCGTGTGGGCGATTGCGTGCGAGTGTGTGTATGTGAGTGCATATGTGTGTTTGTACAAACTACTATATTTGGGAAATCTCTTTATTGTATGTATTTTACACTTTAATAAATATTTATCTTGATGGGTACTATTTCTATTCTCTATACTTAATTATATGTATGATAATGTTGCTCAAATATTTCTATTCTCTGTAAATCAAATAAATACAATTTCGTTCTGACCAAGATTAATTTGTACGAATCAATTTTAACATAATCAGAAATCTATCTAAGACTAGTACTACTATCTAAGACTGTAAACCAAACACTTGAAGTCAGGCCATATCCGTTTCTCAATCTAGACAACAAACACACCCAGTTGCAATTAAATCAATTTGATACTAATCCGAAACTAAATTGCACAATGTCTGCATTATTCCATGTTGAGTCTCATTAAATAAATACTTAACAATTTAACACATGGTTATTTATCATAGAAATCTATATAAATAAATAAACTTGAATTATCTGTTTGCAATTTCATATTGACAACTTTTCACTATACATATATGGAAGTACATATATACGGTACTTGCATTAAAAAAACTAATTTTTAAACAGATGTTGATTGCGTTTTTCTATGTTAATAGAAATAGAATCCTGAATAAACTAAATAAACGTGATTGACCTGTCAATGGAGTATAAAACATTTAATTTATCACAGCTAAGTAAGGACTATTGTCAAAATGTCATCGGTATTTATGGTGAATGGACTGAAAGGAAATTTAAACTCGTACATTCCGTAAACTTCGACCTTCCGTAACATTGTCAGTCTTATTATTTACCGCAAACACATAATCAATGGTGTAACCGCGGTTGTTGTTTACACAACGCAACAACCAGGGTGACCCCGCGGGGCGAAGATGGCCTAAAGAAAAGTAACCTAAGTTACTGCTCATCAGCTATCTGAGAATAAAAATCCCGTCATAGTTAGGTCTTGTAGTTCCAATGATTAACAGTCACATACAAAAAATTAATATAAAAAAGATTTTTCGATGATAGTACCGTGAATGCTTCCACGTGCATTTAGTGAAAAGCTAATAATTTGAAATTACAAAACACTTCAATTTAATATATTTGTTTAGACAAAACTTTGTATTCCTATATCAATCATTATCATTGCGGACAATTTATAATTATTTCTCAATTTAATTGTGCAACCATTTCTGGTTCTGTTACATTAGAACCTGCTATGGTCACGTTGTCGTGATACGCTTAAACGATTGGAACAAGACCTTGTTATTTTCTATTACACATACCCAAAGTCCTTTGTTGATATTATTAGAAAAATAGTTGAATTAATCATTGATTAATAGTTTATTAGAGACAGTGAAAATATCATCATATCTCTCACTTACTTAGTATATTTTTTCTTACCTATTTATATAATTTAAAGAAATATGATCAGTAACTTAGCAAGTACTTAGAAGAGTATATACCAAAGCATTTACATTTAAAAAAACAATTCAAGAGAGGAACCAATTTGAAAAATATGCTGCAGCTCAAAACTTCTTCTTATGTCTCTCTGTTACGTTTTCACGGTTTAACCGAACGACCGTCGTTGTTGAAATTTGACATGGAAATATTTTGATTCTTGAGAAACGTCAAAAGCGACTCTTTAGCGCAATAACCGACTTATACACGGGCGAAACCGCAGTCAAAAGCTATTTAATATATGAGTTAAGTAGTAATAAGTAATCAAAGTCTTGATGTTTAAAACTATAAAAAACTTGAACTGAAACGTGTCATGTTGACATGGTAATAATACTAATAAATTTAATGAGAGCTTAAAAGATGCGTGCTTAAATAATTGTAGAATACAAAACCAGCGAATCTTGGTAGCAGATAAGATTTCTAATTATATCTTATTTTCTATAGAAGAATTGTTTTTTTTATTTTTAAATAATTATTTATAGGCTAATACTATAGATTTTTAAAGCCAATGAATGGTGTGAAATATATATAGACAGAAAAGTAAGCGTTAACAAAAGACACTGAGTCAACGAAGCGTGGACCAAGCAAGGTTACTCCAACGATCGTAACTGTAGTTTCACCTGTTTAAAAAGAGAATATATTTTTTATCAAGATTATGATTCGTGTCAGCACGTGTGGTAGTGAAAGTTTCGCATTCTTTAACCATGCCTTAGTATTAGATTAGCAATTTATACTAATATTTACGAGGTTTCTACAAAAACAAGAAGGAAAATTTCTTTATATTTTGGTTTTGCTTTATGAATGAAACTGTAACCAATATAACCAGTCAAACTGTCGTCATGAGTACTAATTTATCTAGTTTTGCTTACATAATTATATAACACAAGTCATTTAAATCCTGTATAAAACTTTATTGACCATAATAAGACAGCACTTAACAATTTTGAGAGTATTTATGCACTTGACCGCGATGGCAGGGTCCTAATTTTAACTATTATCTATAGGCCTCCTAGCGATAATTTGTAAGGTACTTTACCATTATCGATTATGATATCTTGTGTCACAATCTATCCCTTGCAGCCATATCATAATGTTAGGCAAGCCGGCGCGTGTTAACGTCTTTGACGTTTTAATCATAGCAAACAGTTGTTCAACGGACTTGCCAACATATGAATATTAAGGTTACAAAAACGTTAACTGAATCTTATTCAATAATAACTAATGTATTAAAAAGTGATTTAGGATTAAATATATAAATACAATTACAAACCTTAAAATTATTATAAATACCCTTCAATGTGGATTTGTTCGTTTGTTCTGATCCGGTAAAATTAACATCACCATGAGTATAATTGGAACCAGGTAAGCTTTTATTTAAATAATCCCGACTGCTTCCGATCTCTTTCGCCGCGAGAAAAACAAGAAAGAGTACACAGAATTGACTGTCAATCTTTGCTGGATGTAGGAATAATTAAAAAAAATAACACAATAAAATTAGATCTGAAAATATGAACATAATACTATAACAATAATATACTAATGCATAAGGTTTTAGGTATATAACTACAATTGCATAAGGTTTTAGGTACCCAAATTATAAATGAATGATATATACCTAAGGTGGATGGCTGGCCCGTTTCTTTCTGTGAGCAAGCTATACTTGCCAAGGAGACGGCAGGTGGTACCACGGTGTTATCCGAGGGGATTTCCGCACGGGGAAAAAAAAGGGTGGATGGATGTATAGTAGATCTAAACATCTTTTGTCAAGAGAGGCCAATGTACAGCAGTGGACTGTTTAAGGCTGGTGATAATGATGACCTATAACGATAATAATAAATACCTAAATTAAACTAAATACCAAACTGTTCACACAAGTCGTAGGACACAACGTTAAGAGATCAGCGTATTTGACTGTCACTAATATTGGAATACTAACCAACCATCTTTGGTAGCTATAAATCTGCTTAAAATACCATTTCTTGTTCTTTTATTTTTGGTAATTTCTTCCGTTTCATTGCATATTTGAATTGGAACGCTTTTCACGAAATTAATAGTTTTTGCAACTATCGATGCGATGAAAGTATATTATTGTTTTGCAACAATTTATTGCACAATGTTATTGACTTTCTTTTGCCAAAATCAGTCTTTCTCTAACTTCGCTGCAAAACTAGCATTGAGCCAACTGAGCCCAAAAATTTTGCGGTTGCTTTGTAAAAGTCAAATTTGCCAATTTAAAACAAAGCTATTCTTGAATTGCTATTCATTTTTCATAAATTACGTTACATTAATACATGATTTTAGCTCTCTCTCTCTCTCTCTCTCTCTTACAGATATCATATTTGTTGGAAAGTCAAAAAAAAATCTTAACCTATTGTTTAATATTATAAAGCAAACCATATGCGTTTAATTTAAACTAAGCTCGGATTTTACTAGTCAAGGTTTAACACGTAATAAAAAATAATATACCAGATAACAAGAATACTATTTGCATTCTGTGGAGCCAGTAGTTGGAGTCCATTTCCTACAAGATAGCTCCAATTAATTCACATAAAATTAGAAGCTGCTTCACTATCTTGTCTTAGAGTCCTAATTATTAGAGGGAATGTTCGATCTTTATTGTTCAGTGTACCTCTGGGTACATTCGATCTGGACTAATTAAATGTTAGCTCGACTCGGTTTCATTAAAACGGCGATTTTCGTGTGTGTGGATCTGATAGTGGCCTCGCCAGCGACACTTCCTACTTGTACCCTGTGTAAAAACGAGGTGCAAATCTTGGTTTAAATAAATCCTAGAAGGCGGTTTCAGTTTAATGTTTATGTTCTATAGAGAAAAATTAGTTTTAGAAATTAAAGGGAAATGTTCTAGAACTAACTTAGTTGGATTTACGTGCTTCATTAACGCCAGATAAAGCTGTGTACCTGTGTAACTAAAATAAATAAATGTTTATAAGTTAGTGCGAAAATGAAGATAAGCAAATGGTATTAGTATGTTAGATGAGGTATATTTAACTAATACAAAGTATATTTAAAAAGGAAACCTTCAACTGTAGAGACTCGGCTGGAGTGATACCACAGCCTCACAGAAAACCTGTGTGAAACACTCACTCACTTGGCAAAACAAAGCTTGCTCTGTGTTTCACCGAGTGAGAGAAGTTGATGAAGATACCGGAGGCTCATAAACTAACCCCTCCCCCATCCCGCAAAGTCTGACAGCGCACTCTGCTTCTGGTGTTACGGGTGTACATCGGCGACTATATATGCTTTTTTTTTATATTTAAGCTGCCAAAATGACTCTGCCCTGCCTGATGGAAAGCATGAGCAGAATCCAAGAGTGGTGGTCACCATCCTCAATGCGAAAAAGAACAATGCAGCATGGTGACCCACACTATGGCGGCCTGGGGGGAAGGGGGATGGTGAGGGGGATAGGGGCGTTGGATTGGGGTATGGGCCTCCGGTATCCTCACTCACTCGATGAAACACAGCGTAAGCGCTATTTAACACCGGTTTTCTGTGAGGCCGTGGTATCACTCCGGTCGAGCCGCACGAGGCACATTCATGCCGAAGCGTGGCTCTCCCACGGTATAATTTTATTACATTACCTCTACTCAAAAAAAGGGAAAATTCTGTCTATTCTAAATACTGAACTGAACTGTAGTAAAATAGAATTCCTAGTTTTATAATATTTCAGTACCTTTCTTTAGAAGCTTAATGAAAGAAATGATGGCGTATTTCCGTTACCAAAACTCGATAAAAATCTTCATTTCTAAACATTGCAAGTGCCATGCCAACACAAATGCGATGATCTACGGTACAACTGACTTCCTCATTATTACGGCAAGCGGACTGTACGCGCGCCGATTCGATCGGCACGCGCCCTTCGCCTATCATCTTAATATTATGTATTTATTCAACAGAGAGTGACAATTACTCGGGATATCTAATAAATAATATAGATGAAAAATAAGGGATTATATTTACAAGTTCCTGTTGCTTTTTGAAAAACTCATCAAAATAGTGAAAGAATGAAATATACAAAAAAAATACATGTTTTAGATTGAGAACCCTCCCATGGCCATTTCGTGGCCACACTGCTACTCGATATAATCATGAGGGAATATATCTGTGTGCAGAAAAAACTACAAGCAATATATAATTCGTTTTAAATTTCGAGCTACACCAAGTTTGGTCTCAACTGCCACTTTGACCTAGTTAACGCTGCTCCGTCAATAAAGCAGTCACATAAATCAGCCCACGCGACGATTGCTATCTTAATTTGCACTAAATTATCATATTTCGTATGCCTCACTACATAATGCTTACACGTTTTAGAACAAGTTGAGATTGGAATACTTATTTGTATTTTTAAATTAGTAGATGTCATATTCAGAAATATTTAAGCGATTACATTAACTAGAAAGTCTGTATAGTCCAATCTACTATATTTTTTCCTTCATTTTATAATTTTTTAAACCATTCATAACGATTCAGAATTAGTTCACAAAGTCTAACCTATCTAGCGATAAGTTTAGTAACTTTAACTTAACTGATTTAAATTATAAATTTGGACCGGCTTTGTCCATAACAAAGTTTAATTAATAACAATATGTCCAGCTACCGTTATTTTCTCATGAAGGAATGCATGTTACAGAAAAAAGTCGCAAACGTGGACTTAAGTCGCAAGTCCATTCAATCCTACAATCGTCAGTGGCATAACTGTTTCGTAATACACGAACGTTATTGTTTATTGTGTTCTTATCGATATGTTCTTTGTACGGAACCAGTGTACAATAGGTTGTAGGAAAACCTTGCTTTTTGCAGAATTGTGGTTTTGGGTAGGTCTCGTTGAATGCTACCCATAGGCAGTATAGTAGTAGACTTTGTGTAACAAGTTTATTTATTCACTATATTAGTTAAGTATATAATTTTCGTAAAGAATTAAATCCTAGTCTTTTTCGCTATTATGTTGCCCAGATGTGTACAGTTCATAGTTGAGAAGATTATCATTACAATCTTCAAATACTTTGATTCGAGCAATTAGTAACGACAGGACTTCTGCCATAACACAAAAGTTTTATGCCCAGAAGTCTCGGCATAACTTAATTATAGCTCAAATTTTATGGCAATTCGTCGGAAACATTCAAATAACGGCATTCACATACTAAGTTATTCTTTCCTAAAAATATTCATAAAAGCAACTGGTTTTTTTACAATAACGTATGCACGTAATAGTTTAAATTTGCTACTTTATATTGTTAAGTTTTGAAAGAATTAATTTTTGACTGAGATAATATTGTCAGTAGCTATTTGACAAACTGCTAACTGCAAATTCCTTAGCTCACGAATACTTACTAACGCACTGGAGGCCAATAATATAAATTTATCATCTCTAAAAAATCTTCTAAGTCTTTTACATACAAAAAAAAACTTTTTTGATAAGAAAATCCAATAACACAACCGGGAATCGAACCCAAGACCGCTTTATCGGCAGTTGCACACGTTAACCGCTAAACCAAGGGGATGGGGGACGAGACAGTGTCCACGTATAATATATATAACTATAATTTAGTTGGTTCTTAGACAAAAGGTATTGTTGACCCCATGACCCCATAAGTAATATCTACCCAAGTCTATTTTCAGGCTCACACATTGGCTAAGACTAGAAGCGGTTATAAATTAACATCAAATATGTAATTAATCAACTCAGAAGGAACACTATTATCTTAGTTTAATGCAATGGTCATCACACTCACGTAGTTATATCACAAACCGGAAAATTAATTACCTCAACCTAATAATTCATTGCAATTATAAATATATAGCTGCAGATAATACTTGTTACAAATCCAAATTAAGTACAATTTTGTAACTGTAAACCAGTATTTTATAATTTACTACAGTCCACTAACATTCACTTGAATTGTTGTACTCAGAAATCTAGATCGCAGATCCAACGCCCACAAACTAAAGTTGCGTAATTGTTCTCATAATACAAACTACCAAAAGTGTAATGTGGTGCCGACTGCTCCTATATCCTGATTATTTAGAACCGCAAATGATTTTGAACCTAGCTTCCACTACTATAAGATTTCAATTAAAATGTACTTGACCGCGACATGAGCTATTCCAGAAACAATTCGAGTCAACTTAATGTCCTCGTTTCTATTGTCTTCGTCGATAGCAACAACTGTTTAGCTACTTATTAAACTTGATATCTATTTTGAACTTTAATAAGTGTTGGTAAGGAAGATTTTAGTTTAATAGTAAGCTAATTGTAAATGTTTTAGTATGTGATATAATTGTTTATTTGCTATATTGTCAACATAATTGTGTCTATAGGTACATTTGGAAAGTAGGGCGGCATTGAGGTAGGCTTTTGTAAGAGATCGCGTTGGTCAGTGTCAATGAATTTGTTTCAGGTATTACGCAAACAACTGCGCGGTTATGATTTTACAAATTGAATATCACTTTTTAATTGTACGATGTTGCAAAGGTGTGCAAATGTTACGACGTCAAGATGCACGTAGAGGCTGTTGTAAATGCCAAATTAATAGAATTAAAATTTATAGTCATGTTAGAAAAACTGTAGGTATGTTTCGTAAGTATTTACTTATTATAAGAGAAGTGTAACTTGAAATCGTGAAAAAGTTCTGAATGGAACAATTCTTATTTTATTTGAGAGTGAAATGCTTTTACTGAACTTCATAGCGCTAGCTCATCTGTCACAAGTTTATAGAAATATGCAGCAAGCAAGAGACTAAATTGCCGCCACGGCAATTTACGACCTCACAGAAAACCGGTGTGAAACAGTGCTTTCACCCTGTTTCACCGAGTGAGTGAGGATATCGGAGGATTATACTCCCCCCATTCCCCTCTCCAACCCCCAAAGGCCAGCGACGCACATGTGACGCCTCTGGTGTTGCGGGTGTCCATGGGTGGTGGTAATCGATGAGCATAAGGCGATACGTCTGCTCTTTTGCTCCCTATGCCTTTAAAAAAATCATTGTTTAGTCTTTTCTTTGGATTATATTATTGAATTAGACTAAAAAGGACTTCATTTAATTGTAATAATGTAAGAAAACAGTAGGTAAGTTCACTTGATTAACCGGAACACCAGTGTTATATGGTGTTTATTATTTACTTTTCAATTGTTCCTAAATAGGGTAGTAATGCTATTTATACTACAATTAAATATTAAGTATGCCTATTCCCTACAGCCACAACTATGACTGTCACTACCGGTGGTCGTTGCGATAAATTAATACATTTGCCTCCAGCTGATTCATGAAATAATAATTAATTTTATCGTATAAACTAAAGAATTACGCGAATTAAAAAACAAAATGTTCATACAATTTTTTCTCTCGTGCACGTCTGAATAACTCTGAGTGTTAGACGTGCACGATCAAAATCCACGCTTTAAAACAGCAATCTAAAGATAACAACAAAGTTGTAGGCAAACATTCGCTTTCTTTAATCGACCTTACTCAATTTAAATGCACTTCACTTACTTAAATCGCAGTCGCGTGCTAGATCTAATTTACAAAAATGGCCACAAGCAATTCCAATTCTAACAACTCGTAAGAGCTCAATTAAGATTTTAAACGTGCGCGTGAGACGCTTTCGTGACGCCTAACGTCGATTAAGTAAATATATACTGGACATACCTCTTTTAGTTAAAAAGTTGAGATAGTGTAATTGTTTCAAGTGTCTGATATCACGAGATTGGTGGCTATGTTAATTATTTTCGAGGCATAAGTAGCTCATCAAGATCATCATCAACAACCTATAATGTCCTACTGCTGGGCTCGGGTCTCCTCTCAAGAGAAGTTTAAGTCCCTATGTCCTCACGCTGGCCAAGTGCGGGTTGGGGACTGGCAAGACAGCAGTGGCTACGTCATCACCGAATCACCGAGACGCTCATGGTAACATGCACCTAGCGGGCACCCATCCAGGTACTGACCGCGCCGTCGTTGCTTACCCTCGGTGATTGTTTCTAATCACCGAGTGGAACTATGAGCGCCTCTTATAAGTAGCTACTGAGTTAGATGCATACATTTTTTTATTTTTATATTATTTATCTATCCTAGTACTGATGGATTAGGAACACGATGTTTCACAACCCCTATTTACCTCCTAGGTGTCGTAAGAATCAACTATGAGGGCTACGTGACACATACTCTATTCATAACAACATTACAAATTTGAAAGTAACTCTATTACACTAACACGGCTAAACTTCTGCACCGATTTCAAAGAAATTTGGAATTATAAAGGCTACTTTTTTCCGCGATAGCCGACAGTCACGCGAGAGGTGACCCGGGCAAAAACTAGTTTCATAGACAAAGTAGTGTAAGATAAGAAACAGATCTGTTTGTAAGGTTAAGTATATGACTAAAAATTAAACAACAAACTCAAAATATACTTTTTAATATTTCATACGGTTATTGGGTCACCAATTGACAATTGACTACACGGTTGGCCTAGTGGTTTCAGTGGTCGCCACACCGCTTCCTACTACGCCAAGTGTTGTGGGTTCAAATCCTACATGGGACAATACTTTGTGTGATCCATAAATTGTTGTTCTAAGTCTGGGTGTACTTTGTTTCCGTTTCATGTATGTTTTTAAAGATCCCCGTGACACGGGAATGTATATTCCTAATGCGGGAGTCGTCTTTCTTAACAAAAAAAAATACGAAAGTCTTCTTTTGATGATATGGCAATCAGCCGGATCAGCTATTTCTGCCAATGTCAAGTATTTCAAGTCTTCAATTCTTAGTCTTCGAGTCTTCAAGTCTTCGTCGTGATGGAATTAATGATAAAAAATATAAAAAATGTGGATGACATGAAATGGGGACCGTCTTTCGCAAAAACAAAAAACGATCTCCAATACGAAAGTCATATCCGTAACTACGTATTCACTGCTACTTTACACTAATTGAAACGACTGTCACTAAAACTACTTTCAGATTTGAGATTCCCTTACTGTTGTATTCTGCCTAATTCGTTTTTAAATACTCAAGTGATATACGATGAAACACACCTATTCGGTGCACTAATCGATTAAAAGACGCTAAACTAAATGCAATTACTGTGGCTCTTATGTCGAATATGACCTTCTTTAAGAACCAAAGTGACCCCTGTCAAATATCATTAAGATCGGCTCTGCAGTCTTGCTTGACCGCGTAACAAACTGAGACACTTTCGTATTTATAAGATTAGTACGGATTTCGTAGCATTCCCTATTCTTATAATGATATTTTTGTCCAAAACAAAGAAAATTTTTGGTGAGCACATATTTATTTTAGAATTACTTCACTACAATTCGTAAATAGAACATAATCATCACTATCATGGGAAAACCCCTAACAAGGACGATTGTTTGAAGATCTTACTTTAAAACATCTAAACAAAAAGTCAAGTAGCAACTTGACGGCTTATGACAGATATGGAGTTCGTTATTGATAAAACATCTCATCAATTTATACTATATAAAACTCATTGTACCATAAGTTAATAAAAAAGTCGATAACCATTTAGATAATACGAACAAAAAGTACTTACCACATTAAGTTAACGACTAAATTCGAATAACAAATCAGTTTGATGTATGTACTCTTTCGCTGACATTTGTGAGCTGATCTAAACCGTCAATATATGCAAATATAGAGGATATCAGATGCTCGGGCGCACGTGGGTTAGTTTAAGTCGCTTCTGTCGTTTAATAAAAGATTAGTGGTGGTGATTCGGCCCACGGTACCGCGTTCCGTGTTCCTGTATAAAGATAGTTACACCAGTATAACCTGAACAAGTTTATGTTGTATTAAAAGTAAGGGCTGTTCCTATGAGGTTTCCATTTAAAGTATCATATTATGTCATAGCAAAGAAGAAAATATTCGGCGAACGTCTCAATTTGCTATTAGGATTTGTGACATTTCTTAACAACTACATAAGCCTAGGTATAGTGAAACGTGAGTCTTATTGAACAAAACAATTTTGAAAATGAATCGAAATGGAATTCTTAACATATTGTGTGCCTAAATAAGCGAATTAAGCGCAAATTTAATTCATAAATGACATTTATTTTTATGTGTCCCTAACTCTTTTACATATATTTTTAAACGCCAGAATCGTCGGAATCGTTATGTCGTGTAACTTTTAACTCCAGTTTGTTAGACTTTAGAGGCATTACATAACAAATATTAAAAAGTGACTGGCAGTTTTTTGTCTTTCTTTTATTAACCAGTTCAAAGAACATTTGAAAACTGTAATAAACCTAAAATGGAAATTTCGCCAGGTACTTTACTGAGAGATGTGATAAAATATTTCTGGTTGCGAACATACCAAATGAAAGTCAAACAACTATTTAAATGTGCAATCATTTCAGCGTCATCTGGTGTTTCTAGTTGTTCACTTCTTGTTCAGAGATCAATGTCACATGCTTTTGTTGAACTCGACTATTTTATGGGAAATTCGCGCTCGACAACAGGAATTTTAAATGAGCTACAGCTGTCACATTTGTTACTGTGTTATACAACTATTTGGTTTTATCCAACTGGAAACATTTTAAAGAAAATCACTTTAAAAATTTAGTTAGTAAATGTTTGTCGTTGGTATGGAATACAAACGTATGTGCTGTTTTTGAGAATTTATTCTATGGAGTTTAAAAATATCTCTAGCTTAACCAAATTTCATTTAGAGCTGTTAAGTCGGCTTGGTCTGATTGAGTTACAGACATCGATCAATCCAAACCTTCTAAATCATAATAGCAGTGTAATAACTCAACAAGTAAAAAGCATTAGAAGTAGATAATTAATCTTACACCAGCATTACTCATGGTACTAACACATCTGCGTAACATGTTAATGTGAAAATGGCAAGGTGAAAGTGGCCCTACAACAACAATGTAATCCCGTCATCTCATATCTTTTAGTGGTAATTACGGTCACTACCTACTATATCTTACTAATAAATGAGAAAGTTTGTATGGGTGTTTGTTACGCTTATGCGTAATAAAAAAGTATGAACTAAAACCCAACTTCGACAAAAAACGACGCTGAAAAAGTATGAAACAAGATTTTCAGGACACAAATAATGTAACTGAAGAACCAAGCTAATCTACAAACAGACTCTACCAAGATGTCTTCTTCCTCTTTTGATGATATGGCAACCAGCCGGATCAGCTTCAAAAGTCTTCGAGCCTTCAAGTCTTCGTCGTGATGGAATTAATGATAAAAAATACAAAAAATGTGGATGACATGAAATGGGGACCGTCTTTCGCAAAAACAAAAAACGATCTCCTCAAGATGTCTTCGTTGCAAGCTGACAGTAATGTCATACGATACTATATTACACCGTACCGTATCCGTGGTTGCGAATTGTTAAAAAGTTATGGTACGTTTCTATGTAATGTGTGACTACGGATTTTCATATGTGTATCTCTGTACACTGATAATTGTGTACCCTAGTATCATATCGTATGACATTATTGTCAGCTCGCCACGTAGCAATCTTGAATAAATACAGATAAAATACGAGCAAATTCTAATCATATATCTATTTTTGAAAAGTTTAAGTAACGCTCTTTCCAATGATACAGCATATTTATCTAAAATTTATTTTTTAACACAGTACACGTAATATAGTCTATAACCAGCGAACAAGATGCTTCTAACGATACCTTATTTGTCTAGTTCTAATAAATAGTTGAGGAGCTATGAGGAAACAGATAAACATACATATATACATAGCCTGTCAAAATCGTAATCCTCCTTTGGCTTTAACGTATTCGTGTAAAAAGAAGTAAACGTATTGAGATGAAACTATACAATATAGCTTATATTATTGCTACTATCTACAGAGATAACCGACAAACACCGATTGATTGTTGAGCCTTTATAAGTGTAAGCACCCACTAAAAATTAACTTTTAAAAAATTTCATTCGTCAAGGAGTGAAATAAAAGATGAGCAGTTGAATCGAAGATCGACATTTTGACAGTAAGAAATATAAAATTTTACTAGCGCGTACAATCGAATGTTAAAAGCAATATGTTGTAGTTTTCGTAACTAACCTAAATCTATTTCTGTACTTATGTATCTTAAAGTTACATACATGCAACCACATTACCAACACAATATCATATCGATTATAAATAATCACGATCGAAAACATTCGATTCTGACCTACATCAATTAAGTTCATCAGACAACCGATTGTTTCTGACAGTCGATAAAATCGATATGTTAGGCGCTATAGATCGCAAATTACTCTGACCTTTGATAATAATTGTTCACATTAGCAATTAATCATATATTCGCTAATGTTAGATGTATATTTGGTGGTTGATCCTGATTGCTGAATTTGTGGGTTCAATTCTATTGTTCTGTCTGTGTAATTTATCTATACAAATAAATAAAGTTGGAGTATCTGTTTGAAATATTAAAATAACCACTTTTTATTAAATGCATATGTATGTATACACGGTACCTATACCAAAATATCTATTTATATATCTGTCTGTTTAACTAAAACTAAATAAATTGAGAAAAAGAAATAAAAGTGCTTCACACCTAACGACCTTTTGAAACATATACTAAATCTTATATTAAATGAACAACCTATAACTTAAAACTCATAATATGTGACCAACAAACAAATTACAAAAATCAATCAACATTTAAAACTGAAACAAAACATGTTAAATAAACACATTTTTATAAACTAAATTTACCTATATATATGTTAACAAACAACAAAATATTACGAAACGCGTAGAACAATTAGTTGAGCATAAAAATAATGAGTTGGTAATTTATTTTATAATGAAACTTGTACTAAGATGTTACAATATCACGCTAGGTAAAGCCGCAGGCGAACAACAAACTTTTCTAAATAAATGGAGGCCTTGTACGGCCTTCATATAGTTCAAGTATACATTATACAAGCGAAGCGAAAAGCGATTTAAAAAAATATAAGCAAATAGGTGAATAAGAGATGATTATTTAATGTTTTAATTCAATACAATACTTAGGATGCCTTAGAACCTTGTTAGTTACTTCGATATTGTAAAAATAAAGAAAAAATTGTCTATGAAACTCGCTATTTAAAACAACTTATAAACTATCTCAAATAATAAGTCTGTTCGCTATTGCACGAAACCTATGCCTGAATTTGTTTTCGCGTAAATTGAATTTTATGAATTTAAATCCATTGAATTCGGCACTGATAATACTACAGCAATACTTACTGCAAAAAAAGTTACAACTTTAAAGAGGATTTCTGCTATTGCAAACCATGGAAGTTTCATCAACAACACATAATCCCACTGCTGTGCTCGGGTCTCCTCTTAGAGAAGGTTAAGGCTATACGCCCCCACGTTTGTCGAGTGCGGGTTAGGGACTGGACACGGAAGTGTATCGCGATGTAACCGATTTAATTTTCTAAAGTCATCAGAAAAAAGATCATTCTGAAATGATTTTTTCTTCTTATATTACTACTTCTTTGTTCAAGTTAGACGCGATTGAGTTTATACGCACACTTTGAAAATTATTTTAAGTGTAAAAATTTACGATATAATTTTTTTTCATAACCATTTATATAAAATAAAACGTTAAAATTGATTAAAAGGATTTTAAATTATTTTTTTCACTGCAATCATTGCATTTCTACATCCGGGGCTCTTTTAGACGCAACGACATTTAATTATTTTGCATACGTCTGCAAAATGATTAAATATCTAATCTTTTTCTACATTCGAGGATGAAAAATTTATCAAAAAATAGCTGGTCTAAAATATTAAAAATTATTAAAATTCAAATAAATTAAACCTTCAAATATTATAAATTATTTACCTGTACAAAAGAGTATCAAAACATATTTGACTTTTTAAACAGTCGCATAACCTTTACGCGCTACATGAACTTTAAGCTCACGGCTGCCTTTCAGACATTAAATTCATATTTAAGATTTATAGCACTTTAAATTACATAGTTCTGTTAATTGAAGAACCAAATTTATTTTAATTTGATAAAAACTAGGATCATACTATTATACAGATTCTAGTCAATGATATATATTATCCAATCAAAAATGATTATTATTATATATCAGTAATCACATTTCAAGAAGCCCTATTTTTTATCACGTTCCAATTATCTGCGTCCCGCCCATTTAAAACATGTTTCATTAACACTTCATTAATAAATTGGAATATAAATTATATTCTCAAAATATGTAAAATAATAATCAATTCTATATTTTTGAACATATACTCACTTGCCTTGAATTTCGTTTAGTTTTGAGAGTATAAAATCAAGTTGTCCATTACATGTAAATTAGTGTTTACGATATTTTGATTGCAGATAGAATTTTTATCTTTACTTGTATATATTCATTAAAAATAATGAATTTTACTTTTTTGGTACTATATATAATAAATACTAAAATTATACAGACTCTTTTTATACAATATATCTGAGAAATATTGTGATAAGTTTATAACTAATAATTTATTTTTACTATTGTCAATCCATCCACTTAAAAGTTATAGTTTTGCAGAATCAGGTTTTTTACAATTGAAAAAACGATAGACAAAATATTGAAAATGGGACTTGCGAATCTTAAAGTCTTACAATAATTTTAAAACGTACAACCCTATTGAAACATACGTCATAGGTCGGCGCCGTAACGTAATCGTCTCGTACCCTCTAAATGGCTCGACCTTTTAACCAAATACTCTGAGTTCATTGGCTTGGCCTATTGCAGGATGCTAGTCTTTAAATTAAGAGCTAATTGCCATCTAAATGTCAAGAGGACTTTAGAAACTCGATAATAAAATGAATATTGTGAAGGGTTTTCTTGTCTAAATTCTAAGAAGGTAATTATTTAATTTTAGTAAATTATCGTGTCTCAAGTAAATTCAAGACAAGGCCTACCATGTTTTTTTTTAAATTTATTTTTTCTCAATATAAAGTATTTAAAAGAACCTAAAGGTGAGGACTTCACAAACATTTATGAAACGGACACCTATAATATCCAGAGTTGAACTATAATTCGTGGATCAAAAGAAAGTTTTGTCTCGTATGAAAATTGAATTCCAACCACAAAACCACCACTGCATCCGTGCTAATTAAATTAATTAACGTTGTCTTTTAGTGGTTTTTGTAGCTGTCGATAGCCGGACATAGGAAACAATTGATAAAGAAAACCGTGCACCACTAAAGAGTTACCACGTAATGTTGTGAGTGTGTGTCTGTGTAATATGTATATGTGTGTGAGTATGACTGTGTGTGTATCGTGAGGTAAATGATACTGACTGTCGCCGAAATGACGGGGCAACGAAATGGATCAAGGCTATGAAATTTATACCGACATTCTTAATGATTATTCAAGTTGCAAAAGTAAAGAAAATCACCTTTTAAATCTTAACTATTAGAATAATTTATTACTGAGGCTTGATAGTCCGATAAGTCTAATAACTTAGCTGTATTAGAAATTTACTTTTAGGCAACTTAAAGTTCTTAAATGGGTACTTTAAGAAAACGAACTATAATTTAGATAGACTTGCCCAAGGCCGTGTTTGAGTAATCAACAGCCTAGCTTAACTATGATGGTGTGGTAATGCGTTAACACGGTGTAAAAAGCTATTTTCATTAACCAATATCTACTATCGAAATTTACACTTTCCAGTAATCACGGGTCGTGCTTTGTAAAGTGATTATAATAATTATAATATTTTCCCACATCTCGCACACGGTCGCTTGATCCCGAACTAGGCAGAGCCTGTCTATTGGAATTGTAACTAGTAGATGTGAGATTTTGTATAAGAAAATGGGATGCTTTGGCATGAATGGGCCGGTTCGACCGGAGTGATATCACGACCTCGCAGAAAATCGATGTGAACCCGACTGAGTGAGGATACCGGAAACCCATTTTTATTTTTTTTAACGTGGTGGAATTCCTTTTCGCCCTTCGCTCCCCCCCGCGGGGACAGGGGGTTCGCTTCGTGTGGGACTCCTGACTGACTCTCCAGACTACCCACAAAACCACCACGGTGTGCCACTCTGCGCTTGATATGGGAGGAACCGCTTTCTTACGCCATCCGGACCCCTCCCAGAGGATACCGGAAGCCCATACCCCAACCCCTCACCCCATCTCTCTCCTCATCCCCCAAAGACTGGCAACGCACTTGTGATGCTTCTGGTATTGCGGGTGTCCTTGGGCGGCGGTAATCGTTTACCAACCGGCGATACACATGCTCGTTTGCACTCTAAACAAAAAAAAAGTGCTATTAGTTCTATTATTGTATTTCTTTCTTACGCACGTAAATAAAAATCCATGTATAAATATTATTAAGGATATTAATACCTATTTCTAGCTATAGAAAATGTTCAAATTTTTCATATGTTTTATTTAGAGTACTTTACGCACTTGCATGTGATTTTGTAATGATTACGTGTTTAAAAAGTACAGAGCTGGTTGTTAATAAAACAAGTTACTAAATGTCACACATTATGATAGCAAGAAATTAATATATTTTTTTCTTTTATGCAGGTAAACATTTATTATTCCAGTGGCATCTAATCACGTATGTAAAATCTAATTAAGTTGTGCAAGGCAAACTAGTACCTATTTTATTTTGATCTATCAAGATTATTAAAAAAATACTGCAAGTACCTACAAGTTTTTAAAATAAAATGTCTAGGAGAATATTTAGATTTTATTCACACATTTTATGTACCTATGTACGTTCTTGTATTCTATAAAGTCTTTTGTATCTGGTTAATTTCTATCTACCTTTTAGTATTAATATGATATATGAAAACAATTTATATCATCAAAGTTAACCTTGTTTATACTTTGTTTTAATAACTGACTGCCTCGGTAGCTGTTCTTGACGTCTCGGGTTCGATTTACCGGTCGGACAAAATATTTGTATATAATGCAAACATTTGTTTCTAAGTTTGGATTTTTTCTATGTATATATAATATCTAAATATCTACAAAAAATATACTAAATGAGTACTTTATTTAATCTGTTGTCTAGTATCCACACTAAAAAGTCTACTTACTTTGGGACTAGATGGCGTTGTGTGTAAGATGTCCAAAAAACATATAATAGATGGAATAAATAAACCTTCAAGTAAATAGCAATACGTTGCTGCTATTCTATGCTAGTTCAGTATAATTAATATAAGTAGTCATTGAGCAACACGGCTCTACCTCTCACTTATGCTCCTCTAAGTAAACAAGTCATAAAGTCGAACTTATTGTCACGGTATTCATTATTCTGTAAATAATGGTAATATTACACTATAGCTACTTATCTTTTGAAGACACCAATCAAATTCCGAAGCTTATTGCTCACACACAAATCAATACGCTAATACATACATATAAGTATGTAAGTATTATATGGTCGTGTTAAGAGCTATTTAATGTACAAATTAATGCAAATAGCAATCAAAAATGTTGCTCGCTAATATCCTGCTTCCACTGGCTTAGTAGGCGCGACGAAGGCCGACAACTTAAGAACTTCCACAGTTTTATTAATATTATATCTCTTTGCAGTACGTAATTGAGAAAATATCGATCTAAATTAAGATAAAGAAACTTCTAAAAGATTAATAGCTAGAGTCTGTAAAGTAAATACCATACAAGCATGTCCCAATTGTTCATATTCACGGAATGCAATATGTAGATATATTTATCACTAAGACAATCGCTTGTACGTAATCTGTGTACATTTTCCTAAACTGTTCTGACTTTAAAAATCACTTTTTACATTTGATTGTTTCCTAAAATGTGGAGAGTAACATAATGATGAAAAAAGGAAGATGAATACTTATTGGTGCTATAGGTTAAATTATAATAGAACAACGCAGAAGTTTTAAAACACATCCGAACTTAGGGTGTGTAAGCTTCACACACGCATAGGCTCTGTGCATTAATACAAACAAAGAAACCGGGAATAAATATCTATAAACTTTAAACATTTATCATGATTCGAATCTCCGACCCCTACCACAGTAGGAAGGCGGCAAACACCATTTACTTCGTCAAATCTCCCCGATACGGTAAATCATGAAATAACTGGGTGCAGTAAACATAATTTATGCCTGTCCTGAACTTTGGTACCGAGCTGTCCCAAATGCTAGATCGCTGACTGTTTTGTACGAAACAATGAGTTATTGAAGCATTACTCACGGAATAATCTTGGTTAATGTCAACTGCAAGATTGATGAATAAGATTAATTTCTTCAGACACCTAAATTTCACAATATTGTTTGCGAATTGGGTTTTTGTTGTTTGAGTTAATCTCTAAGGTAATTTTGTATGAGGTAAGTTTTGATCCTAAAAGGAATAAGTTCCTATCAAAATTATAAGCTGCAATTTACCGGTTATATTCAGTTAAATTGCCAAAGTGCAGTCACGTTTGCTTTGATCTATTAATACTTCCTACCATACTGGCAAAACCCAAGAACAACCAACACTTTATTTCAATAATAATATAATTAGACATGTTTACACACTTATTTTAAATTATATCAAAATTTGGTTTTTTAACAATCTTCACTTCACTTGTTCAAAAGGGAGAGGAATAAACAATATAATAGCTTATTAAAAGTATCAAAATATATGAAAAACATAAAGAAACTAACATTTATTGTTTCATTAATAATACCTGCAGTATAACTTTCACTGCGTTTATGAAGCGTACTTACACATGTGTGTACATACACATAAGGTAGTTGTGCATGTGTGGTGTCTTATTTAATTGCAATATTTTATACGTAGTTTACGCATTAATGTAATAAACCTTGATAGTTAGTTGCAAGTAAAAGTATTTCTCTGTGAAACCTTAAACAGGAAGGTATGTGTACGACCCAAGGTGATTGAGCAATAATTCGTGGCACGCTCGTAACAGCTTAGCTATTTGCACTAGATCAATTCTGTTATAAAACAACCTAACTACTCGTAATAAATAACGTTATTTAGTAATACGGAAGCGTGTTTTAGTATTAAAATAATCGTAATAGCTGATGTCTTGATTAATAAAGGTTCTTACAGAAAATTGCGTTCATACTTAGCGTCGCATAAAATCTTGATTAATAGTAAAGCACTCTTACTTAGAAACATACAAATTGAAGCTAATTGTTGACTAGTAAATTTTGCAAAAGTTGTTGATGGAATGTCCACATTTGGTAAAAAAAAAGGCTGCGTAAAATCAAGTTGTTGTAAAATTTGTATCTTGATTTTCAAGTCTACGTATGAGAGGAGATACAACCATATGTAATATAGAAATGACAAGTCTTTTTTATTTATTTATCATACTTGTTACACCTACGTATATTGAGAAAAATTACGGCGGTCCGCCTACAAACGAACGGGCCGATGGCCGTATCGTAACTACGGAATCGTAAAATGTAGTAAACACCACTACCACCAAACAAATTTAAATTAATTACAAGAAAAAGAAAGTAGAAATATTGACATTGCTCTCGATCAAACTGTAACAGATAATAATTAGAGCATTCTTAATGCTGCAAATTATGTAAAGAGAAAGTGATTTGCGGCGTAATTAATCGATTTTACAGCTGACGTGTAATCCGTTAACGATACTAGAATAACACGGAAAACTTTACACCGGATGCTTTTATTGCAAATGAGTATATTGTTCATTGATATAGACGAGTCTAAACCCTTTTGTGTAAACTTTGAGATGTATTTTTGAAGGGGTCAATTTATCGATTTAGATAATTCGAGTGATACAAATAAAAAAATCTTTACTCAAGTCTCTAAAAAATATAAAGTAGTAAATTGACTTATACTGAAAATGTGAATATAAGTTCACTTGTTACGCTTTCACGCCTAAATCAATAAACCGATTTAAATAAATCTTTCACTTATGGAAAGCTATATTATTAGCGTGCTACTTTTTAACTCAGCAACCAACGTATATGCTGGGGGAACTGGACACAAAAGCCTTTTCGTTTTGGAATATACAAGTTTTAAAAATTAAAAGATATACAGAAAATTACTATGACGGTCTTTGTTTGTGTTGTTAAATATTTCTTGCACTTACTAAAATTCGCAAATACTAAACTAGAATATCAACAACATTCGTGCCTATAACGATCGCTTCAATTGACCCGATTTCGAGCAAGGTGACAGAACGGCGCTTGCGCATCCGATCGTCTCAGTCCTTGGCACAGAACGAATACACTCCATGGATCACATCACAGGCCCTATTGTTGTTTAATAGACAATGTTGACCTACAACGAACATCTTTATGATGCGTAAGAGTCGATTTGTGGAGGGCAAAGATTGGTATAGAATGTTAATAACCATTACTAAGGTATTTGTTGAAAATGAATACATAAAAGAACACACTATTGCAAACATAAAATGATGCAATAATCAGTCAACACTTAAGCTCTTAATGAGAAATACCCTTAGCTTTATTAATAAAATACTTACTATTTACCTTTTTTTGCCTTCCTGACTGCCTCGTTGGTCTAGTGGTTAGCGTAAGCGTAAGTGTAACTACAAATCAAGAGGTCTTTGGTTCGATTCTCGGGTCGGACTGCTGTTGGGTTTTTCTTACAAGACATTCTTAATAGCAGCACAGAGTATGGAATACGGCGGTGTTTCCCGCACGTGCCTATGTGAGCACATTAAACCGTCGGTCCCGGTAGTCGTGAGCATCTATGGCATCGTTATTGGGAAGTCAGTGCCCTCAAATATACTGAAAACTAGTTCACCTTCGAATTCAGTTCACCCTCAGGGTTGTGGAGGTCCGATGCCAGTCGCTCCATGTAAAAACTGATATACAGGTAAAAACTGTTTAACTAATAGCCGACCTCAAATCGTGGGGATAATAAAGGCTAGGAAGATGAAGCTGATGACTCACAATTTCTCTTTTTATCAATCAATCAATCAACAACCCATAATGTCCCACTGCTGGGCTCGGGTATCCTCTCAGGAGAGGATTAAGGCTCTGCCATATCTCTCAGGAGAGGATAAGGTTAGGGATCAGGTTATAGTTAGGTATAAAATAAAGTCGCTTCCGCTGTCTGCTCGCTGAAATCGTTTAAACTACCAAAGGGATTTTAATGCAGTTTTCAGTGCTAAATAGAGTGATTCAAGAGAAAGGTTCATATATAAAATATCATAGTAAAATAAATCCGAGAATACCAATAACATCCGTGTACAATAAATAGTATTATATTAAGCAAGTCGCAAGCAAAAGATCAAATAACTTTTCCTCATCAGTTCCTAAAACGTGTGACATTTTCACACACTGAACATACGAATATTATTACATATACTTATCTCCATTATATATGTATCTCAGTTCACAGTAATGTACACTACATTTAACATATTCGCGGCATCGTTTAAAATATTTTGCATCTAAATCAACGCCCATAATTTTCCAGCAGACACCATGAAAGGGCAGTGCTACGAACAGCCATAGAATGGCGGCACGTGAATAAGACAAGCCGCAAACAAGGGGTTTACATGAGAATATAGAATAGCTATTGATATTACCATTCATGGCGAATCGCTTATTTTCCATACAAACGTTTTTTTTACTTCGACTGTTTATATAAAACTTATAAGTCACGGTATAGTCAAAGTGTATATGTCGTTAAGTTACTGAACACACTTTTGATATTAGTTTTACAATAGTTTTTAACACGAAACTATATAAGTATATAAAAATATTTTTGTAACCACTTCTTTAGTAAGTTATATACATTGAAGAATGATATTTGGAATAATGAAGTCGTTAAAATTGTCTGATTTCTTTAATAAATTTCTGTATTTATTCTGCAAAAGATATGATAGCGGCTACATTAAGCTACACACGTCTCGTACATAAATATACCAGTTACTATCACTAGGTCAAATCTACAACAATATATAATAAATAAATAAATAAATATTTCAGACATCTAATACACAACGCCATCTAGTCCCAAACTAAGCAGAGCTTGTATTATAGGTACTAAACAACTGATATAAGTACATATATACTTTTTTTTTGTAAATACATACATATCATACATAGAAAACACCCAAACTCCGAAACAAACATTTGTAGATCATACAAACATTTGACCCGACCCGGGAATCGAACCCAGGACCTCAAGAACAGCAGTCGCATACGCTACCGCTGCGGCACCGAGGCAGTCAATAAACTAAAACTAAACTAAAAATAAACTTTATTAACATATCACCACGTTTGTATAAGTACATAGGTTACTTTTAAAAATATTTTGTATTTATTCCATACGGTTGGGTATAACAGACACAATAAAAGATGACAAGTACTAACCGGGTTTTAATATTATTATTGGACTGGGAGATTCGATAGAGATATAGACTAGAGATGTAAACATATATCTACTTTTTATTCTGTATTTGATAATAAAAAAGTAATTTTAAAACATATTTACAATCGTGTTACCGGGTTCATGAGTTGTTTTTCATTTAAAATGAGCTTAATATATCACGCTTTGAGTCAATAGTGCCCTAGCGGAACTGATCGACTTAAGGCTTTCGGTAAACCTTGCCATAAATAGATTATGATAATTGTATGTTTGCTGCCGTACGTAGGTTATGTTATGTAGGCTATCCTGTTAGTGTATTGGTAAGTGATCTTGACGGCTAAGGTTGTGGTCCTGAGTCCAATTTCAATTAAAAAAATACATAGTACTATAATTCATCCAAACAATGAAGTTCTACAATATGAAAGTAAAACATTTTATTACTGTACTAACTTTTAAACTTTCGCGTTTCATGATATAATAATTATTTTCACGGGAATTAACGCGACTACCTATTTAAAGGTATTACTTACCTCATACAGTCTGTGACAGCTTCAGTCAGCCTTGACCACGGCCAGTGCAACCTGGTCGAAACGTCAGGCAAATCAAAGGTATGTAATACCTTCAAATAAGACATAACGTTAATTCCCGTGAAAATAATGATTATATTCATACTGTTTTTTGTAGTAATAGAAGCTCTTTTTGAAGCGATCAAAACATATTTTACACCACGAAGTAATATATACTTCAAGTCTATTAGGTTTCAATTTGTTCGAATGTACGTCACTGATCAATCCATTACTATAAAGTACTATAATTAACATAAAATTTTAAATCATTTAAAGATTCGATCCATAGTTGGATTGACAAGTGAGTGGATATGACCTTTTGTCTTTAAAAATTAAGATATTAATAGATCGTACAACTATATATTAAATGGTAGTTCGCCTTAAAGCTCAAATTAAAGGTCGAGGCTTCGGTACATCTTATTGGACTGCCTTTTTTTAGTTATAATTTATGATACGCTAAGGTATACAATCAAAACATTATTCAACATATTATTAGATACCTATCTAAATACCAAGTTACCATAGCGAATACCTTATATTAGTTTGCACAAAACAAGACTAAACAATTCTTATACATAGCAAACACACAAAGGCAATTACGTTTTCACGGCAGCAGCATAACAAATGTTCTCTATTTCTACAATCGCATGTTGCTTTATTTATTACTAACCGACCGAAAGAACTTGGTATCGCCAAAAATTTTTCTGGAATATTTTCTAAATCGCACTCAGTTTTGATATTATGAGATTTAAAAAATCTGATTTTAGTAAAAAATATTGTATTTCCTTTTATTTATTTTTGTACCAACCTTTTTCTGACAATCACAAACACGAAAAACCAAAAATGTAATTTGTAATAAATATAAGGTGGTTCATTTCTATTTGTAAAGTTTGAAAAAAAAATTAACTAATATTATCTTTGTTACGAAGTAAATTGTTTTATTTCACTGCAGGGTGTTTCGATATTTTAAATACTAACAAATATTCATTATAAATGCGTTACGCTTTCAAGGTTTAACTAGTTAACGTAACGTCGTAAAATTATGCGTACTTGCCTTTCATTGCGATAGAAAAAATAACTATCATTTTATTAACAGCAGTTATTTTTAAACAAAACCTTCGTTTTCCATAAATGAAACATGTTAGAACTAACCCAAAAAGAAAGTAGTATACTGGTAACCTCTCGTTAACAAATTGAATATAAACTATGTTCATACGAGTAGGTAAATCCGGTATTAACAAATCAGCTTTTACTTTCAATGAAACAGCGCTCGCATTGCTTCCGCAAATGAAAGTGCTCTGATACTAGCAAAATAAATTTATCGATATCGATATATTACAATATGACAAAAAATATTACAAACATGTGCCCTCTGTGAGCCACTAAGGATATTGATGAACCATGTTATTAATATGCCATATTAATTTATATGAGTTTACTTATCACATTACATACAGCAGCGATTTTATCACTGCAAAAAACAGTAGACAGATTCCATATAATGAGAGGTTATATTAAAACCGATATTTTATTGTCTGCTAGGTAACTATGGTTTTTACGCACAAAAACCGACGCCATCCATATAATCTAAAACCTTTTCTATAAATAATTGATCACGATATTTTTTGTTAAATCTAATACAGTTCCGCGTTTACTCTTAAAAAAAATAAGTTGCCAGTTAGAAAAAAAGACTATAAACAAGTTTATGATACGCTAAATCCTAACTTTTTACAACTTATTTGCTTTGTTTCGATATCGATATTTTAACACCAATATTAAATTATACTATATGAGTACCAGTTTTATTTATCGATATATTTTTAATTAAGGTGTAGTCACGTCACTAACTCGTTTATTAAAGTATACGGTGATCAATGACCGCAAAACTTTCTTCTTTAAACACTCGATATTTACTCATACCATATGAAGCAGTATAAGTAATAACTACAAATGCCTTAACTGTTTCACTTCCATGATGGTTTATTGTTGGATTGATACAAAAAGTATTTGCGGGTATATGGTTCATATATTTCATTTCATGGCTTTTGTACCAAAAACTCAGTATTTTTCTTGATATTGCTATATTTAGCTAGACTGTGATTGCTGTGCATCGGAACTCAATCAGGCTACAACTCCACCGAAGTTTTAGGCAATAGAATTAAACCGAACAAAACCTTATGGTATGCTATACTATGCCTGACATACGAAGAAACCGGGCACAAAATTCAATATATCATCCAGATCAGGTTACCCCAGACCCTAATGTATAACCGGATGGCGTAAGAAAGCGGTTCCCGGATCTCTCCCGTCTCAGGCGCAGAGTGGCATACCGTGGTGGTATAGTGGGTAGTCTGGCGAGTCAGTCAGGAGTCCCACACAAAGCGAACCCCCTGTCCCCGCGGGAATGGAGCGAAGTGCGTAAACGCATTCCAATAGGTAAAAAAATAAAAAATAAAAAGACCCTAATGTCACAAGACTACCTTAGTACGGAGACTTCATTCACAGTCTATGAAGTACCGAGATACTCTCAAGGACACAGCTTAGTGGCACTCTTAATAAAATTTCCAGTATTAATTTTACTCATTATTAAAGTGTAAGGTTAGTTTGAACTGTATTGTAACCAAACAATAGACTTTCTATAAATTTCATGGAGTATTGAAGCAGAATTCCGTCGTGTCAGACCTTGTACCATGAACCTGATCACCATGATCCCATGATCAACTTTCTCAATGGCATTGTTTCGAAGAAAAATCAGTAGGTCACCTACTTATTCATAGACAGAACATACTTTAGTAGGCTGTTTCTTTAAGAATCGTATATCAATAAATGTATGAATTATAGTTTTTTACCCATATACGGCGAATTATAAAGGAAGGTTTTTATAATTTTGATAGCCTATGTATGTTAAATTGTAGCGTCTAAGCTAATGAATCGATTATAATAAATGAGATGTTAATAGATTCGTAATAATGGCGGGAGATATAAACTTTATACATTTTATCGGGTTATAGTTTATTCAACTTTTTCTTGTCATTATTATTATTTTTGCAGAATCTAATTAAACGTGTATCTTTTAAGGTCATTATAATCATTATAGATTCTAAACTGATACAATTTAACATATTTGTAAAAACTATTATCGAATCTAAACCTTACTAAAAAGGACGTTTAGAGTCTGGCGTTTTTAATTCTTTGTTTAATTTCCTTTGCCAGTATTACTTGACCTGCAATTTTATTAAGTCTTTTACCACGTCAGGTCACATTCTTGTCTAGATTTATATATGAACATGATATATTTTCATTGTATTCAATTGTTGTTATGAAGGAATATTTCTAATATTTCTAAAGTCAAAGAGCATTTAGAGTATTAAGTTTGTACTTGTAACATTTTATAATTTATCACGTTTCTGTTGCAAATGGAAAACATACAAACGTATTGTTTATCCTCATCTAATCGCACAACAGTTCTAAAAGAACTAATAATTTCAGCACCGGTAAACAATTTCTCATCAAGTTCAAATCATATTTCAGAGTAACTACGCAAATAAAATCGCAATCAGAAAGATGACACAGATCCAAAGATACATAGACCGAAGGTTTTGCATCCCTCCATTTTGCATTAAAACTCATTTTAAACAAAAAATTTAGACATTCTTAAGAATCTCACTACGATTTCGTTTCCGAGTCTTACAATGTCCTTTCCGTATATTTCATTGACCTGTTCGTGGTGAACTGTTTCAAACAAAAAACACATTAAACTTAACAATTTTATACCAATTTAACACGGTTTCGTTAAATTATACCTTTAGCATGCCTTTATACACTGTCATTGAATTTGACTTTGCGCGAAATGTATTATCATAACTTTGATTCTTTTAAGAGCTTTTTGTATATTATTTTAGTATATAAATAAAATATTTTATCACATAAATAGTATTTCATAGTACGGTAATAATCATATGTTCTTTATTCCTTAGTGATGAAGTTTGGCTAAGCCACGTTGACTTGCATAGTTGTTGTCGATAGTTTTTTTCACACTTTCGCTTCGCACGATTTGTGCATTCAACCAATCCAAATAGTTGGCTTCTTTAGTTGGGTCTTAAGACACCCACAGGATTAAGGATGGTGACACATTATATTCTCAAACCGTCACCACACGGATGTATAGCAAATAATTTGAATATAAACTACCTTTAAACTAACATTTTCATACGATTTTGGTTTGTTTTTCAAATCAAATCTTATTTTTTCAATATCACTTGTGATGTACCATATGTAAAAACCTCTAAAAGTACAAAATTCAAATTGAAATTATTCGTGACTGTTGAAATAACACGTAATTGAATTAGATGAAGGAACAATATCAGTGGGTACACACCATTTCATTAAAACAATTGACATACCCTTGACTTGAGTCACGAATGTCCTTATTACTGTATCTAATGTATGGTCTATAACTATGGCTGTGAAGAGAATCTAATAACAGAGCGACTTGCATCTTATCTATGCAATGTAGAATCATGTAATAAGACAAACTTAGTGTGGAACGATGGTAATTATACTACACCATGTTGCTATAGAAGACTACAGACGCATATTAGAATATAAATAGATAGGTGTAGAATGGAACGATAAATTCGGTGTATATTCTAAAATCAAACCAATTTCCCCAGAACCTAGTTGATGCACGACAATGGAATAGGTAGAGAGAACCCGTCTAAAACCAAGTTTAAGAGGACTTTCGAGAAAATCTTCCAGTGCTTCTTAAGTTTAAACTGTTATAAAAATGAAAATTAAGAAAGGAATCAGTGAAAAAGTATTATATATTTCATAGTTATAAGAATAGTTTTCAACAATTTGGTGTAAGTGTATATTGTAGGAGTATAAGAAATTGATCCAAAGATAGACTGTCTAAACTTATCAAGTAAGATGTACGAATTTAGAACACTAATGCAAAACACCAATCAAAAGGTAGGGCGGCATGCATGCGCGAGAAATGACACAAGTCGGTGATTGGGCATGCGTAAGCGCAAGGTCGCAGCTCACCGCTCAACAACTCACTACGGGACTGGTTCGACGACCGTTTTGTTATTAGACACAGTTAGCGACTTGTTAATTGAATTTTTTTTATGAAATACAGTGTACTTAGTGTGTCCCTTATTCGGAGGGAAATAAAGTTCAATGAAACAGAAAATACTCAAAATTCGATTATACGGCAGACTAAAGTACTAGTTACAAATTATTAATTAGTTTCTATATATTATCACATTAAAAAGTATAACTGGGGCATAAACTCACCAACTTCTAATTATTAATATACACATTACGTATCCAAGATGACCTAAGAATTAAAAAGTAAACTTCATTATACCTGGGATAAGGAATAGTAGCTTTATCCTGGCAATTGAATTCCTAGTAAGTTGACCGTCTGAAATCTAACTCTTGAAATCTAAAGCATAATAAATACTTGACAATATATAAGAAACCTAAGATATTTTGATTTTAAATTTCATGTACTAAAATTTGTAATCTTTAATTATTTCAACTTACTCCCCCCAGTCTGGCGCCTAAATATCGGTACAAGGAATTCTTCTCCCATTTTAATAATAATAATATTATATGTACTAATATTTCTAAGGCACCTAATAACACTTTATGTATATAATAAAACTTGACCCACATAGCTTTCCTCAGATCACGCCTACTGCAGAGGTCAAATAAAGTATGAGTTCATTGATAATACTATAACATTATAGTACGCTGCCTTTCATTGTATGGCTATTATCACTTAGTCACTGAGCACAATGTCACTACAAAGACCGCGAATGTAGAAAAACATAAGTAAAAAAAACATAACAATAAATTAATAAAAAGTATAATAAATCGTGACTTCATGCACGCAATGTATATTATAAAAGTATTAAAGTAACCAATTCAATATACCAAACCAACAAAGCAAGGTTCAAAGAAATACCATAATACATGCCTATTATTTCTTTAGCAGCCACATGCTGGAGCGGTCAAAGACATCGCGATCTTTCACTTTCCACATCAAGTAACAGAATATAAATTCTTGATGCAAATACTTTCGTCACTATCGTTCAAACTACCATCAAACTTAATAGTTTCTCCCATTGAATCGAATATAATATATACAAAGTACCAAAAGGATCAAATAGAAATTCTCAATCAGTAAACAAAGCCAGACCTTGAGGACTAAGTTGAATACCAATGAACGACCAATGTGGGCATTCTCAGGGCAATACCAACGAACGGTTTTGAGAAAACGATATTCCGATACAACGTTACCGAAATACAAATGAAGTACAAATTCCTACGTCGTCATTATACAATACGATACATGAGAACTTTTGGTTTATAATGACAATGAACTAGATTTGGAAATCAAGAACAAACAGACACGTTCATTATATATTCATCGTTTCATCGTCACCAAATACTAGTTTTGGTTTTAGCTTCAATTTCAATTCGTAACACAAAGTATGAACAATAGGATAACAATAGAATTAAAATGGAATAAATAAGATTCAAGAACCACAAAAAAAAATTTACAAGCAATCTAAAAGTCCCTCCAAACTATCTTAAGTAGCACAACCATAATGAATATCGATATTAAAACATGTAAATTGCTTGTGGTCACCAGAGCTGATAAACATTGCAATGTTGTTTATTACCGTTTATATTCTTCACATTCAATGTTATTAACATTAACTACGATTGGCAAAGTTCCAACAACAAAAAATATAGTCTACGTCTTCTGAATACAAATTGTTTCACTTTGCACTAAGAAGTTAAATCATTGCTTTTGTGTATTCATGTTAGCTAAAATCTAAAAATAGTAAATAAAAATATTTTTTTCTGAATATTTTATTTGAAGTCCATCATTATTTTCTCAACTGTTTCATTTTCCTACGTTAGAAGAAGACGGTGAAAATAATACGCTTTGTTATATTCTTTAGAAGATGCTTTTCATTGCTGTCTTAAAAATTAAATTATTTTTGTAATTGACTTTACTAACGATGTATTTTGTGTCTTTACAGAATTGGTCTTTGTGGATTTGATAACCCACATCGAGATCAGAAGACAGAGGAAGTCAGAAGGCACATAGGACAAGTAAGTAAAATTTTATAGTTTTGGAAATGGACGTATCCTAGGCGATCTGTTTTGAAATGCATGTTTGATGAGCGAATTAGTACGAGAGCCGCTGAAGATCGACTTAGACCCATCTTCTGGCCAGATGAGACATTTTCTTTTGAAATTTTGTTAGTCAAATAACACGCCTACGATAGCTTGCCAATTGCACATCTGTCATGACTATAATTAATTCAATTAATTTTAATCACTTTTTTCATCACCTTCACTCTATTGATAACCAATCGATTTAATTCGGAAGAATATAACCGTTTATGTACATCTTTATAAATACATCTTTATGATCCCCGTGAGACTAGTACTAATGATGTAGACACTGATTACACTGATATACACATATCTGATGAATTCTGACACACATACTAAAAACTTTGATGAGTTCACGACCGAACGAGCAAATACAGAAACAACTTCGCAATTTATGCCTAACGAATCAGACGTATTAGCAAACAAATAGAATGACGCAAGGGGTGAGAAAAGTTCTGCTCACCTCTGCCAATAACGGCTACAGTTACTTTAAGACTACTCATTGTCATATAATAATCCTCTGCTATTCATAAGCCTCTCCTGAGAAATAGGGTATTGGTTTACTATCACCACGCGGTCCAGACAGGTTTATATATGGTTTGTGTTTCGTTTGCCTCCTCTTTACAGTGCGGTTATCCTATTTAGCACTGCTATGAGCATAGTTTGCTGCTGTCTTATCTTAGCTTAGCTCTAACAACACCTCCGGGATGAATAGGGATGTTGACCATCTGTATTCTTAATTCATCAATATAGACACACGTAACCTACTCTTAAATGAGAACCTATTTCAAAACATCAGCCTTTCAAATTGGAATTAAAATCAAACAAAAAATCAATCGTGAATCAAATTGACACAACACGTGAAACATAATAAAGGAAGTGTTAGTGTACAAGAATGTAACATGAAATTCAATATGTACTCGCCAAAACCATGATGGAAAATAAAAAATAACAGAACAATAGAATTGAAAACTTTTAAATGCTAATGAGATGCGATATAAGCTGTCAAACACAAGGCTAATGTCAAAATGTTCAAACGGAAGATTGAGTTTTTTGATGTCTATTCCTAAAACTGAATTCCAAATACGGAACCATTATATCTGTAAAAAATATGAATATGTGGTATATGAACTGTGATACATTGCACTCTTTCGCCTTTTACGTTCGCTATATTTAATAATTACCTTAATAACTTTAGATGTCTCAGATATTTGTTATCTAATCTCAAACTATGTGGATTTTGTACTATAGTAATCAGTATGAATTTGTGGTTTATACAGTGTGGTCCCATATGAGATTTGAACCCACAACACTCAGTAAAAAAGGATGAGGTTGGAAAAGAGATCAGGATTTAATTAACCTTGAACTGAGCAGGCAATTTTTATTAAATGCATACTCCTTTAAACATAATAAAGTCTTTTGGCCATGGAAAAACATAGCAAATGAAAATATTTCAACAACACTTACAAACCATTAGCTCTTTGAATTCAATACCTGTGTTTATCTTCAGAATAAATCCAATATTATTTGTTTGCGTAACTACAAATCATAAATCACATTGCAATAAAAATCAACTCGAAATAATAACAGTGATTGTCTTTATTCCGATTGATTATACACACAGCGTGGAATGTAATAAACATGAGTAAGGCCGGGAGCTTAATGAGAAAAATGATCAGCAACTTTATTATCCATATCTAACATGTTCTTGAAACAAATAATTCGTATCTGTGAGGTCACACTACGATCTGTGAGTATCCGGCCTAATATAGCTTCCAATCAACCATGAATTCGTTACACTGTGTCTTGGGTGGGTGGTGAATGGCCTAATCTGTTGCTTATTAGGATAAAAACTAAATGTTATTTAATTCAGATATGTGGCTCAAACAACAAACAAACAACAACCCATAATGTCCCACTGCTGGGCTCGGGTCTCCTCTCAGAAGAGGGTTAAGGCCATACGTCCCCACGCTGGCCAAGTGCGGGTTGGGGACTGGCAAGAATACGTTGTGGCTACGTAAATCTTGCCGTTGGATGTTTTTAAGCCGCCCGAAGGCTTCCAACTAAGCTTCACGACTGTTATCGTATGATAACAACCGGGACCGACTGCTTAACGTGACCTCCGAATCACGGAGACGCTCATGGTAACATGCCACCAGCGGTCACCCATCCAGGTACTGACCGCGCCATCGTTGCTTACCCTCGATAATTGTTTCTAATCACCGAGTGCAACTGGGCTATGAGCGCCTATATATGTGGCTCAGTGATAAGGATTAGATATTTCTAGTTCCTTTTGTTGGATTAGGTATTTTTTTAATAAAGTTAAGGTTTTTTGGAATACCAAACTAAAGTCTGGATGTCAAAAAATTGAGAATATACCTAAGTACATTGTTCAGAATAAAATTACTTATTAACCCAACTGAGAGACTTTTTTGTCAATACATAAAAAGCTTTAAAAACTGCCATTTCATGAGAAATTGACTCGAAATACAGGATATTCGGTGGTACATTATATCAAAAAGAAAGTAATAATGTGATGTAAACTTAAATAATAATTTTCTAGAGTTATGCCCTCAAAGTTTACCCTTCTTTTAGAACATACTTAACCGTAAGTATTTGTTCAGAAATAATTGATTGTGGATCAGAATTGATGTTTTTTAAGTAATCTAATAGAACAAATTATCCAAGACACCGACGGAATTGAATTCCAACATGCGACAATTATACAAGCATTCAAACAAACTACATGCAACTTCCACTACCGGTCTTCTACTAATAAATTAATAATGAGGCGTTAGTATACGCCTTTGCTTAATATGGGGATGAAAGAAACATGTTAGACAATAAGGAAATGAGCTTACGTTGTTTCTCGTGATAGATGAAACTTCAATTGAAACGTAATCGCTCATTGAATTGAGTGTTTTATATTTAAAGTAGAGCAGTAAAATTAGGTCAGAAGCTCTTAATTTAAACTGAACCATAATAATCGTACGTAATCACGGAAATACTTGTAACAACAATCAACCTTTATGTTTTCATTTATCAAAGTACCAATAGTTGTCAATCGTAAAAACCGGTATAGCAACGGAAATAATATCTAAGTAACTCTTGTCATATAAATGTTAAATACACATTAAAATTAAATAACAGTATTTTTAAAGTAATAACTACAGTAGACAAGGAAGCATGTAACTCATACATATTCCTTAAGATCGTGTCGTATCGTTCCATTGTGACAATGATTCGTGTAGAACTGTTGCTGTCGAAGTTACAAGGTTGTTGAAAAACAGCCTTACATTAGAATATAAAATCTCATTAGGCCCTTATTCTTTTCAATACAGTTTCCAAAAGGTGATTACAAATTACACATCAAAAACTCAATGGCTTTTCATGTAGTCTGGTCTATGCCTCAAGCACAAAATTGAAACTATGAATGAGCTAAATTAAAGCACATGTGTACGTACATTCTAAGACTAAAGACGCCCATAGATCTTTTTCTTCTGGTATTAAATATTTTTGTTATACAAATATATTAAATACCATAAAAAAGATCTATGCCAGTATCTGAAGACCTAAGTGCCTGGCACTGATCAAAGTGCATTCGCATTAATTAAATTCGTAGTATTAATGACATATATGTAATGATATATGAATATATGTGTATCCATTTTCTAAACCCGTATCGTACACTTTGCTTTGAATGAGTCTAGATAGAGAAGAATTCAGGATATTATAACATATCTCATCATCTAAGACATAGATGAATGAATTTTGTTTTTGTTAATCTCAGACAGCTATTGGAATACCTTGTAGCATTTCAATATTCTCACACTCCAGGTCAAACAATGAATATAGGTAAAATATATTACCGTCAAATTTATTTTGTCTTCCGTGTATTTGATTAATACGAACGTATACAATGGTATGACATGAGCTGCAGGTGAGGCTGTGATGTCATAGGTCAGAACGGAACCAACACGAACGGTCGAACACCTCTGTCCTGTCATAAATCATAATAGTTTGTACGTTGATGTAGAAACTATAACGTTCGACTGTATTAATCTTTTTGATTTAGATAAGGGCATAGGTTGTGATGTAAACCGAGTAAAAAATATGTTGATATTTGATTAAGTATCAGCTATCAATAGTTTTGAGCACTGTAGACAAATTATCACGCTCACATAAATTCGTGCTCTTCTCCCAATTTTATTTGAAATCAGCTCAATGTTAGAAATTCATGAATTGGAAAGGCTGGTTTCTCTTATGGTTCCTTTTGAGACTGTAACTGTTTCCAGACATGGCAAAGAATAAAAGAAAACTAATAAAAAAATATCTAGGCTACCGAATACAAAGGACTATAAAGGGAAAATAGGACTGAAATTGTAGTAGCTCAAAGATAGAGTATATATCTATTATTTTTTGCATTTGATATAAATCGATTGATCTATTCATATCTGTAATAAAATGTGAACTACATGAAAATAGGGAACTATAGACATCGTAAGTCAATATTTCTTATAATGTTCTAGACAAGTCAATGGTGCCTCCTTGCCTATTATTGGTCTTGAACTTCACCTTTATTCTTTTCTGCTACTTATTTCTAAACTACAATGTTTAATCATCCGGTCGACATAATCTTTTTATGTCACTCACAGAGTAACATCCGTCTTCAAAGGTCTCATGGGTGATATAAAAAGACTTTTAAGAAGATAATTTATGTTAATTAAGGCATTGTTGTATACACCCATGTTTATAGTTCAATATGCATAAAGATTCAATAAGAAGATCACCTTCGATAACTTTTTGTGTGTATAATACAAACGGTATTCACAAATACTATGACCTCATTAGCAAACTTGTATATAGCCTATAGAAGAGCAATTTAAATACACAAAACCACCTTGGCAGTTCAAAATAGAAGTTTTCGTTTTTTGGTTATTAGCTGGTCCTCCGATTAAATCTGACTATTTTATTTAAGTATTAGGTGCCAAAATGACTCCATTCTGTCTGATGGATATTATTAGTAGAATCCAAAAGTGGTGGTCACCATCCTCAATGATTAGGTCGACAATACAGTAGGATGACTCACACCATGGTGACTGTGACAGTGAGATGCTTTTTCAAGCACCGCTGAAAGGATTTTATTCATTTGCGCATAAACACACAACCAAGTCATTCCTAGACAAGTATTACAGTCACAGAGAACATTACCGTCTCTCAGATAGTACTATTATCCTCCAGCGATATTTTTTCCTTGCTTTTAAGAGTTAGAACTTTACAAAAAATTTAACGCTTTTAGGGAACAATCTCCAGTTTATATAGGCACCTACTTATTTAGGTGTTCTCACAGTCTGTTTTGGCAAGTAAACCACAAAGTAAACCATACTATTGTATTTAATGATCACCACTTTGAAACCTTGCTACCATTCCATTAAAATCTCATAAATGAGAATTTTCGTGCAACAGAATTTTAAGATCTGTCATTTTGTAATGAAAGATTCAATTGCAACATCTGTGGTTTTTTGTGGTAGATATAATGTCAAATTAATGAGAGCGAGGTGTTCGGATTATATTTGGGAGTTACTCTGAATGTGTCTTTGACAAAATTGAGATTAAAGATGTAATTTTATGAACGACTGGCTGAGCCCCGCGGTTCAAAGATATTGTGTAAATTGTATCATTACAAACGATGTTATTCTGATGTATAAGCTATATATTTGTAATGTTTCAATAAAATCCATTCGTAGTTTTTACGTGAAAGAGTAATAAACATCCATCTATACTTACAAACTTTCGCATTCATACTATTAGTAGGATGTAGTTCCTGCCGTTCTCGCCCGTTAATGTAGATTTTGTCAAACAATGAACACATCTCTCGGAAACAGTACCTCTAAGGTAAAGCGGAAAGGATAACAAACAATTGAAGAACTTATCTTCTCATATTCAGTATTAGCTTTTTCATAACTCTTCAGTAGCGTAGTTATCATCGACAACTGCCTTTAAGAGTCCCCTGCTGGACATAGCCCTCTTTCTGGACATTTGGCGTAGTCATATTTCCATCGATTTTCAAAAGCCACCACTAACGCGATCATTTTTTCTATTTCTAGTTTTCATTTATCTAAATTTGTTATGTGTATATTTAGACTAGCTGACTCAGCAAAAGTAAAAAAAAAATATCTACTATTATATCCTTATCATTTAGGGATATAAAAATAGATTTTGGCCGATTCTCAGATTAACCCGTTCTTTTTGTCCGAGATTGGTATGCACACAAAATTTCATAAGAATCGGTCCTGCCGTTTCGGAGGAATTAGGTAATAAACACCGCGACACGATAATTTTCTATGTTAGATTATGTACAAGTATGATAACTAGTAGTTTTGCTACCATATCACAGGCTCTCAGAAACAAATCTGTCCTTGAACTACATTAGACTAACATGCAGAGTTACTCTACAGTGTCCTGTACTACTAATAACTTACACATTTACAATATTCGAGTTACGATTCGTTAGCATTTGCTAATGCTAATTTTGTTTTTGTTTGTTAACAGGGTGTTAAAATCAAAATGGACGATGCTGGTAACATACTCATCAGGCGCTACTCCAAAAGTAGCGTGTTTGTGAAGAGTACAGCGGCTACAAGTAACGAAGAGACGGCTATTGGACAAGACATAGTCAAACTACCTGGATACTCACTGGAACAAGAAAAAATATTTAAGGTAACTACAATATTTTTAAAAGAAAGTAAGTTTATATACATGTACTAGCTGACCCGGCAAACCTTTAAAAATAAAAGTATATTTTATTTAGGGATGAGTCACCTTTATCATTTAGGGGTATGAAAAAAAGACGTTGGCCAATTCTCGGACCTTCCCGATATGCACACAAAATTTCATAAAAATCGGTCCAGCCGTTTCTAAGGAGTTTGGTAACAAATACCCCGACACGAGAATTTTATATATGTACCAACGGCCGCCCGCAACTTCATACGCGTGGAGTTAGTTATTTGCACATAATTTTTAAATAAAACATCCATTCTTATGGTATAGTAAGCAGTTGTTTTCAATAATTCTTATATTTAAATAACATTTAAAATCCTTATGCTTACTACCCGTTAACTTTAACATCACTAACATTGGACTTTCATATAAACTACCATCCTCTGTTTTAACCCCAAAAGAGGGTTGATTTCTAAAGATCCATTATTAGTACACCTCCACACCATCTATAGAGCATACATTTTAAACTTCAAGCCTCTTACTTTAAAAACATAGGACTTTTATCCGACCCCTGTTTAGATAAAACAGGGGTTGGATGAAAGTCCATGGGGATGGAATTTCGTAAAAACAGTACTCAGCGGATATCTACACCCTATAAGGAACCTACCTACAAAATTTCAAGTTTGTAGGTGTTATAATTTATGAGATTTCGTGATTAGTTAGTGAGTTTCGCTTTTATATATAAAAATTAGATATTTCCAAATAAATTTAAAGGGCATTTTATCAACTAACAGCAATACCTGTCGCATTCTGACTTAAATAAATAGATAGAAAACTTTTTATTTGTAAACCAATGTATTACAGAGTTACAAGAGTACTTAAAATATGTTATATGAGCAACTTGTTCAAGGTAACCTTAACTAATTAGTATTTGTTTTTAAACGAGACAATATACCTTTATTTTTATCGCTATAAACCTAGAAGCAGATAGATTTCTCTCGATTGTAAAGCATTATTTTGTCTATTAGATTGTTAATGTACAGTAAAGTAGTTAATAGTATAACATGATAAATGCTATAAACAAATTAACAAGGAACAAATAAATAAATTACCATCCATACGGTTCTTAAACAAAATTGTTCATCGCGGAATGTAAAAACTTTATTGGCGTAATTACTTAAAGAGCTACAAACAACGCGTACGCGTACAAAAAATCACAGGCATGTTGTTATTATTTTAATGTGTATGAGTATATAGTAGTCGTTTAAATCTTTTTAACAAATAACTTGTCAAACTAGTTACTTTGAGAACACATACATTAGTTACCGGTACGTAAAATACTATCAATGCCATTGGAGACACTATTAGCTTGTAAAAAAAATTTACGTTATCTAAAGAAAAATAGTAATATGCAAGTTAAACGAAACGTATTGGACGAATGAAGGCATCTCTGAAAATATTTATAAATATTCAAATCTTTTACTTTTGTGTTTACTAGGAAACATTTATGATATACTGAAAGGGAGATAAACAGATAATGCTATATTCCTAACTACAATAGCACGTCGAAATATTTTCTTGTAACTGAGTATTTTGCATCCATTTAAAAATTATGTAGATAAAGAACGGAATAATGGTAGTACAATTTTTATGAATAAGTTTCCCGTAGAACCGTAATTTACTTCACTCCGGTAGGTGCATATAATTAGACGTTACAAACCTATCCTTCCTCTTGCATTTAATGCGTTCTTTACAAACTTATAATGCAACGAAATAACAACTGTATTAGCTTCTATGCCTCTTGGAATATGAAATTAAAATTCTAAATTATGGTTAAGCAAGGTAAACTGGTTCGTTGTGAATACGTCGAACGAGCACGCGGGCGTCTGTAAATATTTCCGTCAAGATGGATGCGTTTATGAAATAAAATGTCGTAACAACATTTACCTATTAATATCATGGTTGCCCACATAATGATCTAAATTGCTTATTCGATGATCGCCGTCTTAATGTTTGGTTGAAATTACCTGTTTTGTAATTCAACTGGATTTTTTATTTTGTGAGATTTAAGAGCGACTAAAAATTTCATACTCAAATCACCTCATACAACGTTTGTTCGCCACGACACGTTTTGAGTGTGTAATCTCTGTTTCTATTTTTCTATTCGATCAGTAATTTTCTTTTGGTCATCATGATTAAAGACAATAATCAATGTGAGAAAATATAAGGGACGGACGCTATACTCTAATGCCCATTGCGTTGTGCATCCGTCATTTGTGGCGTATCACGACTGCACAAATTGTGTCCGAGCACGACTTACTTTGACCATGACATTGCCACATTACTACATTTCATTAAAGTGTTATTGTTACGCAACGCAAACTCTACTTCAAAAAGGTTCTCAATATAGTTCAATTTGTTAATGTATTTTGTATTTCATTTGACGTTGTCCTTAATAGTGTCTAGTATTTTGATATTACAGTTGTGTATAGGTGTTATAAGTAATTTTACATTAAAATAAAGGATATTATTACAAATTAATCTAAGTGTAATGTTATATTTATTCACGTAACACACCCAATACCTTCAAAGATATTAGCATTATAAGTACAAGACAATGGAGAACTCCTACAGCACTTCCTAGCATCCAAAAGATTCATTACCAATTCATACACCATTACCTACACAGTTTTACGTAAGCCTGAGGCAAACAATGAGAGAATGTACCATTAAGTAAGGAAAAGAATGGTCATTGCCTCATATATTTGTTTGGATGTTATTCTATTTCCTTGGGAGTAACGAAAGTGAATTAACAGAGAGTAAGCCATTGTCCGTGGCCATCACACTATCGTAACAATGTAATGTTTCAATTAATAGTTGTGAGAATTATTTCACATTTTTAGATTGTTCATCAACAACTATAATGATATATTGACGCGATATTTTGCAAAAATTTATTACATACGTGAGACTAATACATAAAGCCATTGAAATAACATTATAATTCATTTCAGATAATTATGCTCATAGATGCACATTGACCTATTGCTCTACAATATACTTCTTCATTAAAAATCACCTATTTCCTCGAAACAATACCGTCAAGTGTTGAAACTGGTTGATCTCTGAGATTTTTTCTGTGCGATCTGTTTTGTTTCCCACATACAATTCCCTCGTGACTAAATTAATAAGAAACAATACTATCAGTGGTGTCAACCAGAGTTTTTAAATAGCTTTAAATGACTTTAGATCTTTTAAAAGTTGTGACATTACAACTTGACAATACTGAGACTAATTGTTTAGAAGACGGTTAAAATACTGCTAAGAACTTTAACTTATTTTTTAATCTATACATCTATACAAATAAATAAAATTCGAGTATCTGTTTGTAATATTAAAATAACCGCGTTTTACTAAACGCATATGTATGTATACATGTTATATATACCAAAATTACATTTTTTACAAATTTTGAGTGTCTGTCTTTTTGTATCGGGTAATCTCTGGAACAGTTGGATCGATTTCGATGGGACTTTCACTGGCAAATAGCTTTTTTAAACTAACTTTTTATAACTTTTTTAGACTAGCTTTGCAAGTTGCTATTGCTGGCGGTTACATCAACAAACGCAGATAACACCTAGTTTAAAATACTTTTAAAACAACTAAAAAATCTAGTATATTGTGTTTTCAAATATCCGTTAAGTTAAAACTCCCATTGCAATATAAAAATTGCGTGAAACAATTTATCACTAACAAGATACAACCACTTAACTAGACGAGTCTGTACAACAACAATGGAATGTTCCAGTCATAATTAGAAATCTCAAAAACATCATCAATATACAATACAATAACAATTTGTATGACGCTTATATCAGTCGATGTCCGAAATTTTATGGTTAACGGCGGCAAAGCTTTTTACAGATACTATCTATATAGACCAGCGTACGTACGGCTGTCTCAAAAACTTCTTACATTGATTATGTAACAACTTCATAGCCTCAATCAATTTCATCGATGCATCTGACTCGGCAATTTCGTTGCAGCCGGAGTTCCTTGTCCAAAAGCGTCTGGGAATATTTAAGATAGATTTGATAAATTCGGATCACGTAGCGCTGGGAATTTGAGCTTTGTGGCTTTAATATTTATTACTATGATAAAATCACAAATTTATAATAAAATACAGAATTCACAAAACCCAAAAACTGAAAATGAATAAATTTCTGCACCGATTGTCATTTATAACAAAACCGATAAAACAACGATTATGTTAACTTCTTGTGCTTAAGTAAAAAAATCGTTGTATCTATTATTTTAAATCATGAGTCTATTCTATTAAAAAGCAATTTAATTAGTTATTTTAACAGCATTCACGCTTGACATCTTCGTTTTAGAGACGCGATCCCGCGTGGGAGGTACAACACTTGTTAGATCGAACGATTGTCTTTTTATTAGCAACTGAAAGCCTGTTATGTAATATTACAATGATAAGATCTAACATAGAACCATTGATTCAACCGCATCGGACAATTTGTTTTAGATCAACACACATCTTAATTAAGATAAAAATATTGTCTGCATGTTGTTATGGTTAGCTTGCTTTAGAAATTAATTATTGTAACATCTTAATTTCATGTGAGGTTTTGTTTTGATCTTGTTTTGATACCTTTTATTTATTTATTTTTAAATATTATGAGATTCTCCTACAATTATTTATAAAAATGTTACTTTGTTGCAGTTATTTGACATGAAAAAGTTCCAATCAAATGTGAACCGTGAACTGCGACGTGCATACCCTGATCGCAGGCGGTTAGAGACGCAGTGCCTCAGCGCCATCGCCTTTGTCAAATCGGACTCTGATCTTCTCGACTGCCCCATCTGGGTACTCATCATTAACGTCGTGGCTATGGACATGCTCAAATCTAAGCTTCCCCCTGGTAAGTTTACAAAATTATTTAAAGTATTAACGATTCTCTGGAGGGAGCTGAAGTATTTTCAGAGCAAAGATCACCCTTAAGGGGCTTATTTATACCCCGAAATACGTAAATGGATTCTTAGTAAAGTAATGAAACAGCTAGAGTTATTAAAAACTTAGCTTAAGAAGATTAGGAAGTTTAACTTTATGAGCTACTCATAGAAATAACTTCAATAAGTACATAGGTATAACTTGATCAGTAGGCTCTCCACGCTTATTTTGCAGTGAACAGTGCCAATAGGATAAACAATATCAAATACTTACTTTGAATAATATAATAGAATACTAGTGCATAATACAATATATATATGTAGTAACTAAATGAATACTTTTAAGATCGCACACGCTCAAGATAACTTGAAGCTGTGTTTCATTTATTACATAGCTGTTAAAAGCTTACTTTTTCTAATCTATATGTATCCGTTATGAAAAGATATCAGGTCAAAGTTTTTTGTATTTTACGTGTGGAATCCTCCTCGGGCCTTCACCCTACCGGGGTTTGCGGCGGGGCGATGTGTCGAAATCGAACCTACTAAAACCACACGGTGTGCCACTCTGCGCCTGGGACGGGAGGGATCCGGGAACCGCTTTCTTACGCCATCCGGAAACCTAACCTAACCATAAGAACTAGTTTCAAAATCATTTCATACTCATATCAATTCCTTTAAATAGGATTTTAAAATAGATTCAGTGCAAATTGACTATGATAAAAGAACACGGACAAGGCCAACACTACGGAGCTCTTAAAAGATCACTTATGTGTATGAAAGATATTATAAGAGCTTTGGTTTCCTATTATAGATGAAAATATTAACTTACTAATATGTTGATTATATTAAGGATACATCGATGTACTCACAAATGTGTCACTATCCTTCTTTTGCTAAAATACTCCTGTTAACTCTAAAGCTAGCTAAGCATCAGCGAATTATAAAAATTCAAATAAATACTTCATTATATATAGTTTTATCCGAACTTAAAATCCTATCTTGCCAGCTTCACGTTAAAAATTTTTAGGAAAAACACGTTTAAAACTCATAACAACAAACCATTCTAAATGTATGCAATCCACAGTCTAAATATATTTTACATGGATGCCAAAACCTTTTTATTGCGGTTCGCACGTTTTTACAGTCCTAAAAGATTTTATATTGAAGGTAAAATAAACAAAAACACATCAGGTTTTAGGACAAGCGATTATATGCACTTTAGTGAATCACATTGAGAGAGCAAAAAGTCAATTTTTTTGGTTAAAAGTCTTTTAAAGTAAATTATCATTTCAATTTAATTAACCGAGTAAATTTTCATCTTATTGGTAAATTATTATTGTTATATTTGTTTTATAATAGTAACTACGAATAAATCAATTCTAATAAAGAATAAAAAAATATAAGTTGAAAAGATGGCACTGATGAGTACGGCATATCAACTTATTAACAGTTGCCACGATCTGATCATCTTTCAGTGCATCTTTCAACTATTACCTGTCTTAGATCAAAATGTAAAAAGAAAAACTGTCCGGCAGTGTATTAGAAATTGTGGGAGTATTTTGCCGAGACTTAATTAGTTTTTTTTAAAGTTCTGAGTTCTTTCCGCCCCTATATTTACAATGCCTTTATATCTTTCATTGACAACGGCTTGGATCCGGTTGACACTTTAGCTGTTGACCTTGTCAGTACATTGTTCACTATCACTTTCTGATTCCAATACAATTCAGTTAGCGCCATTTATAATAACAATACTTGCGTATGAATTATAAAGTCATTTACTTATACAAAGACAGTATTGTGGATTACATATTTTAAATAATTATAGTATTCTCTGTTTATAGTATTTAGTGATATTTACCCGAAAATAATCAAAAATTGTACTATGACTCTTAAAATGCCGATGAAAATTTAAATTATCATTATTTTTAGTAAAATTGATCGAGTTTGAAATGCAATTCTTATCACAGATATGTTAAATGGATTGTATATATTAAAGAATGAAGAATTTTATAAATATCGTACTTATATTGATTTAGATATGTCACTGATACAAGTAAATACATTATTCATACGTATGTGGTTTAAAGTGTAAGCGTACCACACAAGTTATCGTTATAATGATTACGAAGGAGGAAAAACATAAATTAGTTATTTTAATTAATATGTACCTTTGAATCACGCCGCCAGGAATGCTGTTAAAACCAGATACATAAAACAGAGTTTTATTTTTCAAGAAACTTAGGCCATTGCATCGTCATCGTTATTTGAAGGTCTTCTTATGTCACAAAAGAACAGGACAACAAACCTTTAAATGATGACATAAGCGTAAAAATTATACTCTAAAGTTACATAAATATTAAAAGTTACGCAAGATTAAACTATAACCTTAGGCTTTTCAATTCACATTATTTAATAATAAACATAATCTCATAACACGCTTGTTAGTATAAACTTCTTGGTTAGCTGTTTAAATTTAAATTAAAACAACTGCCTAAAACAATGATATTGTACTATATGATTTCAAAAAGTAATTAACGTTTTGATATTTATCCTTTAACAAGGTTTTTGAAAGGGAACTAATTTATTAATTGAATCATCTTCATCAACAATCCATAATGTCCTACTGTTGGGCTCGGGTCTCCTCTCAGGAGAGGGTTAAGGCCATACGTACCCAGGCTAGCCAAGTACGGGTTGGGGACTGCCAAGAATACGTTGTGGCTACGTATCTTGCCGTTGGATGTTTTTAAGCCGCCCAAAGGCCTCCAACTAAGCTTCACGGCTGTTATCGTATGATAACAACCGGGACCGACTGCTTAACATGACCTCCGAATCACAGAGACGCTCATAGTAACATGCCACCAGCGGTCACCCATCCAGGTAGTGACCGCACCGCCGTTGCGTACCCTCGGTGATTGATTCTAATCACCAAGTGCAACTGGTCTATGAGCGCATAAATTGAATATTAATGACATTCATTTTCTAATTTATTGTAGGTAAATGCCTTCTTATGGTGTATGATAACGCTAATTGCCATCATCGCCAACGTTACCGCGGTTTTGGTGCGCTTTTTAGATTAAGTACTATATTTTACTATGTCTTCTATAACTGCAATTAATAAATCTACCACTTTATTTCAATAACTAATTAAATAGTATGCAGATACGTTCAGAAAAATGTTGAATATTCCAATGAATTCTTATGTACAAATATTTTCTTGGATAAATATACTCGATTCTATTTTTAATGTTATGGTCTAAGTCTTCATATAATGACTGTTGTCTTATCATAATCATTCAATTTAATTAATAAGATACACTGTTATGTTATTTTTAATTTCAATAAGACGTAATCACAGAAGATGTTGTTTTTGCTATAGTTTTAAAAACCGTTATTTTCTGCCATCTTCGTATTAACGAATAATTATATCTCAATCCAAGAATCAAATACTACTTACGTATATAGTTAAGTAAATTACAAAAACTGAATTAATTGGTATGTATAAATATTCTTATAAAAACAGTGCATTCGGAACAAAATGATCGTTAACAAAAGACTTGGAAAAACATCCAACACTTTGTGCAATACAACATTCCTAGAAACAATACCGTCGAAATATATAAGCGAAAAATATTTTTTACAATTACGTCATATTAAAAATACTTCCGTATTAAAAAAATAGCGATATCATCACTCGAGTCAGTCTAAGACAAGCCACGAAACTAGAGAATTAACGATAGACTCATCGTTTTTGTATCTTTTTTTAATATAGGCTTCATTAACTAAAGCACGGTCAAGGTGGGCGGATGATACATACATATGAGATTTTTTAAAGCTAAAGTAGATCTTTCGATACCGGTATTGTAAAAACAACTATTAACAACCTTTTTTTTATTTGAGATAATCTTGTCGGGTCATAGAGACAAGTCTCTGAAACTTAACTAGGTTCTTTTCGCTTAGATATTATAGCGGCAAGTAAAAGTAGTTAAGAAAGAGAAGAAAGAAATATTGCATGGCACGAGTAATTGGCAAGGTCAGAGTCTCAAATCTATAACTCGAAGTAGCTGTTGTCCCTCTAATATTTAATTTGTAAATATGTCTTTGTGTATGGATAGATTCTAAAACACGGATAAAAATAAATCAACATACTTATTGTTAAATATAAACGTGTAATGTTATTAATAAATTATATATCTTGGCAATACTAGGCATGTAGACATATCCACATAAAGTAACAAGATAAAAATCTAATGCGGTACATCTGTCAATGATCTGATAATCACAAAATGCGATCAAAGGTGCAAAAACCTCATCAGGATATGATTCAGTCGATGCCACATAGACGTGACTACAGAACACTTCTATACAAGCTATAAATTGGTCACTAAACCAATTAAGTGCCTTACAAACATGAGCGTTTAATTTTCCGCATATTTAAATAATTATGCGATTCATACAGCTGGTCTAATAGCTCTATAAACAATTTCAACTTTACCTAAGAAAGAAAAGTATCGCCCACATATACCGAAATGAAACAAACAATTTAAACCTACATGACATGATTTTGGCCATTGGCATCGTTCTTTGGTCAATGCTCTAACCTTAATCGTTACAATATTCATTTTATAAATATAAATAATATAAATGCTACTGGACCTAAACCATTACGGGTACGTCAGACATCGTTTAGATTTACAGAAGGAGCAAAGGATTTCACGCTGCTCCCAACAATAGCGAATAAAACGAGCAAAATCAACAGAAAAATTGTAAACGCAACATTAAAGGAACAGAGGACACAATGCGTGTCACAGCTAATAAATTGCCTAACACCGATATCAGAGACAGAGACGCATGAGCCCAGTGAAGAGTCAACTTGAACTCTTTTATCTTACTACATAAAAACAACCTATTACAATAGCCCATTGTGGACAATATTTATCAAATCCGTGTTGCATTGGTGTTGGATCTACAATCCAAATGTCACTGAATTTCACTTCTTCATCCATTAACTCGTCATCACTATAATAAACATTACGTTTAGTCTTCGCTTAGTCTTTCTATGTCAAAATCTACAAAACCGAACATAACAGATCCTATAAATAATTATTATAAAATAAAAATGTAGGTACATAGATTTCAAGAGACACCAAAAGATCGGACAATGTTACACTTACCTTGTCTTAGACCTCCGGTATTGCAGTGGAGGTATTATGGAACAATGGGACGACCTCTACACTTATCATTAACCGACGAATATACAAATTAAATTTATAATGCACAATAATATTCTCACGCGCCGCCACGAACGTTTAACTAAATTTATGTTGACCTTGTGTTCAAAATTTGAGAAGAAGCGAAAAAAAATTACTAGTGCGAAAAGTTTGGTGCGAAAATCAACTTTATATAGAACAATCCAAACCCAAAAAGGAAATTGCCAATAACGTTCGGCGAGTACCTTCAAAATCATATTTTTAGTATGACACGAAAACTAATATGTTCGGAGTTTTTCGCGGTATTAGTTACAACGAGGAAATTATAATCCTGAACAGGAAGAAAACATATTTATGAGCAGGAAATATAAATTGTGTATAGTCATTTGCACGTCCTTGCAAATAAGCCATGAAAGCAAGTGTAAAGCGAAGTATTATACATAATTTTCAAATCTGATTTAGTTCCCATAGCACGCAACCACATCGGCTATGTTTTAGTTCTCAGTAGCTGCTTATTGTTGAGTAACAATGCAATCTTATATTCATCTTATGATGTATTGCACCTCATTTCACTCAAACCATACTGCAAATTTCTAACTAATCCCATCTATATTGGCAAGTTAACAACAATTCAACATCTAATATTGGTTTTTGCACAAATCATCGTGGATCTATGGGAAAGAAACCGCACCGCGAGATTCCCTCGATTTTCCAACACGGATAAGATGCGTTCATAGATTTTCTGTAGTGGTTTCGCGGTGTAGCCACTGTTTATCTGTTAAGGAACTCAAATAAATCTATTGAGTAACGTAGCTAATGTTTTCTGTGTGGAAGTCGTGACATTTAAACGTGGGGACCGGCTACTTTTGCAGATATACTATCAAATTGTGAACTTTGTATCTTCTACATAAACAACTATGTCTCTGATTACTGTAATTAACTTCTTTATAATAAAATTAATAACTTATCGCAATTAATTGTGCTTCGTATGCATGAATCCTTTCTGACTAAATTTGACCTACCTGAATATCAATCGTGCACGGTAAGACATTGTTGTTCTCATTACACACAGAATTTCATAACGAAGGTCGCCATATCTCGAAACTAGATCACAATAAGCAATGATTGCCCATAACCCATTAAATTCACTTTGAAATTATAACGAACACCAATGAAATCGTTAAAATCTTGAGCAGACACAAATCGTGACTGATGGTATGCAAATCTGATTTGATGACAAATGCCGTTTGAATGTGATCCAAGCAAATCACTTTCTAATGGCGTTCTTTGTTTTTCATAGAATTTTAAAATCGAAAGTCTTAATGATATGTTTGATGGAGCATAATCGCATGAACTAGAAATAAAAACTGCATTGGCTATAAGAAATATATTCGTTAATGCGCGTTGATTAAGTACAATGTTTGTACAAAAATTCAAGTAGTCAATAACTGTGTTCTAAGTTACATTTCTATAAGTACTTACATTTCAATTTATATATGACTAAACATACATTATGTGTCACATATATGTGGACCTTATTGTATGGAATGGTTTGTTTTCAAAATAAAAAAAACAGTTGATACCTGATATGTAACACGACGTTTAGTATTCAGATCAGTGGCTGAACTAATCTGGATTCTAATCCCGTTGCGGCATGGCGTCTACATTATTTCCAGACACATGTATCTTTTAAACTATGATTATGTGCGAAACAAAGGCTTATCGCTTAAATAACATCAACATAACTTGGTATTTGCGGTAAAAGAGAAAAGAATATAAATTAACTCCTAGCTAAAATTAGAATTAAAAGCTTTTAAAGCCAATCTCTTTTTTTCATTTAAAGATAATTTGAAACTGTAATTACAAGAAAATGTGTTTCCTTAATTGTTAATAGTTTTTATATCAATTCCAAAGCTCTAAAAGTCTTGAACTGCATTAAAAGATACGTTGATTGAACCTATTGGAAGCCCATAGTTTTATATTGCCTTATGGCTAATTTACTGTTTCTAAACTAAAAAGAGTAATATTCCTTTGAATTTATTTGTATTGTTTGAAGATTATTACGCATTCGACCTTGCTGTTTAATGGGAACTTGGGTCATCGTAGACGTTTAGTTTATTTTTGTGATTAGGAGGTGGATACGGTGAACCGAAGTGCAATGAAGACACTAGACCTTTAGCGTCGCATTAATAATCGTAGGTTGTACGGAGTCGTGAATAGGAGTGATTGCCATCGGATCTGAACCTCACGATTTGTGTTTCAAGTTGCGTAAACGTCGCTAAATGTTTTCAATTGTTATATGTATGGTATATTGGATAATCTAACGAAACTTGTTGTTAGATTGCAATATAAACACTTCTATTGAATTCGGTATGATGATTCAAAGCGCATTGTAACTTAGAACCAAATATTTACTGTGCACTATTTTACTTTGAATTTATTATATTTAATTCAAGTAAGTACAGAAAGTTGGTAAAAAATGAAGTTCACTTACCATAAAAATTTAAGTCTGAATATGGAAAAATAATTTAATTAGAAAAGGGATTTCAGTTGTATATAACTACCACGCCACTTATATAACACTCCTTAGTCTTGTCCCCAGTACAACGACCGATGGACATCAAGAACCGGCCTCGCATTCCGATCCCTGACGAGGACCCTTACAGCATCGCCAGCTCGAACAACAACGGATCTGGATCCAGCGGTAGCTCCGGAGGCTACGGGCATAACAATGGGCACGGAGTAGTGGCCGCCACCAGGGAGCAGCTTATGATGCAAATGGGGCAAAGGAGAGGTGACAAACCTCCGAAGCTGCCACCCAGAGAAAATGGATATCTGCCTGCTGATATTCCAAAGGTTCGTTATAAGCTTACGACTATTTCTTAACACTTCTTTAAAGTCGAAAGTTTTCTAAACAAACAGACCGTAGTTAGAGCAATTTTACAGAATTTCTGTTTGAACTGAATAGCCTACAAATTAAAACTCATTCATGTATATCGTATTTATTGTCGAAGTTTATTTTTACTAACATAACATACTATTTCGTACAATAATCAAACTGTTGTGTCTTTTATAGAATAATTCTTTTGCTTATTCGAAGGAACAGAAATGGTTAAAATGAATTTGCAAGTCAGTTAGATTGCCGGTAGCGAGTCAAGATGTAATTCCATTCAATCGAAAAAATTGCCGTTCGTGAAGAAATAATTTAATAAGCCATGGTTTACTAGGCCTACAGATATATTATTGAATAATGAAATCTTGAATTTCTAGGCTCTTTTTATATAATAAATAAAATGCGGTTTCAGATCGACAAAGTAATCTTCGAAGTGAAAATTGCATTGCGAATATTTTTTTATTATAAAAGCAGTGTAACTGAGTACTTTTTAAGATAGCATAGCTCTTTTATTACTATGATTTCCAAGTCACTCTTTGTATCTTGTTCCTTATTAAAGATTCCGACTTTTGTATAGGGTGGTGTTATTTTTGCCTATTTTGTCGTTGATTATTCTAATCCGCATTGTTAGTTGGCAAATAAAGGCTTTTTTTGTAACATAGATATTTTTTTAGTTTCATTGTCAGCGAAGTTGCTTGAAACTTAATGATTAAAAAATATTTCTTAAGTAACTGTCACAGAATATTATGGAGAAAAATCAAAATATAAATATTAAAAAATGTTTTTTTTGTTGAAAGAACACAACTAAAGAATTAAATGGAAATACTAACTTACGCTCATAAAACTTCGTTAATTTAAGATATGATATAGGTTTATAATAATAATTTAGATTGCAGTAAGTAACTTATCAAGTTAAATATGGGACTCACCGGATCAAGTCAAATCCAAGATTGTATGCATCTCGTGTCAGCTTAAGAGTATTTCCAATTATATATTACGCCAAAATCGCCCGCCTCTTTTTAAATTTCAATCATTGTTAATCTTTAAATCTTTTCTTTCATTATTGTCATTTATATTTGCCGAATTTGGACCATAATGATGTTTGGTTCTTCAACCTTCCATATTTGTAATTCTACTCCTACGTTATTAAATAATAACGAGAATTAGTTATTTTATTGTAATGGGAAATATCGTTTTTGAACTTATTATTTATTGTTTGATTGTTCAAAGTAAAAAGATTCGATAACTATTTTACAATACACCTAAAATGGTTGTTATAAAATAGTTCCATTCATCATCATAAAAATTATATGTTCGGCCTTCTTTTGACGTCGTTAATTTATTCTTCATCTGCATAAAGTATTCATCTATCATTGCGTAATATTATCTCGAATATCGATGGTGAAGAATAACTTATAAACATTGAACGCGGGTGAAAGTTCAATCCGATTAACGCCTGTCAGTTCCGACTTCTTGTCAGATAATTGTAGACATGCACTATCGCAACCGTACCTAGAGGACAATGGACCACGCAGCAGGGTAGATAACGCTGACGTATCTCACATCTCATCGCTTCCAAAGATAAATGATATCAAGTCCACCCGAGTCGGCTTTTAGTCTTTTATTGGTTTACCTAGTCCAGCTTCTGACACCATACAAATGAACAATGTCCTTTGTGTGTCTGTTAGGCTTCACTTTTGTCTCTGCTAGGTGTTTATTAAGAAAATATATTACTTGTAACGATATTTTATTTCGTCGGAGTGGTTTCCATAACCTTCATTTGATAAGATCCTGATGGTATGACTTTTATATATCACGTTTCTTTGTTTTTTGGTGCGATCTCTGGTTCGTTACAAGGTAAAAGATTGTATGGCGCCCACACATTCATACTATTGCATCTGATTTTTACCTCGTGTTTTATTCACGAATGGCATGCTTTTACATGTTCTTAGGCACAAGTGTGTTGTTTCGTAGACATATTACATTGTAATTGCAAACTGGGTGTTCTTCTTGCAGCTTTTAAAGTCATTCGATTTTTTGTTTTTGTGCTAATATTTGGTTAACGGATTTCGTGAATGTAGGATACACGAAAAACATTATATTTACGTATATACTGTAGTGTACATATAATGATATATTAAGAGGATCCAAAATATTTACATGAAAATAGTGTTCGTGTCTAGATATTACCTGAATCCTATCCTTACTTATCAAACGTTGATATTCTTATAAATATGTATAAAGATATCTAAAATTAAGCCTTAACAAAATATAGTTTTTATTTAACTTATGGTTAAAATATTTCACTGTTTTTTTTCACAGCCTGATTACGATGACATCAATGAAGGTGAAGGGCGCATGCCGTCACAGTTCCCGAGGGGAAAATCTGATAAAGGCAAAGATAATAAAAAATATGGTAAGTTATCATATAAATTGTAAGTTGGCTGGATATAATCCGATGTGAATGTGAAAGCATTGGTTTTCAAAGTACCGCACATTCATTAGTATGAATGAGAACGCGAAATAATGGAGATATGAAAATGTCTTATCTTTCAGTTTTTACACATATTCACAATAAATAAATCGAATACGGATAGAAATAACAATAGACGCGCGATAGCCATTGCAATAAACTAAAATCTATGCGCAATTATCGTGGGATCAACGATCTTCATCCCAATAGTCTAAAATTAAACAAATAAAGCCGTGTTGGCAAGTACGTATTCTCAAAATAATAAAACACACAAAATAAATCACTTAGCTTACGACGACGCATTCACGTTTATTTCAGCAGTAATCTATTCAGTGACTAAATGTCCCTCCAGAATACAAGTCCCTAATTACATTCCGCCCTTCGCCTCATAATTTAAGCTCACTTCAATTAACTTTTCCATTCTTGAGCAACAAAAGGGATCAAAAAGGTAAGTTACAAAAAATCCAGCATTAATTACCTGGACAATATACATTCTTCTGGTAGTATCACGATGTTCTGTCTTTGTGAATGGGTAATAACAGTATTTAAAAGCCAAAGTTCTTCGCGGCGCCTACACCGAGAGTGGCCGGCGGATTACTCACCGTATTTGGTCATTACTCTGGACATAATTTCTTTATAATGGAAAAATAGGTTGCAACTGATAGTGTGAATACTTAGTGATTTGGTTGCCGACAATGATTTATTCCATAATTCTTTTGTGATGACTGACTCTCTTTCAATTAAAGCTTCTGTGTAATAACAATATATGTAGATTGTAGTATATGTAAATTAGAGTTATTAGAGTATATGCAGATTACATCAAAGAAATTAACTCAAACTTTTATTTTAACCACTAACAGCATAAGAAGAGGTTTTAAAGATTCATTTTAAACTTTCGTTTTGTTTTTTTTATCAGCTCTTGTGTGAATTTGATAGAGGTTTACTGGCTGAAGTTATTTCAAATTATAAATTATGCTTGTATTAGTTTACTATCTATAGTCTACACAAAACTCAAAACAAATGTATTGATAGTATCAATCCATCCATCCATTTTCATTGAAATTACTTGTAATACTCGATTCGCAGATTAAAATTTACTGAATATGTACATTGTCGATTCATTACCGTATTCCAAGTGTCGAATCACAATAGAATTATTTACCACTACAATATTAGTCGAGCAATCACAATCCTTTCGTACCGTCCACAAGTGTCCATTCGGTACACGATTCAGTTGACAATGCAATGGATTTATGAATCCGAGGTGCAATTTATACAACGACGTTTCAAGTGTGAACCTTTATATCAACATCTCTAGCCAGATCATCATTTATAAAACCATGTCTACGCGTCTTGTGATTTACAACAATATTTATAAAATATGGAATACGTACTTAAGGAGCTGGGCACAACGAACGCAGTAAAATTCCAAGACTGCGCTGTACAAAACCACACAAAAGTATTTATTTCGTATTGCCTACAATTCGATCTCATTTAAGGGCAGTGTATTAGTAGAATCATTGCATAAACTATTGAATTAAGGAATACATATAAACTTGTAATACAAAACTTATATAAATCTCAATTAAAAACGGTCAAATATTTATTTACCAAATTCACAAACTATTTACATTAACATCTTAAATTCCATATACCATAAATATTTTTACATTATATACCGTAAACATATAAACAACCAAAAACGATTTTAAAACAAAAATCGTTTTTAGTTGTTTACGGGATCAGCAATGAGCCAGTGACCGAGGTTGTATCGCAAGAGTAAGGCCATATATCAAAGATTACAAGGGGACACTTACTCAAACATCAAATACTATCTTAAAAGGAGTAGATATGATACTATAAAAATATAAAAGAGTTTCTCTTACTTAAAAAGTACAACTAACAATATTTGAATTCCGGTAGTCTCTAATATGTTTCTTAAAATGTTTTAACCTTTGATCAAAAGCAATTAGTTGAATCCGACATTCATTTTTGAATTGTTTTCATTGTGATGCCATCAATATTTGTTTACCATTCTTAAGAAGAGTTCAGAACAGAGGTTATGAGCAGACAATACCTCAGTGTGTCGCAACCGTCGGCTGGCATTTCGGCGTATCCTTGATATTTGAATCGACGGTATTTGGAACGAGTCAGGCGTAGGATGCGGAACATGGGACTGAACGTACAAGCGTTCCGTTTTATTAGCGGACATGTTCGCCATTTCGAACATAGGAATAGGTGAACTAAAACCATGCTATACGTGTTTGTTCAACTTGTAATAGATTTTCAACATCTAATGTGTTATTTGTTTTCAGACGATCCCTACTACTGCGGTCTACGTGCACGCGTTCCGAACTTCGTGAAAACTAACGGGGCCAAAGTTCTACCAGCCATGGCCGAGCGACTTACTCTGAAGGAGGCGCCGGTGCCCAGCAAGCGTTACAGCGTTGCCCACGCCCACCCTGGTCCGTTCCCGCCACATATGCCACCGTTTGCACATGCCCCGATGCCGCCACAGGCATTGTGGCATGCACGCTCTTACGAGAGCGGAATTGGTGCGTACGAACGTCTCCCCAGAAAAGAGAAGCTCATGTTTCAATTCTATCCGAACAAGGAGAAACGGCTGCGACCACTCGTGATTCAGCAGCCTCGCTAGTGTATTTTAGAGACTAACCCCGCACTTTAATTCCACCGCCACTGCGGACTCTTCGCTCAAATCTTGGTATTACAATTTTCCGTTATATTCGACAGCTTCGCTTGATAGCACTACTCGCCTAGTACCTTAGCTTCGATCCTGCGCTCTTCATCTTTCTTGAGTTCATGCTCCATACTCATCAATAAAGTTAAAATGCACGTCGTCTACTCGTCTCTCTACATTCTGTTTCTTTTAGATTTTGTCGATTTTTTTCTGTTGTTCTTTGTTGTCTTTTCATCGACACACAACATTTCCACTTCGCAAGCTTTGCTATCACCTATACACTAAGTAGATGTCATATTAAAACTAGGACCAATTTTAATGTAATTAAACTCAAGACTAAAATAAAATTAAAAAAAAAATCCTATTCAAGGCGTACATTTTTGTAAATAAATTTATTTTGAAACGTGTGCTAGGTTACCTGATGCTTGATCCTTTATGTATGTAACATCTCCACTAACCTTGCTTAAAAGTACCTACTTTAAAATATTAGGATAAATTTAGCAGCAGATTTAATTTTATATTTTATCGTAATATTTTGTAGGAGTCGACCACGCCGTGGCCTAAAACGTAGAATATAATATTGCTTGCAGACGGAGACCACTATGATCCGTACGCGCTGTACGGTCGCCTGCCCATGCCTGGACGTGGCTTCCCCCCTCCACCAGCACCTCACGCGCGTCATATGTTCATTGGAGAATGGGACTAGAGTGCGAATAATTTGTCACCTGGCTGCTTAAATATATAAACAGATACCGTCACATCGAACAATAAAATTATTGAAACAAGTCTTACATCATACAAATATTTTAATGTGATTATATTTTTATGATTAGCAAAAATACTTCGCGCAAAATAAAAATAATAATTTGAACTCGATGTAACGGTATCTTAAAAATCGTAATTTTTATACTAAGTTGTAAATATTTACAGATTTGTAATATAGAATTTTATTTACATCGATAAAATTATCACAAAGCGTTTTTTTGCTGCTTGCATTACGAATTATCGAAATTAAATAGTAGGTATATGACAACTGTGTAACTTGTGTAATCATAGTATATTTAAGTAACTCATCTTCTTAAATACTAGCTAACTCAAGTTTACCAACACTTTAGCTCTATAGTATTTAAAATTAAAATAAATGTTGTAAAAAAAATTAAATTAATTGAACCAATAAGTTAACTATCACTGCCAACGTACTTAGAGATCTGAGTGTTCAACAAAATCACAATCGTCTTGTTGTAAAGTATTGTATTTTTATCTTTAAGTGTCAATCCTAGTCAAAACAGGGTTGGGAAAATTTCAATCGATTTATTGATTATCATAATACTACTATTGTCCCCTTGAACTTCGCGTTTAATGTAACCTCTAGGATTATGTATATATTAAATAGCTATTCTTTGATCTGCCCATTTTTTGCATTGGTCGTTTTCACATCCAGCCTATGAGCACAACCCGTTTCGCATTCATGACAGTTAAAGATATATTATATCCTAGCCCGTATCGTATTCAAAATTATTAATTCTAGTTCCCACATTCCTTAGAGTTTAAGGAGGCAAAATATTTATTTCGAAAAAACATAAGATCTATTAAAGAAAGGTGTAGTCATTGTACCTATTACTGCCCTTTATAATACAATGATAGTATTTATTAAGTAGGTACCTTATATAAACGTGAATTATAATCACAATGTGTGTTAATGTTAGTTATAGCTAGAAGTAGGTACTATTTGTTAGCTATCTTTTGTAAATATTTCTTTTATATCTGTTATTCTAGTATCGTACGCATATATAATACTTATATCTTTCAAATACTCAATATTTTATCCAATTTTGTACAACTTTGTTTATAATCATGCAATTGTCTGTCACAATTACTGTAAGTTTTCTTAACAGGAGAGCATATTTTAGACGTAGAATTTTTAGATTTATTTTTATAACTGGTAATTTTGCGTACTGCAGAATAAAATATTTGACATAGCTATATTAGTGTAGTCACCATAGATTATTTTTGTATGTTGTTTATTTTATATATACCTACTTATAAAACTGATTATGTATCTTCACTACTCGGAGGTGCTAAGCAGGTTACCAATTTATTCGTTATTGTAGATAATTATTATAATACCCTGTTGTTTACAACAAACAGTTACGAACTATTTGCAATATTTTTGCTTTGACGTATACATGAATCGTCTCGTGACTGCAAAATAAAAAAGATTATTTACAATTTCTTACGTCTAAATTCAGGCTTAATAACGGTAATAGAAGTATTTTACAATCAGAAATATTTATATTTTCCTGATGATACATCCTATTCTATATTCAAATCATTAAATATATTGAATGCAACCTATGCTCACCTATTTCATTTACTGGATGAATATAGATAAAAGTTGCGGAAGTATGAAAACAAGTTAACAAGATATGTACACTGTAGCGTATATATTTTGATCAGATACGTCAGAGATACTCATTGCACATAATACATACAGATTTTAAATAAAACAGTATGTTTCTACTTAGCAACAAAATATGCATTATTGCAGTTAATACGAATTTAATTAAGTATTGAAACAACAACATCCACTTGTATTGTGTAAAAAGGGTGTTGGCTATCAAGTAACCTATCATAAGGAAGACCGTTTATGATTAAAATATACAATTATCTATAATATTTATGAGTTTTAATTTCAATATTTCTCTAACTCTCCCCCTAATGCACTTTATATTCAATGCTGGTACATTGAAATTAAAAGTTAGTAGTGCTTCGTGTTTAGAAACCTTCTCCGATACAGCGCTGGAGATTTTAAAGGGCCAATGTATAGGAATCCATCAACAACCCATAATGTCCCACTGCAGGGCTCGGGTTTCCTCTCAGGAGAGGGTTCAGGTGTGGGAATCCAACCTTCGAAAACTATTAAAACATGATATGCCATACTGCACTTAAAAAGAAAGGTTCATACACAAGTTGATTCACAAACGAGTGACACACTTCAGACGTCTATGTTGCAACCACCTGGGCCTTTTTTTTACGTGTGGAAACCTATTCGGACCTTCACCCCACCAGGCTGCGGCGGGGCGGTGTGTCGGAATCGAACCGATTAAAACCACACGGTGTGGCACTCTGCGCCTGAGATGGGAGGGATCCGGGAACCGCTTTCTTACGTCATCCGGACACCTCCCAGCGCCTGCCCGCACTGAAGCCATCACCGTCTAAACTCTCAATTTAGGCAACGGACGGCACACGCGTAAGGTAGCCCCCTCGCGGCTGGCCTGAGAAGCGGGTGGTGGGGAAAACCCGTCCCGCCCATTCGCGGCCACACTCAGGGCCGCATGAGGCGCTGATAGGCGCGCCTCCGCCACCCGGTTCGCCGGCGGCGGATCAGGACCCGAAGGCAAATCGTCCTCCCGGGCCTTCTCCGCCGCCTACTTCTGCAAGATGACTTGCTCGCAGAAGGTCGCGACCGCAGTAAAACTGCTCTCGCCGTCGGCAATGGAGCGTACGACGGCCGGCAGTAAGAGATCTCCTCCGAGCAACCACCTGGACCTAGCTGTACCTTACAAGATAAGGGCTACACCAAATATAAAGTCGAAATGAACTGCGACTGCCTTGGTGGCGCAGCGGTTGCGCATACGATTGCTTGCTTGCCTAAGTTCTGGCGTTGGAGTCGGATTAAAGTTTGCAGGATCTACAAATATTTGTTTCGGAGTTAGGGTGTTATCTACCTATTAGACGTAACTTAAGACTTAATGGGAAAATAAAATACGGTTTCCAATAGAGTTTATTTATTTTCTACTAATCCATTCTTTTAATAAATATTTTACGTAAGTTTTTGCTTCTTTTAATTCTTCAGAATCCTTCATTGAATCAGAAAACAGGTCGCTGCAATGCGATGACCGTGGTATTACTTTTGCAGGCGCATAGTACGAAATGTCTTCTACTATACCTAATCTGGCCCAAGGGTCTAGTTCCCCATTTAAAAATACCACATATGATATATTAGATTTAAAGCTCCCGTAGATCTCATTAGTGGTTCTAATACCTTTATCCACTCTTTTTTCATCAAATTCTGACCCATACATTTTTGAGCATACATCATAAAATAGTTCAATGGGTATGTTATTTGTAAACGGATGTTTTTTAGACGATGAGCTAGGAAAATAACCAAATTCCGTACAAGTTTGATATGTCCACGCTGTTACCCAATCTACTTGCTTCATGCTCTCAATCATATTATCGAAGTCATAGTTAAAACAGTTTTTAGTTTTACTCCATAAACTAAACTCATCCTCTTTAGCAGACTGCCTAACCTTGCGCGGAAATCTCATATCTTCACAGAAAACTTTAATACTGTCTGGATTGCCATATTGTACTTCATACATAAATTGTATAACTTTATCGGAAAAAAATATCTGCTTATTTTCTGGTTTTGACATATCCGTAATATTACATATTTCTTCTTCCTGTTTTAACTTGTCAACACCCGCATTAGTTTGAAAGAATTGTTCGTATCTCCTAAACATGTTTCTGATCGCATTATAACACCCAGACGTACCATAGTGCTCGAAACCATCACTAACACTTTCCAAGTATTCATAAAAGTCTTTTTTCACTAGTAATGGTGCACTACTAGCAATAGCCGCATCAACTAACTCGGGATATAAGAATCTCATCCACGCAGCTAAGTTTCCAGCATATGAACCTCCAACCGCAACAACTTTTGAAGACGTATATCTTGATGATTTTCTTATTTCTTTTATTAGTATAGCAACGTCAGCAAGGGCTTGTCTCGAACTGAGATATGCCAAATTCTTCGTATTCAACTCTTTGAATGGTCGACTGTTTCCATAATATCTGTGCTCTGTAGCATATATCGCACCACTGGTTTCCTTGGTCAATTCATGTAATAGTCCACTGCTAAATACAGCTTCAGTCCCTTCCCATTCACCATTCAGATAAATGTATAGGGGACCGCCAGATTTCCATAAGTCAAGGCTTTTAAAGTACCTCATTTTCCACGTTCGATTTTCTTTTTCGTCAAAATGATCTAACGGCTGTTTAATCCAAGCCGTTGAAATCGTAAACGCGTCGTTAACTTCATGAGTGTTGTTCTTTTCTTTTAAAAGGTTTTTGTAGATGTTACCGAGTCTGTAAAAACCTAGAGCGTTCGTCGGGCTACCAAAAACTATTAGATATATACCTATTTGAACTAAATTCATGACGTCTGGTTTCTGAAGTAAATGATCAAACAATACTGGATGAGTGACTTTGTATACACTAAAATGTTTTTTGATATTGGTGATTTGGTAAGATGGGGTTAAATGGACTATTACTCTACATCAAGCATTAAACTCTGAATTGAAATACTATTTTGGATATTAGAAACATTTTATGTGTGTATAGGTATTTGATGTCAATAGCGAAACCAACCGTGACATGAGTATTATAACATTTATTTATTTTAAGACAGTTGATCGATAGCAATTTCGTTAAGTAATTTAATAAACAGTTTTTATATAGTTCAGTTTCTGTACAGCTATAGTTACCAACTTGATTACATAGATCTTTGAAGGTACAGTGACTGTTGCAAAGGCTCTTATTTCGCCTGTATATAATTTGGATCTTTGAAAAAAAGCACTAAATACGAAAAGGTTGGTAAGAAAGACAATGATCGGAATGGAATATTGCTTGTTCCGATGAATAAAATGAAGGAATATAACTAATAATTCAAAAAGATTAATTATGTTAGTAATATGAATAAGTAAATAAAACGCTTAATAAAGAATAAGCGTAACAGTGGTTACATATAAAGATTCCCCTCCCTTAGAAACCATTAGCATTTTACAGCATGTCATGCGGGTACAGAGACTAAATACCTAAAATATGACAGATAACATAGGCATGACATGTTTTACTGAAACCAATTCTTTTCTATATCGATTAGCACAGATATGAAAACGATTGACGCATTTGAAATAACCGAATTACTTAATACAAATCTTATTTCAATGACAATGGTACCTATAGAAACTGTGATTTTACATAACTATAAATATTACATGTATTTCTATTGTGGTACATATTTAATTTTTTTTACAATATATGTATGTACAGAACATCGATATCGCCCTACTATTTTAAAATTCCTGTAAATGCACAAACTAATTTTTATGTAAGATTTTTCATAAAGAGAGGACCAATGGAATAAGTGCATCCTCAAATTAGAAGTCAATAAGTGACGCTTCGCATATGGTTTCCATAGCAACAAGAATTACAAACAAATGATTCGCGCCGGTCGACAGTTAACCACACTTGACCCGGTTTTAATGTAAAAAATAATTACTTGGCATAATTTATGGATTACTCGGACGGCAGTGCAGGGGTGAGGAGAGTCGACGCGTCACGGCCTGTATCCAGACGGGGGCATAGAGAACATTCTAATATAGGGTCGGCCACTTCAAGGTAAGGTAGCTTATAGACTATAAATACTTAAATTGCGTCGTGTTACAGTCCAAAACTAAATTTGCGTCTGCTAAGTTAATGAGAAAAATAGTGAAAGATCCTGTCCAAGCAATACTTTGAACTATGTAAGATCTAAGGATAAGTATTTTAGCTTCGCGCTGGAGCATTAACTTCTTACGAAAAACCAAATTAAGTAATGGGCTGGGATCTCATACCTTTTAATGTTATAAAAGATTGAAGAACTTAATAGTAAATCCTAGTATATTTTTATAGTTTATATTGGATAAAAAGAAACCACCATTATTTTTATATTTCTTTACATATTTTACTAGTGTCAAATATTTGTAACAAAACAAAACTTTACTAAAAGAATAGAACTCACTTGAGGCAGTTTCGTGTACTTACTTGGTAATCATGTTGGAGAGATGATGTTAATACAAGGAAATACTATACTTTGAATCGTCCCACAAGTTTGATCATTTTAACGTATTGGATCGAAGGCAGTCTAGGTAAAAATAGTGTAAATGCATCGTTTTTTAGAAGCAGCATAATGAGACCTACTTCAGCTTACCGAGTCAACACAGCATCGCGGCTATCGACAGCTGGTTTTGGACCAGCTCCACCGACCGCTGGCAGACAACCTACTGCTATGACAGGATTCTCTATGGTAAGAACTATTTATTTAGTAGCACCTACACATATTTTTGTATTGTTGATTGTAAAAAGATTTATATTTAAATCACGAAGTGTATGTAATTGTGCACTAGTAGATTTATTATCTGAATACAAGTGAGTTTTCAACAATCCATTACTATTCCTGCATTGGTTCTTGGTAAACCTACCAGGTCAACTGGCCTGCAAACAGACAAGCTTCGCATTTTGTAAAAATAAATATAGTGACCAAATTTAACTTTTTTTTCCTCTAATGTTCCTCATATTCACCTACTTGTCTATTATGATTTTAGGATCTGTGTGTGTAAAAAATCGATAAATACTAAAAAAATTCGTAATTGCTATAGATTGACAGGCCTATAACCCAACAAGGTATATCCGGATTACGTACTGGTACAGCGCGAGGGTTTCGAACCAGACAGCTGCAAGATAAACGATATTGGGAGGAACTTATGCAGGTGAAAGTGCGAGAGATGAAGGCAGAGATAGCTAGGTTGACTGAGCAAGCGGATGCTGGTGAAAGGGAGAAGTCCGCGAAAAAACATTATGAAAAGAGAGTTAGAGAGCTCGCACAAGAACTAACAGGTTTGTCAAGCAAAATAATTGTAGGATTCTATGTTTGAATAATATATTACTTTGCGAGGAGAAACCTTCATTTGTTGTAAAGGATACGGGGGATGGAAAGGATCCTTCGTGCCGAAAATTACTTAAGCACAAGTGGCAGCAAAGCAAAAGTTATTTACAAACTAAAGTAAATGTTTAATTCCATATGTGTACAGTTTTTTTAAAATATTTCAAATTCGTAAGCTAGCCTAGAAATATATTGTTGTAACAAATCGGTCACAACTAATTTTGTAATTTACACGTTTTTTATTTTTACAATGGAAGAATCAAAACTTACGTTAAAAATATTTTCTCTAGACTTACAAGGACGTCTAGCAGACTACAATACTGCTATTCGTATCGCCAATGGTGAGGCTACGAAACAGTCAGTAGAAGAACAGACAAGAGACCTTGAAGCTAGTAATTTGAAAATGCAAGAAGAGGTGGAGCAAGTGTTCATGGAGAAACAGAGGAAAGAGAATCAGTTAAGACAACTGAGGGAGCAAATGGATAAGGTTGTAGAATTTACTTATTAGATTATGAAAGAAATATTGGAATTTAAGTTAGATAAAACGGTAAGGAAGTATTAGTTAGAACAGCAGAAATTGTAGACATTCAAGGAGTGTAGAGCCCTCGGAATCTAACTATACAAAATTTCTGGAAAAAAAACTGATCAAAATGCAAATAAAAACGAAAAGCTTAATTTTCTAGGAGCAATCAACAATAACTAAACTTCTTGCTGAAATGTCACAAGAGCAAAAAGATCAATACAATGAACTGGAAGCCACAGCCGCTGCGTTAAGAGAAGAGGTTGAACAAGCAAGGAACCAAATAGATCATCTGAACAGAGAAAAAGAAGAATTTAGCAAAGAAATTTCTGGATCTCAGGTAATAGTAGAAAAAATAATTCTTACTTTTTCTGTTGATAGTATAAGTACATCAAAATTAATACCGACCTTCTTAAATAAAATTTTAATAATCATCATCATCACCTATCGCAGTCCACTGCTGGACATAGGCCTCTCCAATTTCACGCCGCTTAGTCCGATCCTCGGCTTCTCGCATCCATCTAAATTTTAATAATAACTTATTTTATAAAAATTTAAGCAGTGATATATAATACATTCAACAGACAATAATAATAATAATAAATATTTCGGACATTTAACACAACGCCATCTAGTCCCAAACTAAGCAGAGCTTGTATTATGGGTAATAGATAACTGATATTAATACATAAATACTTTTTTTTTGTAAATACATACATATTGTACATAGAAAAACACCCAAACTCCGAAACAAATATTTGCAGATCATACAAACATTTGGTCCGACCCAGGATTCGAACCCGAGACCTTATGGACAGCAGTCGCGTACGCTACCACTGCGCCACCGAGGCAGTCACAATATATTCAACAATACTAATTTTGAGTTACAGATTAAAGTTCACCTTCTGGAGCTACATCGTCGATTGGCGGCAAGTGAAGAAAAACGAGATAACATAAAAAATGAAATGAACAATCGCTTGGAACCGCAAGAAGAGAGAGAGAAACTATTACTTCAGGTAACTAAAAGAGTATCACCAGTTTAACGTCCAAATAGTAGACATCTGTACATAAAATCGATATCTAATATTTTAAATGTATTATGCTGTTTAAAGGTTCGTGAAGATAATGCTGCCATTGCAGCTTTAGACAGTAATGCAGCAAACTTGAAAGAGCAAATAAAGAAAATACAGGAGTTAATAGAGCAGGCCGAACAAGTAAGTAATCAAGTTGTACTTATCCAGTAATGGTGGTTTCAATGCAAAAATACGTACAATGTGACTTTGGGATAACACAGGAGCACATTCTTTTTTAATCTATAAATTACTCTTTATTGGGTTTTTTTTAACAATAAAAGCTATACCAGACTATGTTAAACGATAACAATTAAATATTTCAATCGATCTATTTCAATCGAGTTCTAGTTTGGTACATATTATTATTACAGGGTATCATTATAATATTAAGCACATTAGCTTGAAATTATTTTTGATTGTTCTTTCTACTTCAAAATCAAAACAAACATTTGTTTTTAATTAAAGAAACACATTTATACTATAGTAATTATTGTTATAGGATCTCGAAGAAGGTAATTCTGATCGTCACCAAAAATATCGCGAGTTAAAGAAAAGGGAAGAAACAATTGACGTTTTCATGTCAACATACGAGGAAAACCTTAAGAAAGAGAAAGATAAAATAGAACAATTAGAAAAAGATATCGTTTTTTCTTTAGAGCATAGCAGTTCTAATATAGATTTGGATTTGAATGAAATAGATTCTCTGAAACAGAAAGAGGGCTACATCTCACAGTATGACGATAGTAAGAAGTCTATTGATACGTTGACTAAGGACTATGAGCGATTCCAGGGTAATTTGAAAAAGGTTTGTTGTAAATCATAATTATATATATATACATATATATATATTAGAGATACTAAAATATGCTGTCATTTTTATGCGATGTGTAAACGACTGCGAGGACTTGGCAGTCGCTCACAAACTACAAACGCTCGCGCACGCTTCCTTTGATCCGTGTCTAAAACCCGACACCGACTCGGGTCGCCAACAAGCTTTTTTTTTATTATTACGTGTGGAAACCCCCTCGGGGCTTCAACCCCTCGGGGTATGCGGCGGGACGGTGTGTCGTAATCGAACCGACTAAAACCACACGGTGTGCCACTGCGCCTGAGACGGGAGGGATCCGGGAACCGCTTTCTTACGCCATCCGGAGCCCTCCCAGCGCCAGCCCGCACTGAAGCGGGCACCGTCTCCTGATATTAAACTCTCAATTTAGGCGACGTACGGCACACGCGTAACGTCGCCCCCTCGCGGCTGGCCTCTGAAGCGGATGGAGGGGAAAACCAGTCCCCGCCATCCGCAGCCACACTCAGGGCGGCATGAGGCGCTGACAGGCGTGCCTCCACCGCCAGGTTCGCCGGCGACGGATCGGGTCCAAGCGGAGGTCGTCCTCCCGGGTTGTCTCCGCCGCCTCCTTCTGCGAGATGATCACTACCTCACGCAACCCTGCGTTTGTGGAGGATTCTCGAGGCTTGGCACGCGTCTAAACGCCCCATTAAATGGGAACTAAATATGATCGTCTATTTTCTTGAATAGGTATATGCACTATAACGAATCAAAACTAATATGTATTTTAATTACTGCGGATTTCTGCAACAAATAATCTATTTAATGGATACGTAATACTTCTTATATGTTTAATATTTTTAGGCAGAAGCTACAAGAGAGCGATTAGCTACTGAACTGCAAACCTTGCCAGAGAAAACCAGGGCCATGAAAGAAGAACTTGTCACGCTTTCTGATCTTGAAAAGCTTCGTGAAAATGGTTTGTTGCTTCATGACTGACATGACTTTTTAATGAGTTACTACTTAAATCCATCACGGTGCCAACCGGCAACCTGAGATATAACCAGACATTGAGCTATATCACCGGTAATTTGCGTTACTTATGACATAACTGATGACGTACAAGCTCCTGTAGATTGGCTGACTGTCACAGCACACTATGGGAATAAACAGAGTAAGACTTTGAAACCCCAAATTGTTGCTTTCATAATAATAATTCATTTCATTATAAAGTTGGTACAATAAATCTGTTATAAATTCATAAATGTGCTTAAAAGAAAAACATGGTGGTGTCGGCGGCAATGGAACTCTGGTACCCATGATATAGACCGAACACAAGTTAGATTTTGTCATATGAAATCCAGCACAACTTTAAGCAAAAGCCAGTAAAATACTGTAGCAAACAAGGATTAAAGGGAACTACGATCATTTTCATATAAATTCAATAAAATATCCACTTAATGCATAAATTTTCTTTGTGGGTTTAATATTTAAAGAAATTCGTTATGTATTGTTATCCTTATATTGCACGTTTAGGTCGTAGGGTTATTTTTGTACCTACATAAGTGAAACTGCTGTTTAAAATATTTGGTTCGTTCTAGGTGAAGAGCAGAAAAAAGTGCTGGAGACTGAACTACGCCAGTTAAGAGAGAAATTAGCACCAACTGAAAGCGCCGTACAAGAGGCTAATAACAAGCTCAAAAAACTACAGGTCGTTTGAAAGAATCCGTTAATAATAATTGGTGATTGTGACTTGAAAATTTGACAACAGGAAAATATGAAGTTAGAAATCGACATTTTAACAATTTTCTAACTTACCGTTTTAATGATTACAAAATGAAACACGATTGTTTTTTTTGCTGAATTCGAATTACTTATGTCTATTGACGACGTAAAGTTTTGAGTAAAACTCATTTAAATAACTATATTTATATTAGAACATACTAAATTGCTAGTAGATAGTAAATAACGTGTGTACTGATGTGAAACAATATCTTTTAAATCTACAACAAGCCGCTCCATTTAAATCTACAACAACGTCGTTCGGAGGGATTCGTCTAGAAATCTATTTTTGTTGAGTTTATAAACGTCGTTTACACTTTAACCTATCATGTTTTTTTTTTCAGGTGAGTCTGGATGGCAATGAAATGTACGCCAAATTAAATGCCCTGGAAGATCAACTAGCACAATTAGAGACCCGAAAGACAGTGTTAGAGGAAGACATAGCGTCTATCACTATGAAAGCCGACTACGAGCCTTTAAAGAAACAGGCCATGGATGAACTGGCTTTGTTAAATAAAAGAATAATCGAGGACTTGAATAATATCAAGTCTTATTAGGTTATTTAATTTTTGATTGTTAATTATACTCTTAGAGTGTAAAATGTGCGTTTAAATTATCCTTTCTTATTGTGATGCACCTACAGTTAGATACATTTTATTAAAATTAAGATACACGAAAAAACTGAAAATTAAGATATACAATACAAAACGACTTCATGAAGAGGATAAAGGTTATTGTTATAAAGGTTTTACTTCTCATTCAAATAATGAGGGCTGTCTTTTCATAGCTTGAAATAAATTATTAGTACAAAAAACTTCTTACCAAAATAAAATATGCCGAAACTCGATGGGTTTATCTTTCAAAAGTTGCTACGGGTATTTTGCATTTTTTTTTATAATTTAAATATTCCCGGTATTCACACATTTGTATATAAATGAAACAATATTTCTCCTGGTCACGACATCACGCCTGTAGATCTGGACCAATAATCCTTTTTTTGGATAGCCTATTTATCGAGGAAGGTAATAGGGGTAACGACTTCCACATACCGTTCAACAAAATCATACTACATATACTGTTGGAGGGACGTGACACTCGTTCCTCCATATAAGGTATAAAAAATCACCCGAAAACTAATACGAACCGTGTATCAACGACAAATGTTGCGAAAACGGGGTTAATTCATTTCTTTTATAGAGACCTAGACGAAGTTGCTAGTTTGTAAAAAAAAAGGTTCTTAATAATGGGAATCAAATGCAACAGACCAATATTAAATAAAAAACAAACATTCATTTTCTCTATTACGTCAATAATTTAATATCACAGACATTTCAATTCTCCTTCGTCATGTATTACACTTGAACGATTGTTTTGAATTTAACTATGTACATTAACAGCTTCAAAAACACTTTTTTTACTTAGATTTAGAAAGGATTTTACTTTAAATGTTTATCATAAATTACCCCATACGTAACAAGCAGTATTTTCTATTAATAAAAGTAACAAATAAAATGGAATAAAATTCATTAATTAAATTTAATTTACATTTCTCTGTATGGGTATTTTTGAATTTAGAATAATAAACAATCAAATATAATAATATACATATATCAGATAGGACTTTACTAATCACATCAACAAAACGAAACAACGAAACAGATTTATTGGAACAAAACATACCTAATTTTTCTTAAAACCTCTGAAAAAGGTAACGTATTTATTTATTATTTATTATATAATATGTTTATTTACCATTTAACCTTTAGTTACTTTCTTCACCTGTTTGCTAACTAGAACAGCAAGTTCTGGAGGTATTTCCTTATTGCTAGACTTGTACCATCCGCACAGGTTTTCCACGAACTTCTTGGAAGGGGTAATGTCGGCCTCTTGCATACGAATCCATAGTGATTTTGCAGATGCGTAGTCATCGTTACGTACTAATAAATAAAATAGAATAATCTTGATTAATGAGCAACAAAAAACATAAATAAGTCAGGTAAAACAGTTAGCGAACTGTTTTACCTGACTTAGAAACAAGTGATTTATTTAAAAACGATTTTTAAAAATCAACATTTAATTATTAATAAAAAAATAACTTCACGCCCTTACATTTGATACCCAAATTATGGAGTGTTTAGAAGATATAAGTCGCCATTTTGTTACGGCGGCCATTTTGGATTAATAATAATATCCATTATATATAATTGCATTGTCATCAGAACTAAAGGGACCGATCAAATTTCAGCTCAATCGGCACTCGGACAGATTTCAGACAATCATCAGGTGAAACTAAATAAACCCTGGGGGTGATAGATGTGGCCATTTGTCGCCCTAGCATAAGCAGGCTGCGCAGGGAGCGCGCGCTTCGCAGCTCGCATCCCACTATATTGGGGTGTTAACGGAAACATCGGAGTTTCCATACAGGAGAGGGTCATCTAGAAACCGTAGGTGGCCCGAGGTACGTCGGGGTTAGAGGGTGTACCTGGATCCCCGGCTCCTAGTACCAGAGACGGCATGCGGTTTTAGTCGGTTCGAGTCCGACATGCCACCAGGAGGTGGTATCCGAGGGGATTTCAGCACGGGGAAACAAAAAGCTAAAACTAAATAAAAGCTTGTAAAATATAACCATGAATAGCACTACTCCGTAAGTAAATTACACACTCCTTTATAGTAATGCCTTTTGTGTCAATTCTTACAATGTATCAATTTTCAAGTTTCTTTTTTTTTATTTGAAAGCCTGCCAAGTCTCTTCTACTCAGACTGATGGAAAGCATGATTTAGTATATTTATAAATGAAGACAAAGTTCGCGTCAAAAAGTTTAAGTCTTCAGTTAAAGGGGAAATAATAAAAAGGTAATCACCCAATTTTTAAAACCTCTGATTCAGAGCAACTAACAAAAGTTTTAAACTAAAAAAAGTTTTAAAAAACTATAACCTAAGTAAAAACCTTTGATAAAATTTCTATAGCCTTAAGTTACCTGGGCCATTATAATAATCTATTAACAGCTCATTCAATCGATTCAGTAGTTTAGACGCTACGGCGGAACATACAAAACATACATAGACTGCTAAAAATATTACCCAAATAAAAAGAGAATATTTATAGATACACAACCATTAATTTTAAATTGCTTCATAAAATATCGTCAGTTTAATTAGTTACTAGCTGACCCGGCAAACATTGTTTTGCCATATATGAATAAAAATGATTGGCAAAAAAAATTTAGGGATGGGTCACCCTTATCATTTAGGGGTATGAAAAATAGATGTTGGCTGATTCTCATACCTACCCGGTATGCACACAAAATTTGATAAAAATCGGTCCAGCCGTTTCGGAGGAGTTTGTAACAAACACCGCGACACGAGAATTATATATATAAGATAAATTATATAATTAGTAGTAATCTTTTATCTCATTTATAATTTTACAAAACGATAAAAAAAACAATAGCTACGTACTGTGAACGTCCAATATCAATTCATAAATCTCTTCGATAACAATATGTCTAAGGTCCCGCGCACATTCGGCGATGTTTTCAAGCGCTTGAGTTTTCTTCTCATCAGCGAAGCGTTCGCAGCGACGCTTCAACGCGTCGGGATGAAAATTCAAGCTGGGGTCTAGGAACATCTTGCGAAGAGTTTTCTTGTAATTAACATCGGCTAATGCTGCTATCAATGTTAACTGAAAAGGAAATAAAATCAAGTAACATGTTACCATCGTTTTTTTTTATCTGAATTATTTGTTTAAGTTTGTTATATTTTTAGAAGAAGCTCCAAAAGTTTTCTATAATCAATATTCAATATCCGTTAAAACAACTTAATTATCGTCGACAAGCCACGCGGAGTGACGACTAGCACAAGTCGATAGGCAGGAGCTGGATGCGAGAGGCCCAAAATCGAGTTGCGTGTTATGGGAAAGGCCTATTTCCAGTAGTGGACTGCAATAGGCTGATGCTGAACTAAATTATTAAGACTCTATTTCCTAATTTGGTTAATTCATACATTGATTCATTTGAATACTGAAAATTAAACTTTATAAAACATATTTTATTTAACTGTACCTGTACATCTCCCGGCCCGTGGATTCTTCTATCTATTTCTAAAACTCTCTGTACCAGCCTTTTATATTTTACATCGGTCTTTTCAAGATTTATGAAGATATCCTCAGAGTGCCCATCGCCCATGCTCTGTAAGATTTTACATAAGAGTTCGTGTTTTAATGGTGTCTTGCTGTATTCCTCGGCCAATTCCTCAAATTTATCTACAGCCTCTTCGAGATTCCCACTGCGAAGAAAAGAAAATATGAAATTATATATCCAATGTAAAGCATAATGGCATAAGTGGTGGTAACCTCCGGATAACTACTCAGGGTCACACCCATTCACTAACGGTTTGGACCAGTCATATGTTTTGAGTGAAAAACAAACAAAACCAACCATAAGACTTACAATATATATTCTGAATTGAGATTACATATAACTTTAATAATGATAAAAAGTCTAATTAGTCAAGAAAATGAGTGACCAAGCTCCACTAAATAACGAGCTCTACTAACTAACTAGCTAACTAGCACTAAATAAAAGCTCCAGTAACCAGCTTCATTAGAGCTTTACTGAGCTTGAGGTATCGAGTTCGATTCATTGTTCGAGTTTGTTTTGCAATCATACAAACATTTGTTTCGGAGTTCTGGTGTTTTTTCTATGTTAATTTACGACAAAAGTAAATATGGATATACTTATATTAGTTGTCAGTACAAGCACTACTTTGTTTGGGACTAGATGGCATTATATTTATATGTAATTTGTTTTTTTTTTGTTTTAGATATGTGCATATCTTCATAAAAATCCAATTCATCTAACAGTCACTATATGCCAGCAGCTTCTTACCTTTTCAAGTGCACTCTGACAAGAGGTCCAAGCAACACATTGCTGGGTTTACAGTAGTTATATTTTATAAGCAAATCGAACATTTCGCGAATGTCTCTTTCTGTGCCCTGCGCCGCTGTAGCGTCGAGCAATCGCCAGCAATTCATTGTTATGTTTCTCCCACCTTTAATCTTCCTGTAAATATTCAAATTCAGAATCATTTATTCAATTAAGACACTTGTCAAGGTGAATTAGGTGAAAACACCAAAATCCACTGCCTAGAAGTCATATTGTACCTATCAATAAAAAACAAAACTTAAATAATCAAGGACTTTGAAGATAGTCACACAAAAAAAAGCATTATCTTTGTCTTAACAAAAAAATATAACTGACCGTTTTTTAGACTGCTCATGAATTAAGTTATAGGCCTTCGGGATCTGTTTCTTATACACCATCAACGTTGCAAAGTCAATAACTTTGAACTCGTCCAAATTGAAGTTAGGTGATGTCTTGTTGAGATCGGCTATCATTATCTCTGCTAAGTCCAGCTCACCAAGTTTGACGTGAAGATCGAAGATGGCAGCCTTCATTCCAGCTGAGAGAAACATCTGTAGTAGATAAACATGATTTTATTGTCTATGAAATTTGAACTATAGTAAACGTGGTTTTACTGTTTATGAAATTTGAACTATAGTCCATTCGCTTAGATACGGTCACCTTGATCGCGCTGTCATCACACGTGCGGCAAGCCGCTACAAAATTAAAGCGTACATCCACAAGCAAGCATAATTTGTCAGTTTACGCCGTTGTATGTATTAAGATATTCGTATTTCACAACAATAACCAGGATTGCGTGCGGGTGCACCGATATTATCTACACGAATGGACAACAAGTAACATCGTATTTACGTCAATTGCTTATTAAAGTTAGAAATATAGGTATAAGACGGATGTCATATGTTATTTAGGTGTAATATATTAAAAATATTTTTAGTCATTTTCAAGTCATTTTTAATTATAAACAAGAACAAATTTAGATAACTATAACCTGACTACTACTAAAAAACTTTTTATAAAATTTATATAGCCTTTTTCAACTGGGTCCTTATAACGAATCTATTCACACCTCATTTGTCAACATCAGTTCAATAGTTTAAGCGCCACAGTGAAACATATAAAGTTAAATAGATTGTTAAAATCCTTCCTTTTAGCTTTTCCGCAGTTGTGTAAAAATGGGTGTTCTTAAAGTTCAGAGCCAACATTACACCTGCCAGGTCTAATATATTGCATTCAATTAGCATAGTATTTGACTACAACAATCACAAATCAGTATAATGTACANTAGATATGTGCATATCTTCATAAAAATCCAATTCATCTAACAGTCGCTATATGCCAGGAGCTTCTTACCTTTTCAAGTGCACTCTGACAAGAGGTCCAAGCAACACATTGCTGGGTTTACAGTAGTTATATTTTATAAGCAAATCGAACATTTCGCGAATGTCTCTTTCTGTGCCCTGCGCCGCTGTAGCGTCGAGCAATCGCCAGCAATTCATTGTTATGTTTCTCCCACCTTTAATCTTCCTGTAAATATTTAAATTCATAATCATTTATTCAATTAAGACACTTGTCAAGGTGAATTAGGTGAAAACACCAAAATCCACTGCCTGCCTGTGTCGATCCATAAGTTCCAATACAAATGAAAATAGAAATCATATTGTACCTATCAATAAAAAACAAAACTTAAATAATCAAGGACTTTGAAGATAGTCACACAAAAAAAGCATTATCTTTGTCTTAACAAAAAAATATAACTGACCGTTTTTTAGACTGCTCATGAATTAAGTTATAGGCCTTCGGGATCTGCTTCTTATATACCATCAACGTTGCAAAGTCAATAACTTTGAACTCGTCCAAATTGAAGTTAGGTGATGTCTTGTTGAGATCGGCTATCATTATCTCTGCTAAGTCCAGCTCACCAAGTTTGACGTGAAGATCGAAGATGGCAGCCTTCATTCCAGCTGAGAGAAACATCTGTAATAGATAAACATGATTTTATTGTCTATGAAATTTGAACTACAGTAAATGTGGTTTTACTGTTTATGAAATATGAACTATAGTCCATTCGCTTAGATACGGTCACCTTGATCGCGCTGTCATCACACGTGCGGCAAGCCGCTACAAAATTAAAGCGTACATCCACAAGCAAGCGTAATTTGTCAGTTTACGCCGTTGTATGAATTAAGATATTCGTATTTAACAACAATAACCAGGATTGCGTGCGGGTGCACCGATATTATCTACACGAATGGACAATAAGCAGCTTCGTATTTACGCCAATTGCTTATTAAAGTTAGAAATATAGGTATAATACGGATGTCATATGTTATTTAGGTGTAATATATTAAAAATATTTTTAGTCATTTTCAAGTCATTTTTAATTATAAACAAGAACAAATTTAGATAAATATAACCTAACTACGACTAAAAAACTTTTTATAAAATTTATATAGCATTTTACAACCGGGTCATTATAACGAATCTATTGACACCTCATTTGTCAACATCAGTTCAATAATTTAAACGCCACAGTGAAACATATAAACTTAAATAGATTGTTAAAATCCTTCCCATTATTTTTTCCGCAGTTGTGTAAAAATGGGTGTTCTTCAAGTTCAGAGCCAACATTACACCTGCCAGGTCTAGAATATTACATTCAATTAGCATAGTATTTGACTACAACAATCACAAATCAGTATAATGTACATGAACTTGTACACAAAATGCAAAACCACCCTACCAGGACCTCCTCAGTAAAGAGTATTTCTTGGAACCAGATTGGAAAGGGGGGGAACTTAGCCGTTTTCACTATTTTTTTAATGTGAATGGATTATACATTTAGTTGTAGCGGTTTTCTTAATACTGTAACACTGACTTACCCCTTCGTTTTGACACTTTGTAGCAATTTCTCTTGCAGCTTTAAGGTTACCATCCCTACAGTACTGTTGTAACAATTTTCTCAAGACCCCTCTGGTATTCATTCCCTTGGCTTCCAATTCCACAAGATGGGCACGGAGAGATTCTTCATTCATTTGTTTCTAAAATAAAACATACACATTTTCGTATTCAACTCAACTAATGCTTCCTCCTAAACTGTCCCTCTAAACTTACAAGTCTCTATAACTATAAACCTGAAGAGTATGTTTGGTTGAACATGTTACTCTAATACTTGGATTGCAATGAAAAAAAAATTTTTGTGGGTGCCAAGCATCAAATAAAAATTGTACAAAAACATTTACCCTTTTGGAAAGGCAGACTAAAATTGCGTGTCTCGGATATTAAATTAAAACCAAATTACGCAATATCCATTCAAAAGTTGACTGGTAGAGTTCGTCGTGAGCGATAAGACCGCCTATTGTTATTCCAATTGTGGTTTTTCATGTAGTTATCTGTAATTTATTTTTATACTTTTGTGGTATGCAATAACGCTGTATCAATAAATAAATTAATTAATTATTAACATTAACAGTCTTTTTTCCAGGTTTGAATCTGTTCAGTGGTATAGCCTTGACGGGCAGACAGAGGTACTTTCGAATTTATAATATTAGCAGGGATTAAGTATGGATAATTTCCGATAATAACATTCAATACAATAAACATTTCGTTCATTCAACTCACGATTACTGCTTCGTATCATGTAGGCACTTACCGGATGGATAGCAATTTGTTGATCAAACATATCACCATCATCAATGACACGTTCATCAGTAAGACCCATAATATAGTCTTTAAACTTAGACGCAGTTTTTTCACTATATTTTTCTGGCAAGCGATATATACAACAGTCAGCTGCGACGGTCGATATTCTTAATGATGTTTTTGATAATCCCTAGAAATATAAACAAAACAATGAAGAATATATTTTTCTATAATTACGTGCCGCACATTACTAAGGAGATACCATCGAAGTTGAGGAGAGTTAACATTCATATACAATAACAGGCTAAGCAAAAAGGTACTACTTTTGATAAATGATGCGTTCGGTGAAGTGTGAAATTGGGCACATTCAAAATTTAAATGTAGGAAGAATGCAGAAAGTTAAATAAACAACAAATAAATAAATTTATTTGGACATCTAACACATAATGCTATTTAGCTCCAAACTAAGCTTGTATTATGGGTACTAGACCACTGATGTAAATAAATTTGATCGGACCTGGGAATTAAACCCGAGACCTCTACTACGGTGGTCGCAAACGATACAACGGCGACACAAATGCTAAAAATTAAAATAAAATGAATTGTGGTCGACGATCGTCTACCGGGTGACCACTGTTTCATATATTTTTTCTTAGATTGTTGTTTTATGTGTACTTCAAAAGAAACAGCATTGTGTGACACCATCAATTCACTCCTTGCAAAAGGTCTCTGCTAGGTCCAAAACTATTCGGACTTCTCCTAAATACGCACGAAAGCTTCTATCCAATATCCAATGCCTTAAAAATCCCTTTTGATGTACTTAATATGTTGGCTAGAAATGTAAATTACTGAATAATTGGCTTGTAGCAATAATAACTCTTTCACACTTGTATATGTTTATATTCTTACAACGGATTAAGAATACGGACAGTCCTCTAAAAGCCGACTAAGAGAACAAACCACGAAGGGCAACAGCACGGCAAAGAGGATGATAACTTGAAAAAAAAAACTCTATAACCAAACTATTTGGAGAGAATGGTATAGTAGATCAAAACCTCCTTTCGAAAGAGGCCGATATCTAAAAGTGGATTATTGAAGGCATATATTTATTATTGTTTTTAGACCTCTTAAATATGTGTTGCCCGATCAGTTAGGAGGTCTTGGTCATAAACCGTCGAAATTACCTGCATAAGATTCAGAATATCACTAATATCCTCTTTGATCTTCTTATGCTCCATGAACTTGCAGAGGAACCGACCAACCCAGTCTTTGTTCTTGTCTGAAGCTTTTGCACTGACATCTTCTAACGTGTGTACAGTTGACTTCACATCGGTACTGATCAGGTAGCCTTTCAGAAGAGGTTGTAAGATTTTTTCCGCATCGACTTTGCCTTGGAATAATTCACCTGAAAGGTTTGTAATATTTTAGATAAGATATTTCTTAATTTTTATCATACGTGTACATCTAGAATTTCTGTTTTTGAGACAGTTGCAAATTTGGGCTGTGAGGGGAAAATAAGACTTGTTATATTCATCGACAACCCATAATGTCCCACTGCGGGGCTCTGGTCTCCTCTCAGGAGAGGGTTAAGGCCATGCGTCCGACGGTATTAATTTCAAAGTAGATAAAGCCTATACTCTAGTAACCACTTGTTGACAAACATGCTAATGTATTTTTAAATACATATATATGGATATTCTTACTTAGTGCAAAAGCGGAAACACCCTAAAAAGCTTTTGAAAGAACAATAATTAAAAAAAAGGAAACAGAACTTTAAAAGAATGACACTATCCCATCAGCTGATTAAGTTGCATCGTTGTCCTCGCTTAAAATTTTTTGCCCAATTTGTATAGGCGTATGATACTTACATCAAAAAATATTTATACAACTTTTGTCTCCCTATCATTGTGTTCCGGCTAATCTCTGTAACGGAGGGACCGACTTTGACGAGACTTTCACTAGCAGATAGCTGATGATGATATAAGGAGTTGCTTAGGCTATTTCCTTTAAACTAGCTGCGCCCCGTGGCGTTATCCGAAGTTATTGTAAGGTACAAAAACTGCGGGTAAGAGCGGGCTAAGATAGTTATAATAATAAGTTACAAAATAACTCACACAGCTCCGACGCTGCTCGGACTTGCCCAGTAACCAATAGCGTAACCATCATAGGGGTCAAAACCGTTGTCACAGTCAGACCAGCTTCTAGAAACTTCTTCATTAAGTTTTGTGGAGATGTAAAGCTCACGAAAGGCAATGTGTATTCCATGATCGTCTCGTAGTCGATACTTACATCCATTTGTACCATTGTGACAAGGGTACTGATAATACCTGCAACGTTTTAAAATAAGGTTAGTTTAATTTATATTCAAAAATATAACAATATTTCTAAAATCGAATCTTAGAAAAAATCCAAACATCTGAATTGAAAACCACTTCCATTTTGATGTTGGTTAAATTTATCATCATAGCTCTTACGTCACATCTGTATATAGACCAACACGGTAGGGAGTAGCCATACGCGTTCTACTTAGTATAAATCCAAATTGGCCTAAATGTTACTGTTATGACAGAATTATTTATGTGTGCGTTAAATTCTTAATGTTTTGTTTTACTTGTAATGTGGGGTCTAAAAAGTGTATGTATAATTTCTACCAGCAAAAAAATAAAGGACTGTTTTGTATCCGAAAAAGAGCCTATGGCTATTCTACTCGTTCGGTGGTCTATGTTGCCCTAAGAATCTGTATAACTGTAAAAAAATATCGGATACTTGTATCTTCGATTATAAAGTTGTTAAAAATAAGAAACAACGAATATTACATAACCTTTCTCGCCATAAGTCTTGGCGCTATGCAGCATTATGGGCCAAAAATAATGAGCCCTGACAGGAAAACCTATCTGTTTCATCCTAGTTAACATGTCCAAGGCTAGAGGGGTCTTTCCAAGCTGAAGAGCAGCTTCAGCTGCGTTTTGTAAAGCAATAGGATTTCGTCCTGTCGACATCAAATCTTGCGTGATGAGACCTATTATGCTGGAAGGCTGAAAGAAAATATTTTATTTTTTAACATGCGAGTTTCATTATTTTTTTTAAATTTAAAATACGTACCCAGCAAGCAGTTTACTTATCGTTCGACTTTAGTACGAAACGATAATTTATTGGTCCTTAATTGGTAAGGAGGCGGAATCTAATGCACGCATCACTATTTCCTTAAAACGAATGGACTATAAGACAGACAGCATTTTAAAGTCTAGCCAATTATGCTCTTACGTTAAATAACAAAATAACTTTTGTTTTTATGATCAATCTACCAAAATGACCCTGCTCTCCCTGATGGAAATCATGAGTAGAATCCAAGAGTGGTGGTCACCTTCCTCAATGAGATAGTGGACAGAGCAGTAGGGTGACCCACACTATGGCGGCCCAATGAGATGCTTTTTCACCCCTTAAAGGACCCGGAATCATAGTGGGAGGGAAACCAGTGCGATGGCAGTGAGTTCTATATTTGATCGCCCAGCACAAGAAGGAAGAACCGAAACGTTGCGTTTGAAAACGTATGTCTACCACTATAAAAGGGTGACTTCGAATGCCAGTACAGGTAGTCCTGTAGAGAAAGGAAGAAGGGTGGACAAGTTGAAAGAGCTCTTCAGAACACTTGCCATGATACGAGCGATAGAGGACTGTCATAGAAGCAATATCTATTCGCAGTTGCATAGGTTCAAAGAACTCGGTGGCTTCGGGACTACCGAGTCTACCGAACTGTTGTATTTTCCACTCACATTCCTATCCAGTTTTTACAGTACAAGGACAAATTTAATTATGGTACATCTTAAGAGTGTTGATAAGATTACTTTTGCATAATTATACTTCTTACTATTGCAGCCTTGACACAATCTCTGACAAGACTCCGGCCATGTAACCCTCTGTCATCTTTGGGCCCAAACGATGGTAAGGGTAGACACTTGTAAATCTCTAGAGCTGCTATTGGATGATTTTGGAAGACTAGCATAGTTGTGACACTCTGCATGTATGGTGATATTGATGGTGTTTGTAGGGTTTCTGCAGGAAGATATTTGAGGACCTGAAAAATAAAATAATTATTTACTAAAAAATCTTTCCCAACCAAACAAAATATTCCCTTTCAAACACAACAACAAACAAAACCTATTATGAACTAACTGTGGCAATAATGTTTATAACAAAATTCGACATACCTTCGGTATTGGTGTATAACAAGTGACTGCTGACAACGTTTTGACAATTTCCATAATATGTTCCTCAGTGAACTGAAAACCTAGCCTGATAGCTTGAGTCATATTAGTAATCATTGCATCTATTTCTTTATTAAAGGCTAATGCTCTTGATATTGCCGTGTATGTGTCAACAGTAGGGGTTATTTTGAGAGATTTCATCATGGATAGCACTTCTTGAATATTTTGGATGTTTCTAAAAGAATAAAAACAAAGGTCATTACTATTACTATAGTGTTTATTATTTATTGTATGTTTATGAAATATTATCATTCACAATATACTTAATAATGAGAACTAAAACCCTGGCTGGGTAATTATATATATATTTAGGATTTACAAACTGGTAATATATATTTTCTCTTCTGGGGTAAGAAAACACTTAGAAACAAATTTAGGGCAGCATGGAAAATAGCTGCATGCATACTGCATAGGTATTCTGTTACGATAATTTGATCGTTCATAAAATAAAATATGACAGTTATAGACACCGTGTAAACTCTGTTAAGAATAATTTACCCAAGTTTTCCTTGACAAATAATAAGGGAGTTAAATACATGTTCACTAGCTGGCAATCCCTGAGATTTCATATTAGATATTACTTCAGTTGCTTGGTTCAAATCACCAGCCTGTAACAAAATTGAAAATATTTAGACAAAAAAAAGAATATTTTTGTCATTTGCTTTACTAATTAAGGTATAGCATTAACAGAAGTAAAAATAACTCCCATATATATATTTGTTTTATGACAAAGGGGCAATTTTCAAAAAAAATTTACTCTTCAAATCACAATTTTTATTCAACTTTTTTTAGAACAGTAGGTAAACGAGCAGACATATTGCCTGATTGTAAGTGATTACCACCGCCCCTGGACACAACACTAGCACTACTAGCAACACAAATGCGTTACTGGCCCTTGGGGGATGGGGAGTGGGAGGGTGTATGAGCCTATGGCATCCTCACTCACTCGGTGAAACACAGTGCAGGCGCCATTTCACACGGGTTTTCAGTGAACCCCTGATATCACTCCGGTCGAGCCGGCCCATTCCAAATTACTTTATACTGATGCCCAAAATGCTTAGCTAGAAATAAAAAGCAATTTTTTTTGCTCAAAGGTACTACTATCTTCTTACTGTAACTTCTGTAGGAACAGTAAAAAAAAACAGAAACATTTTTTAAAAGTGCCTAAATACTATCCCTAAGTAAATAAAATAACCAGAATACTCAAAAAAATGTGTCTTTCTTACCTCTCCAAGAGCTCTCAATATTAGTTCGTAAGTAGTATCTGTGGGTAAAATAGGCACCATCTTTGTCAAGAATGAACTTGCAGTCAAAGTCCTATTGTTTGCAATGTACACTTTCAGCAACTCATTGTAATGTTCTATTTGAAATTTAGTATGTGGCCTGCAAAAGATATAACAAAATTGTTTTAACTTTTCTTTGTTTGTTAAATCTTGAATTTAGTAAATAGACTATATATACATTACCAGATATAATAAAGGATGTGATTTTAATAGAGAAAAAATCCCTGTAGGAAAATCTCTATCTTAATATATTTAGTGTCACCATCCCATTTTAATATAGAATACTTTAAAAGGAACTAAGACAGAATAGTTTGGCATATAACGGTCAATTATTATTACACCACTACTTGTTTAGTTGTTGGTATACTTATAATATTATTTTCATATGTATATTTAAGGAATAATATTCCCATATGCCAAAAAAACAATGTCTTGTCATAATAATAATACCTACAGTGAACTCACACTACTCTCTGTTCCCAAATTAAGGAGAGCCTTTACTATGGTAACCAAACAAATGATAAAAGGACTAGAAGAAAACACATGGGCTAAAATACCATAAAAAACAAATTAACCATCACTATAAATATGTAGTTTCTTAGACAAACAATAAATAGAAATGATTTCTAATGGTTGATAGTGCTAAAGAATAATTCCTTACATAATTGTAGTCCACACTTGTTCCACCAAAGCCATCCTAGAAGATGGACTCTCGTCGGGCATTAGTTCTCCACAACATCGGATCAAAAGTAAACCTTGTTTCATAGTAGAAAAATTAAACTCCTGCACTTTTGCTAGCACTCGCATGAAATCATTCCTATACACTCTATTTTTTTGGTATATATCTGTATTAAGACTACCCATATATTTTTCAAGAACTTCTTCTGAAGACAAAACAGGTGTCTTTTCTGGCATTTTATTAACTGATGGAGATTTTCCTAAAGTTTGATTTGTTGTATATTTTGAAAATTTATTGCGAACAGTGGCAAGTGACCTGTAAATAATTTAATCTGTAATGTACAGAAAAAGTATTCTCTAACAGGTAAAAAACGAATAAAATGTAACCTAACCTAGACAAATGGATATTTCTACTTAAATTATGTAAAAGTAGACCATTATTACATTTTTTATTCAGTAATATATTATTGCGTATAAGCGCTTTTGAATAACTTGCGATTTTAACATAGTGTCTCGATAACATTTTGTCTCTTCTGTAATAATTTAAATTTAAAATAACATCAAATAACTCCGAGATAATTAGTCAATTTTGACATTAATTTGACAGCAAATGGCAGATACACTAGATGTGTTGCCATGTACTTCTTCAAATGAATTCGTAATTCCTCCTTAAATTTATTACCGACTGTAAGGTCGAGTAGTGACTAATGACTTATTCCATTTTTGTATTCTTACCATTTTTATTTAAGTAATGAAATTGTAAAGATGACGTCAATTATCTCAATGTACCGCAAATAACCTCTTCTCTGTTTTTTAACTTCCTAAAGTAAGTAATAACTTACTTCGGGTCTTTTCAAAAGACAGGTCGAACACAAGTCCCTGTTGTTGGCTTTCTTAGAAAGTCTTAATTATGCTACTTTTTTTCCGTGTAGAAATATCCTCCCGACCGGACCATCAGTGATGTAGCTATGTTGAACTGGGACCGCTTAAACTAAATAAAAAAACACATTGTCTTAGGTATACTTGCTTGGGCTTATAGCTTGGGGACTAGATGTAACATACAAATAAAATTCCTGTACCCCAACGAATTTCGAGTGCTCTACGGCTTAAAGATGGCTCTTTCATGTATGGAGATCACGGTGTCCCTTTTCTAGAGGAGCACCTTCCTGTAGAACTAAAATATATGGTGCGACTGAGGCCTTCCAGGACATTTTCCATATGGACTAGGCGTAATCTATCATGCTGATGACACTTTGGTTACATTCTAAGGAGCAAGCTTTAAAAGAGAATATCTCTTTAGTGATATATAAAAGTACAGTCTAGTAGTAGTTATGTAGTTACTATTTGGCAAATAATCACCATCACGACACTAAGTTCTTCAGCACGATAAAATATTTCAACCTTTTAACTAGAATACTTTCTTTATAAGTAGGTGGACTATTCCGTAAAAATATTCACAAATTGTTAGAAGCCTATAACAGATACTTGATATCATGAGATTGGAAAATTTGGGTAATGTACATGCCTAGTTATGCACCTCACTTCACTATAAATAAGTTTCAATACGTGGCGCTAGTGTCGAACCAACCAAGTGATTCGCCTGTCATTGTCAAACTGAATCGTGATTCGTGGATGCGAAGTGTTTTGTGTTGTGAGTGAATGTTATAAATTGCTTTAATCTATCGATGTCATGTGGTAAGTTCTCAGACTTTCTCAATTATCGGTTTAAGATTCTCTTAGAAGTTAATTTAATTTAATACGGTCAGTCATGAATAGTGACTGAAGCCGCCGTTACTTGACCGCCATCGCCCAAGCTTGCTGACGGTCGGCTCGACTCCGCCTTTGCAGTAAAACGTGACATTTATGACAATACATTTCTTATTGTGAGTTAATATACGTCCTCGACAAGGTTTTAATCTACATCCCTAATTCAATTTATTCTCATAGGATAAGGGAATAGATATAAAGCTTGTTTTAATTTAAGTCTAAATCAGTAACCAGTTTTCCACTTACTAACTAGCGAAGTTAATAGTGCCGACTTCCCGCCCGATGAATCACAGCAATATCTGTTGTTAAGTTACGAGCAAACTTTTATCTTCATTTATTTTAGAGACTAACTTGTCTATGTATCATTAAATTATTTTTTAAGTATTTTGCGTAACTTTATTTAAAAGTCTTTGAAGTTTTTTTTTCGTCAATATATTAGTTAGAAAGATATTATTGAAACTACAAATTACAGAACCTTAAATCAACCCTTTATCTTTATATTGCTCTAGGTATTAATAAATCATGTAATTTTTGTGTTTCTAAGTTACTATTTCTGTTTCATAATTAAATCTATTTTAAAACAACTTACATGTAGTACTTAGGAATTGCTATTTACAATTTAGACTACTGTTATTGAACATTATATTGCTGATGAAATTGAGCCATAATTATTGTAAGTACTCTTAACCCAAGTTATAATCTGATATTAATAAAAGTACCTAAATATATTCTGGGGGCTTAGTAAATGTTTAGAATGAATAATAATAATCTATTACATTTCTCACATGGCTGATTGATCTATAATAATACAGAACTTGTAGTATGGTAACTAAACTGTTGATAAACATGCCTAGATATTTTAAAATACATATACATCACACACACATAGATAAATTACCTGTAACTCTAAATGATGGTGCTCATTCCACAAATATTGATTATGAGCTAGGAATTAAACCAAACAACAATACAAAATTCTCGAAATTGGCCTCATGCTAAAAAGAAGGTTTATGCCTATTATACCACACCGTCCAGATGGATTCGTAATGGGTTTGTTTCGAGTTTTCCTTCTCACAGTAATGATATTGTCCTATGTAGTGGGCTCTTATATAGCATAGAATGATTAGGGGTGTTAACATTTTGTATTCTGCATCCCTCATCACACTGATCATGACATGTTTTATTAACCTTGTTTCTAGGCATCAAAAAACAGTTCATCCAAACCTTTAAAAGTTATAAAAGCTAGCCTGGAAAGTTTATCCTGTCACTAAATACTAAAGTATATATTAATATTTGTCTATTATCTTAGTTAATGGCCCTTGTTAAAATAGTAGATAAATTAATTGTAGGACAAATAATGAGCCAATTATTAAATGGTTACAGTAAACACATTTTGAATACTTGTTTTTGTTGAGTGTATGGCTAGATGCTTGATATTAAATAATTTTCAATAGAACCAGTCTGTTGGTGAAATTAAACTGGGATGGTAGTTGAAAATCCTTATTTATATACATTCTGTGATTAAGCAGGTCAAAATATGTGTATATGTTGCCAGGGAAACAGCAAAAGAAATGGTGTTACTTTAATCTGAAAAAATTGTTTCTTTATGACAAAAAATTCTCACTATTATAGTAAGCAGAGCTTAGTTTATGGGTACTAGACAACTGAGATATATACCCATTTTTTTTTCTAAACACCTACAAATAAAACATAGAAAAGACCTGGGAATCGAACCCGAGACCTGAAGCACAGCAGTCGCAGTAAAATGTGCCAATACTATGCATATATGCACAACTTTTTTTTAAAAATATATGGTTAAAAATAGTTTTTTAGCATTAATGTACTAATCATGCACTATAAATCTTAGCAAATGAATATCAGACCAGTCAAAACTGCTTTCAGACCGAACCAAACGAATTTCAGATCAGATTAGGGTCGTTTTCAAATTGGCAGCCAAAAAGATAACGATTTCATGAATTCTTACAAAATTCTCAATCTTGCCNACTATTATACTAACTAACAGGGCTAATATTGGTACTAATCAAAATGGCAAAGACAAAAGATTTAGTAAACATTAGCTGTGTTGTCCTATAGTTTACCAAATCTTCCAGCCATTACTGAAAGTAAACAGATTTAATATGTATTTCAACAGATAACATTGACATAGAATATTTTTTTGGGCATCTAACACTCAATGTCATCTAGTCCTAAAGTAAGCAGAGCTTAGTTTATGGGTAGTAGACAACTGATATGTATACACATATTTTTTTCGTAAACACATATAAATTAAACATAGAAAAGACCTGGGAATCGAACCTGAGACCTGAAGCACAGCAGTCGCAGTAAAATGTGCCAATATATGTACAACTTTTTTTTAAATATATGGTCAAAAATAGTTTTTTAGCATTAATGTACTAATCATGCTATGTACTGTAAATCTTAGCAATGAATATCAGACCAGTCAAAACTGCTTTCAGACCGAACCAAACGAATTTCAGATCAGATTAGGGTCGTTTTCAAATTGGCAGCCAAAAAGATAATGATTTCATGAATTCTTACAAAATTCTCAATCTTGCCGTGTAATAAGTCACACGAATGATATTGAGGAGGAACGGGTCACATGTCCCGCGCAATAGAAGTTCTCGCGCCAATTAACGTATATACAACTTCCCGCCATCAACCGTTGGGCATTGGCCGCCAAGCATGACCGCCGCGATGACATGGGAAGTTGTATATATGTTAATCGGCGCGAGAACTTCTATTGCGCCATACAGGATTGGTAGAGCTTCTTCGTGCATTACGTTACTCCGTAGTTCGAGGTATCTTCGGTAGATGTCGCTATAGTGTGTTTCCGTTTTTGCGTTGTATTTGGAAAACTCCACATCACTCCCCTCCCTGAGTTGGGAACGGTATGTGGAAGTCGCCACAATATAAAGTGCACAAATGATAAAAATTATAATGAGGTAATTTTTGTTAGTTTCAAAATCTTACTTGATATTCGATTTTTTTCATCAAATAACGGCGTATACAAGTTACTGCACAAGTTATGTCCGTTCGAGGCCAACTGACGCACAAGGATAGCGCGTGGTAAAGAGCAGCGTAAAGGGATGTGCCCGTGTGTTTATTGCGCATTTGATAAAGCCAACACGGATGACAATTTAAATAGGAACTTTTTTAAAAAGGTTCGCAATCGTACTTCTTTTGTTTTTAATAATTAATTTTTAATTCTAATAAATAAATTGCTGAAATAATTAAATTGCTGAATTTCAACACGCATTACTGGGAAAAAAAGCAAACAAGTTAGAAATTGAATTTCGAAGCTCGTAATATGAATGAGATTTGGGGTAGTTTTTAATGGATAACTCCTAATTTAACAGTCTTTACGAATATATAGTTATAGGACCATGCGCCTGTTGTCATACAACTAATTTACCGTACTTGTAATTACGGTAACATTAAGGTTACGAGCATTAAATCAAATAACTCGCCTTTGGCTCCAAATTTGAAAACGACCCATTGAACTAATTTCTGGCCAGATGAGGAACATTTATCAACAATGAAAATGATTGGCATTGAGTCGTTGAGATTCACAACAACGAAACAATATGGGTTGTCATTTGGTATATGAACGCGACACGCGAGAGTTTTTACGTCATTATAATAAGTTGTCTTTGGTTGTAGTTTTATACATACACATATGTGAGGTCGCCTGATGCCTGCCTCCACATTAATCGACGTCATTCTGCCGAATTGATATCGGTGTTCGACATTTCGATACTATGCGTCCCTAACCCAGGGTCAATGAAGTGCGAATTGACGCCAATTAACCAGCTACATTTACCGTTACCGCCAAACTGTTCAATTTGCTTGAAAAAATATTTGTTGTGATATAAGATAATTAAAAAAATTTGAAACTGGTATGAATGAATTGTCTTTTTTGCAAATATCTGAATATTTGCCTTTTTCAGAAAACCTTATTATGTTGGTTCTACAAGTGAAAAAAGTTTGAGGTGTTGTAGAAAATATGGTGTTTGTTTTTTTCCAATACTAATCAATTTAAGTTACTTACTTAAGGGACTACAGTTTGTATGTTATAGTTATCATTCAATATTGACATATCAAGTATTTTTAAATATGTGGAGCAGTGGACGCACATTCTATGTTAGATTATTCCTTATATAATAATAGTTTGTGATATCTATTTTATACATATCATTAAAAAAAAGAATGCAACAAATGACAACGAACATGGACGGAAAATCGCGAGGGTATCAAGTGTGACATATAATAGTCATTACTTTTATAGAAGTTCCTGTCGCTGTACCAATCAACATAATATTGAATAAATCACTTATGTTTATTATGGTGGAAACTTAATAAAGTATATACCTTCGCAAATTTTGGGTTTGTAGTTTTAAGGGTTCAGACTCCTATGCAAGTAAGTCCACGAGAAATCCAGTAGAAAAGCACTCCAAAGCAACACTGCTGCACAAAGAATGAGGTATTTACGAAATCGTAGTTGTGGCAAGGACAGAGGAGGAGCAGATTATTCGTAAAGCGGAGGTTTCTGTCGTGATTAGAGAAAAGGAAAGGCAAATCAAGATAAAAATAAGTGGGTGAGAATGGGGAATTAAGAAACTAAAAGAGAGAGTGCAGCGCTCGCTGATTACGACGTACTAATAGGTAACCATTTTAATTGGGAACGTAAAGCAGATCCGTGATCATACTTGCGAAGGTTAAGTATGAATTCATTTATTGAGAAGACGGTCTTGTTTATTTAGGAGGTTGAATTCAGGTCGAAATAACACACATTATAGTCAATTTTAGGAATAATTAAGGTTTGCATGTCACTTGAGCTTGCCGATCGGGCGTTGAGTCGAAAAGCAGTCCTGGATCTTTGACTACAAGGCTCCAAGGCATTATTGCGCTGTGGAGGACGACTGGTGGGAGTGAAGTCGTGTCTACTCTATCGGGTTTATTGACAATCCGAACCTCATCGACCACGAGTTTATGCGATCTAGGGTTTTGTTATTGTTGTCCATAGCTCGTGATATGTCCTCCACTCTTTCCAGCGAATAAATCTGCAGGCCATCGAAAAACAGGTGATACGCAAACTGGTGTTGAGTTATGAGATTGATAAATAGAGAGAATAATAGGGTTGATAGAATACCGCCTTGATAGACGCCAGCGCTGAGATCGCACGAGCTCAAAGTGGTCTTAAATTTGTCCTTGAAGATATGCGGAGAACCATTTCAGTGCGTCTGGATTAATCTTAATATACGTAAGGATAGATAGTAGAATTTCGTGACAGACTTTATTGAAGACATTGGAGAAATCAACGAGGACTAAAACTGTATCTTTAGTGTCCTACATGCCTTTTCGAATATCACCAGTCATTAAGAAGGGCAGTAGTAGTACTGTGACCGGGCCTGAAGCATGACTGTAGAGTACTAATCAATTTCTGTCTGAGTACAAATTCTGAAAGCTGCTTGTATATACAGGCCTCGAGTACTTTAGATAGAAGGGAAAGGATAGATAGGTCGAAAATGTTCAGGCAGTTACGGGTTATTTTTTTTGGGAAGAAGGATAATTTAAGCTTTTCGCCAGATTTTACTTTCAGGCTTTAGATTTAACTTTCAGGCTTCAATCAATCAATCAACAACCCATAATGTCCCACTGCTGGGCTCGGGTCTCCTCTCAGGAGAGGGTTAAGGCCCTACGTCCCCACGCTGGCCAAGTGCGGGTTGGGGACTGGCAAGACAACGTTGTGGCTACGTAATCTTACCGTTGGATGTTTTTAAGCCGCCCGAAGGCCTCCAACTAAGCTTCACGACTGTTATCCTATGATAACAACCGGGACCGACTGCTTAACGTGACCTCCGAATCACGGAGACGCTCATGGTAACATGCCACCAGCGGTCACCCATCTAGGTACTGACCGCGCCGTCGTTGCTTGCCCTCGCTGATTGTTTCTAATCACCGAGTGCAACTGGGCTATGAGCGCCTTTTCAGGCTTCAATTTATTTAATTACTCAATTATTAGGTAGAAATTAAACAAGATAAATTTTCCAAATAAGTAAAGCCTCGCAAACAGTAAGTTCAATAACCTACAAATCTACCCAATTAATATTTGGGTGTGAATGGTGTGACTGTCTATGTTCAGATGACAGCACAAATTATAATTTTCTTCCGTCACCAAACCGTTAGTAAAAATAGATCGACTCGATGTTTAATCATCATGTAATTCTTTGAGCAAGAAGTCACGCTAAGATATTTTTTGTTTTGAAAAATATTCCACTATTATCATAGAATATAGTAGCGCACAGCAGGCTAATCTTTTAAGCAATTTAAAATAATAAACAAACTTATGAACTGGGCAACTTGCACTATTTAAAAATGATAATCGTTTTCCTGTTAAATAGTAGAATTATTGTTATATTTATATAATGTAGGGCATAGTTTACTATGCAATTTAAAGTGTGGTGATGTACCTATCAGGAACCTGATTAAATTTAATTAACATTAGGCCATTATAGATAAAAAGTAGCATTACATCATCCACTTATAGACGGCCGACGGTAGGCACTTACTTATGTGCAGGCACTTAATATTTAGATAAACATGTATTTGTACCTTGTTTGTTAATATGTGACGAAAGTCGTACAATCAACAAGACCTTTTTTTCTTTTTCTTAGTTAAAAGCCGCTAAAGGTACCCAGATATTAGTCAACTTTGGGTCACTGGCATTTGGATATTGATGTTTTTCCCTTTAATGCACAGTTGAATGAAACAACGAAACGTCGCCCAGAGACAAAACAGAAAGGATTAAGACCATTATAATCTGACTACTCGCATATCAATGTCATTAGAAGTACTCGATCCAAACTCGATACCTAAATGACTACGTATTAACATATGAAGGATTGCATTTCGCTTGCCTGGTGGTAATCAGGTATAAAAATATGCCTTACTTTTATTAGAAATTGGCAATCTATACTATAATATATAAATAAAATTGATGTCGCTATTTGTGATTTGAAATTAACAGCGTTTCACTACATGCATATGAAAGTAAATACGGTACCACACAATCAACTTTTTAAGTCTTAATTCAAAGGACCAATTTATCGCCGAGAAATAAAAAAAATTCAAGTTTGTGGCGCACTATTTTCGTGCAGCATCGGTTCCATACAATTTCAAATCTCTTCTAATCCATTATTCCGTAATTTCGTACAAAAATCATGTGACAAGGGAGAAAAATCGAGCGTTACTATTCCTCCCCTTCGCCAGTACTCAGATGGACAGCTCACAAGTGACGGCATAGTGCTGAATGTTATTGTTTTATGCCTCTGTATCTATCTAAAAAGGTTTTCTGGTGGTTCACATGACCCATCAATTATCGACACGGTCTCGTAGTCTATTAGAAGTAACTTAGCCTACTATTTTTAGATTAGCTTCGCCCTAGTGACCGGCGGGTAACACCTCCGGGATCAGCTTGTACCTATTTCTATAAATTTAGATATAAGCTTGTTTGTACATTAGCTTTTAAAGTAGTTTTTTTGCATATTTCATTATTATCCAAAGGGAGTAAAGTTGCGAGAATGGGTCTTTGGATATTTATACTCAATTAGGTTAAATTAGCAGAACACAAATATTGATAGAATTTGCACAGGAATAGTGTATGTGGCAAGTAAGTCATAGCGTATTTTATCCCATTAATTTACAAGATATTCATTAAAAGAAGAAAGCCGTGGCTGAAATCTAGCAGTAAACAAAGAGGAATTGGCATTAGAGTGAATTGGCAGCGGCGTGAAATTATGTCGCCAACAAAATGTTTATCATTATTGTATGCATAACATACAGGAAGCGTCCGTTAGCCAGAATATATTTGTTATCGTTAATGACAAAAAGTGTGGATTCAAAATATAATACAAGGATAATTCAGCTTTACAAGCATTTTCCTTAAATTATATTTTACATTTAGCTCTGTTTTACGTACTGTAATACTATTACTGGTGTCAGATTGTGGATTGCATTTTGCGCTAGATGAGATTTAGTACCCCGAAGTCTAATGCCTTGTTCATTACGCTGCTACTGCTTACACGTGTCATTGTTTATATATTGTAATTTAATTTATATGACTATTATTACACTCTGTTGCAAAGTTTAACTGCCAACAGCACCATATGTGGCTTCCTAACCATGTTCCACTTTGTATTCTCTGTAGACTTACAAATAACTCGGACATTAGTTAGTATTAACAACTAGCAATCCCGAGAGGATAATAGATTGACATTACGGGCATAAATAACCCCTGTTTAATTAATTTGTACATTTCAATTAAGTAAATGCAAAAACGGCCGTGACAACGACCTTTTAAGGGCTAATATTGAGTGTCACTACTAAGTGATAATGACCTTTTTAAAGCGATAACATTGTACTATGGTCATATTGAACTTTTGTCTATACAAATAAATAAAATTGAAGTGTGTGTTTGTAATATTAATATAACCACTTTTACTAAATCCACATGTATGTGTACATGGTACATATATCAAATTAACTATTTTTTTTCAATTTTTGTCTGTCTGTATCTCTATCTGTTTATTCCAGCCAATCTCTGGAACGGCTGGACCGATTTTGACGCGACTTTCACTGTTAGATAGCTGATGATAAAAGGAGTAACTTAGGCTACTTTTTACTTACCAGCTTCGACCCCGGCGTTACCTGCGGTGGATGTTATACCGTGGGATGTAATAGCTATTTTGGAATAATTTTGTAAACTTTAATTATTTACATTACGAATGTCCATGAAAGTATTTACATTATACAATTGTCATAACTGATCAGCACCTGCCGTGTGTAATATCAGATTACTAATCGAGTTCGTAATATATCAATAACTTCACAATTCGGATTCAATGTTTATGTAATGTTCGTTCCATATATACTTTAATTGAAGTCACATGCTCATAATATGCTCAAGTTCAAGCATACTCATTAAGAAACTCGTGATTACGTTTCAGCCAATCTCCTTGGCCATTTCGTTTTATATCAATATATTATTTGATTGTCTCGGTGGTAGCGCATGCGACTGATGTTCTGGAGGTCTCGGGTTCGATTCCCGGGTCGGACATAATGTTTGTATGATCTGCAAGTATTTGTTTTGCGGTTTGGGTGATTTCTTATATATTTATATCAGTTGTCTTGTACCCATAATACAAGCTACTACAACCTACTGACAAACTACCGTTTTATTATAATATCACTTGTAATATCACAGCTTTGACAATATACCTCCAACATAAAATTATAATAGATAAACATGGTGTAAGCATAGTTTCGCGTCCAAAGCAGAACTATGCCAGCAATTACGTTAAAACGCGGTAATCAGCTGCTAAAATGAGCGTGAATACTCATAAATTACCACACATTATCCATTGCAATCACAACAATAAAAGCTAAATCCTAATATACCAGGTCTGCATTTTTATTTGTTCACACAATGATTAGTCACGTTTATTCGAAGTCCGTATTAGTTAATTGTAAACATCTACTTGCTTACTACATACAATTACTTCTCAGAGTTAGTATATTGCAAGATGTTGAGAGTAAATTTTTCAGAAAACTAGATGTAGCCTTGCCGTCAAATAATAAGTGCAGTTACAGTATACTTTGTAGTTGAATAAGTAATGAGAGGGTTGTTCGGTTAGCGATATCGAATAGTTTTGCGGTTTTGCTCTTGAACTTTGTCCCACACTAAACGTCAATATACTTTCGAGTTACGATTGCGTAATCTTTGGTCATTACTGTCAGTTTTACCGAATCGAATAAGTAATTCAATGAAAAATATACATGTGTTATAACTGCGTGTTTGTTATCAAAACTGAAACGAACACTGAATTGCCCCCGTCAGTAATTATAATTTATGTTCTAATTAACAATAAGTTACTTTATCTAAATCATGTACCAAACAAAACTATTTCAATCTCTACGCGAACATCATTTCATTGGCATGGCAATTCTAACATGCGAGTGCGCTGGGTCTCGTTTGTCATGCGCGACGGGTATGACAACAGCGGATAGCAACCGATAAATGGAATTTGTTACAAGTAACAAGCGTTTCGATTATTCGCGAATTCAAGACTACAGTAAAACTTTGCATAAAATTATCGTCATGTCTGATATGAATAACATTAATTTGTCATTATTTTATTGTAATTACTTATTAATTACTTATTACTACTACTTTCAAAGGCAGACTTAATCCCATCTGGCATTTCTCCAAGCCAATCTCTTATCTGTCAAATTTATAATATGTATTTGCAAATACAACAACACAAACACATCTAAATTTCTCACCAATACAAAACTAACCGAGCTTATTGCAACGAATTGATATTTGGGCTATGTTTACTTTCCTAATTTTGTCACATTTTCTTTACAAATTTATTATGAAAGAAATTTGAACTTTTGTAGCAGGCTCGGGATATAATTACTCATGTATGAGCACTGACAACTTTGTAAAAATATAATGTCGATATGCCGTAATATATTGTTCGTCTTATTTTCGATTTGACGACAACATTCTGTAATTTAAACCATCTGTAACGTTGCAATTAAAATACAATCTTCAATTTAAACAAGGCCAACAATCAGCAATGTTACAAAATCTCATGTCCGCTATCGTTTTCGTCACCGCTATCTCTTTCGCTCGTGTTTTGTTCAGTCTTGGTGTGGTTGGTGTTCGTTACGGACGGAAGCTTGGTGTGCTCTCGCGCACAGATTAGCAGCGTGTTCACAGACCAGTGAGATCTAGAGAGGGGATAGTGCTGCAAACAAATCTGTGTTTTGTGATATTTCATGTGAATGTGCTGTGAATATCGTGAAAATAAGTGGAAAGTTGTGTGATACTTAGAATTATACATTGATTTTCGTTTCAAGGTAATTTTTTTACTCACTGGTATATTTGTAATAGACACCGACAGTAGCAGTTTAGTTGATGTGTTTTGATTTTATAATTCAAGCATAATACGTGCTTGGTTTATTTGTATCGATACAGCAAGTAATTCGACATTCCAATAAAGTAACTGACCTCCTCTTGTATATTTTAACAAGTTATTACATGATTTGTATGTGGTCATTGACATGAACTTCCTTCCTCATGCTAAAAACGATATTTTATCGAATTTTAAACGCAAAATCATTAGTTGAAAACTTAAACATACGTAACCATAGTATTTTATACTAAAAAAAAAGTTATGTCGAATTCACTAAGAAAACTTTCAACTTATATGTTTTTTGTAAAGATTGGTTTCTTGAAAGGCTTCAATTTACCAGTTCAACGACTCGAACGTAATGGTATTAAACCATGAGATTTATTAATGTTCACTCCGTTCAACTAAAATAACTAGTGTCTTTGGGTCACGCTAAATTGTTATCTTTGCTCAATATTTTAACTCGTAAAATGATTGGCAAAGTTTTGCCAGAGTGGTTTGATTTATACTGGACACTGAGTTGAATAATAGACTTCTGTCTATATTCTGTCTCTATATAATTTGTCAGAGCTGGGAATGATAGCACGTGATAGCTACTGTGTCACGCATCATTACGTCACTTCTGCCGAGCAGCTGGTAAACACTTTTAAGAGCATTAAAGGACATCGTCCCTTTATTGTAATGGAAAGTAATTTGTCTGTAAACAGAAACACTGAAAAATGAGTATTGTATATTAAATGAGAAAAAACATAAGAAATATAAAGCCGAAAGGTGTGAACGATTTTATTGCAGGCCCTGTTAAAAAGTTTTTCTAAAAGGTTATCTTTATATAGAAATACTTTTAGATAGCTATAAAACAAATGGTTAAATCTCAAGGAGCCTAAATTTATATATACTAACAATTTAAAAGAAAACAAAAAATTATAAGGAGTAACTTTTGGAAATGTCATTGACATGGATCAGCGTATCGTGTGGTATCGTGGGAAAGTTTCTATATTTAGGATGGCTGTTGCTATAAAGTGGTTGAAGACACGCCACGAATATTCGGTACAAAATTATTGATTTATATATACGCAATTGGGGTCATTTCTTTGAAATGATATTATAAACTAACTGAGTACCGCAGTGTTACCCGCGGTTACTGTTGTACCTCTACGACCGCGGGTAACACCGCGGGGCAAAGCTTGTCTAAGAAAAAGTATAAGGTACTTTTTGAACGGTTAGTTCTTATTTACATCATCTAATCTGCCAGTGAAAGTCACGTCAGAATCAGTCCAGCGGTTCCAGAGAGTAACCACAAATAGACAGACAACAGACCAACAGACCGACAGACAGACATACAGACAAAAATTTTAAAAATGTTATTTTCGATTATGTAATGTGTATACATACATATGCATTTAGTGAAAAGAGGTTATTTTATATTAATATTATTTTACAAAAAATCACTTCAATTTAATTTATTTTAATTTCATGGGTTTTTAATAATAGCCATGTGTATCAAGTTTTGTTCTAATTAAGGTCGTCGGTTTACTCTAAATACTTAATATTATTACTAAGCACAACCACCATAACGATAGTAGCAACCTTTGCTTTATACAAGCTCTTAAAAGATTTCAAAGAGGCATAGTACCAAAATTAGTTTTACGTTCATATTCGTGTGCCTGTATCATTAGAATGCGAGGCGATTTTAATTAGTGCGATCTTTCTTAATTAAGCTCTTATATATTAATTCAATACATACTACATACGTTGCATTTTTAATATTGTTTATCATTTGAGTTTTGTTTCTATTAAGAGTAATGCACTTACTACAAAATATTTTTTAAAACAGACAGTATTAAATAAAAGAATTGTATGTTATGGGTTATGTTATTCAATCATGTGACTTTTAGAGTGTAATCCTTTTATCAATCTCCAATAACCTGATTTCATTACACACGTATCTGAGTACCACATATTGACATAGTGAATAGTGTAGTTCCTCTTTGACATCAGCCTCCTTAATCACAGATTGTTCGAGATGATTTATACGTTGGGATTGCATTTGTGCATAGCATCAAATCGGATGTTTTTTTTGTTTTGCTTAATGTAACTGCTCTGTCTTACCGTTTCTGTTACAATGCCATCATCTTTATCTCTCTGCCATTGAGACTACATAAACCCGTTTACTGTACATTTAAGTAGGAATGCGGAAAATTGCCAAGGCTTCGGTGATTCGCGTTAGTCACTGTCAAGGTGTTGACTTAATATAGCACTTGAACAAAGTTCCCTAAGTACGAAAATAAATCTATGTATGGTTTCAGTTGTTTAGTTTATTTTACATAACAGTGCGTGCTGTACAATAGCAAGCAGCGGTATGTAATTCGACCTTGACAGTCCGTTATTGAATTATTAGTTGATGTTATTCCTTGAAATTGTAACTCTTAATTAAGAACGATAGTCATGTTATAATTTGACTACACGGTTGGCCTAGTGGTTTCAGTGGTCGCCACACAGTTTCCTACTGCGCCAAGTGCTGTGGGTTCAAATCCTACATGGGACAACACTTTGTGAGATCCATAAATTGTTGTTCTAAGTCTGGGTGTACTTTGTGTACGTTTCATGTATGTTTGTAAAGATCCCCGCGACACAGGAATTTATATTCCTAATACGGGAGTTGTCTTGTTAAAAGAAAAAAAAAATTTAAAAAAATATGGTACGGACCTTGCGATCATGAAATGAGCCATTATTACCTAGGCCACTATCATCTTGGCTGGAAGAATCATGAATTGGAGCTACAGGATTTTCTTGCCTAATCCGGGATGGTCTGGTTGGTTGCGCGGACCTTTTAAGACGTTTAATTGAGAGGCATTATTACCTTTATCATGGCTGGCAATATCTTGGATTGGAGCTACAGGATTTTCTTGCGGTATTCGAGAGCAATGACTGACGCTTACGATCAATAGCTGTGGTTTTGCATTCTGAACAGTACCGACGCGTAGTCTCTTTTATTAGCTTTACTGGAATAATTAGAACTAATACAGCTATGTATGCCCCACATTACCAGTATTTAGAAACATTTCACCTTTGATCTTTAAATTTTTTCAATTTTTATTTTGATAGTATCAATTATCAACATCTTTTTAAACAACGCCTTTCTGTGTCTTTTTTTTACTCCATTCATAAAATATTAAAATATATGTCTTCTAGCCTATATTTCTAAAGGATATCTATTTTTATATATGTAGCCTATGGGTATATATATATATATATATACCCATAGGCTATCGCTTGTTAAGTCGTCGATCTTTGGACAATGGTAGATTCAATTTGTGAAGGCACTACGTAAATAAAGTTAACTGCATTCTCCAGAAAATATAAGCAATTATTAAATGAATCTGAAAGAATATCAGTACATAATTTTATAAATAATATTTTTTTACTCAACATATAATCTCAAAATAAGCATTACAATTAAATTTATTTTCCAAAGTAATCGATACAAAATTCCCGTCATCATTTTTGATAACATGTTACAAGTTCCACTTGCTACTGTACACACAATCTGTGTATACATATTAAGAATGCTCATGTATTCTAGGAATATTCTTCCCGAATTGTACATAATTTGTGGTACAATAACAAAACAGTTAAGTTATACTGCATTTCACTTTAAGCATTGATATACACTTTCTTATGTTAACTACATGTATAATTAGTTTAAGTTTATGTTACATACATTTTATATGTATATGCTACTATCTAGTTAAAAATCTTTAGCTTATTTACATAAACACACGTGTTTGTAGCACATTTCTCGTACTTTTCAAGTTATACAGCAGATTTATAAATAATATTTTTCATTTTCTACACATTCTATCAGATCCACCTTGATACCATCGTACTGTCCCCATATAAAATTATATTTCGTATATGTTATGTATTTATGTGTGTATTTATATGTATGTAAATACACACATAACGTGTTTATTATAAGTATTAATATAATAAATACTTATGGTTTAATTGTTTATTATTGAGATGTGATATCAACTTATGTTTAGTTTTGTGCATCTACCTTGTGTCGGCTCTGCATCACCCTGGTCGACTGGTAGAAAATGCCTACGGCATTAAGTCCAACTTTGTCATTATTAATGTGCATAAAGTATAAATAAATTTATATACACGTTAAATCGTCTGGGACCGCTGCACTGCTCATTAGCATAATGTCAAACGTATCTCCTTCTTAGATGTATATTTTATTATGTAGAGAATCATTCAAATCTGACCATAACTACAGAAATCATCGTGTCTGAACAATTAAATAATAACCATGAGTACTGATTATAATAGATAGCATGCGTGAAAGTAAACTTTTATTAAACTAAGATGGTTTGTCTTTGTGTGGAGTTTCAATTATTGTTGATTCTCATTTTGAGTATAATGGTTTCATTGTTGCGACTGAGCTCTTAACCAAAATTACCTTAGTATATCTGTCAACTTCGAGGCAAAGAAGGCCATTTCTTTTTTTTTTTATTGGATAAAACTCATTTCTATGTGTTATTTATTAGGTAATATATAATCTTATTTATCACTAGTTTAGTTTTCGTAGACTAAATAGCCTCGTGTAAGATGTTTGAAATTATTATATTTATTATATAAATGTTCTCTAAAGAAAGAGCATCGTAAACTATTAAATTTTTAAATTTCAATACACTGTGCTATTCTTTTTATCTGTATCACTATTATTTAATATATAATAATAGTATTATTTAATATCTCTTTCATATGTCCGTAAAAGAACAGGGATAGGTAATCTCACAGGTAATATTTCATTTGGTTAGGGATGAAAGGGAAGGTTTAGATTTGACCCCAAGTCTTAAATGCGTTAAATACATTAATGTATAGAAATATCCTTTCCTGTGGATAGTGACTTACGACCGAAGTTAATATTATTTTTACTTGAAATTCTTTGATTTAAAACTTCTCAACGTCGAAAGTGATTAAAACAATGATTCCATTGATCTCAAAGTACATCATATGTATTTTGTATATATGTACTTTTAGTATTTTCAAACATCTTCCACAAAAATAAATACAGTAGAGACTCAAGTGAGGATTCGAGAACACTATGGTAGTATAGGCAACATACCAATTGCATACTGTCAATGGCATTACACAACTGTTAAAGATCATAAAATAAAAACCATATCTCCTTAGAAGAAATACTTAATACAGTCTCCAATTATAAATTAGAATGAAATAAATAAACCTTTAATTATTTTTACAAAACAATTCAAAATAATTATAATGTATCTTCAGTGTGTATTGAAAAATAAATAATGATTCGTACATTCTGTTTACGATGACTACCGAAACATAATGAGCATTTCCTTCTTCACATTTCATTAAAATTACGGTAGGTACTACAAACAACAAACAAATTGGATGATTAAATTTTAATGTAACTCCATTTGGAGAAGTGCCCGAAAGGTTCCGTGTTCAATACCTGATTGCTCTATAAATATATAATGTAACCACTTCTTCAGTTTTAAATGTTGTTCTTCTAAACTATACTTCGAGCATATTTCACACTAATATTATAAAGGTGAAAGAAAGTTTGTTTATTACGTTTTCACGTAAAAAGTACTTAATTGATCATCATGAAAATTTGTACAAGTATTCTTGGAGGTATTACAAGTAACAAGAGATATTTATTATAGATTTTTTATTAAAGGCGAAAACTAGTATACATATAAATTCAAGAAATCTCTAAATATGTATTGGAAAAAGAGAGTAAGTGCTTCTCTCGCGTCAAATATCGTGTTATCTGAAATTGATGTCGGCGTATATCTTAACTCTTAATTATTCGTCTCTACATTAAACTCAGAATGCGTGATCCAGTGTGTGATTTTGTGAATATAATCACACACTGGATCACGTATTCCGAGTTTTATTTATTCGTGCGTTAAATTAATACAATACAAAGATGGAACCGTGAGACAAAATATTCCAATGTATCGAAAAACGTCTTCATAAAATGTGAAACTGCGCGGCTTCAGCCAGGTATTTATGGAAGAAAGACTGACATCTCGAAAATTTAATCGGTTTTGAAGTTGTAAAATCCTGAACCATGTTCATTTCTTCAAGATAATCTGCCTAAGGAATGCTTTCACAAGTATTGTTTAACACTCATTTTCCATTGTTTCAGGTTATGTGTGCGTGCCGGTAGAAAAAATCAACGCTAGTGTAGGATTGTTGAGCTTTCCAACAGTGTGGAATGGTTCCTGTGTGTTGGCGTTTTTTTGTTGATGTAAGTGTATATTTCGGTTATGTAAAATTCAGGTCACGTAAATAGAAACATGTAAAAATTATTCATTACTTTCTATTTATACCTAAATTTTTATACAAATAGAAAGTAATGAAACTATTACTTGTTTGATATTCAATCTTAGTATTTCATCGAATTTGGTTCCAAAAGTATAAAAATTTGTTCAATTCTATGTTTTAGTTATCATTATTTAAAGAGTGAATTTTAAGAGAAGTGTTGTCTTCCTAGAAAACTACTCATTATCGAGTAAACCTACTGTGCCTATTTAATGATAAGTATAGACTTTACGCGCGCAATCGCATGTTGTTTAATAAATTCTCTATCGGTAACTATCTAAGAATCTGTCAGAGAGGTATAATTGCTTGTGGTATTAAGTGCATAATTGTCAACAAAGTTTATTCAAAACTTGCTCTTGTTAATTACTTGTCATATATTTGTTTATTTATTTTAAAACTTCTTGCACACATGTACAACGGCAGGCTTAATGCTCAAGGCATTCTCTACCAGCCAACCTTTGGATGGTGTAGAAATTTTGTGGTATTTTGTATACATTCACGCCACTGTATTTACTTGACTATTTTTTAATAAAACGGTATAAGGTGTCCAGTCCAGTAATATAGCTATATATTACTGGATGGTTGAAACTTTTAATAAATTTTAGATGAAAACTTATTCCTCCTCATCATTTTCATTTAGTACTTTTCAAAGCTTTAAATATTTCCCCGATTAGGAAACTTTTAGATTACGTACACATTTCGCCCGAAAGTCCATAGCAACGAGCTGTATTTGCACAAACACTGAATATTTTAAATTATTTATCATGCCTAACATTATCCAATGTATACAGGATTTCCTCCTTAGTTTCAATCACAAAGGTTTTCTTCATTATATGATATTAGTTGAATTCAAACGGGATTACTAAAGCCCGTCCGTGATCGGCTGTGTTCATCTAGAATTTATTAATGTATCCTAATAATTGTAAATGATCTGCGTGTTTTTTTTTAACTTTACTTGAACAACGGTACAGAGAAAACGAAGCCATTGTTAGTAATATTTATATCTAATATATTTCTATTTCCCGACGTTTCGAACGGGTTATTCGTCTCGTGGTCACGGGTAGAAGGTATCATATTATGAGTCCCGCTCTACATCAAAACTATGTGTAACAGCCAAGAAACAGTGTCTGATTTTGATGTTTATTTACAAGTAATCTACGGTACTGATTAAAATTTTTCTCACTGTATTAATTATCGGTTAGAGGGAAGCTATTAACATATACCTATACAATATTTGAGAATTCTAACAAAATCCTGTAAAAGTCGATTAAATGCTTAACCGTCAGTCTGCGACGTACACTTAACTATTCAGCACATAAAACCAATTAGTATTCGAGGCAACAACAGAACAGTTGTCCTACGACCGCTTACCTTGTTTTCAACCCGCAGGCATGTATCTGTACTACAACTAAAGTGTATATAGGTACTGTGTATATATATTGTAGCTATATTTAGGTACGTATTCGCAGACTACCAAATTCTGTATTAATAAATAGATTTTTTCGGTGTTCTATGCAGCGACACATTAATAAATCAAAATTCATTAGTGTACACCATCTTTGTTCGACTAAATCGTATTATACTGAGCCCTAATTAACCTTAATTCTAAGAAAAGTACCACGTTGCCTGAACCTCGGTTAATATTAGGGTTACTATCGAACAACGGCATGGGTGTTTTTTCTTTAAATATTGTCTGCATGTAAATAAGTTAAAATAGGTAGATTTTTCCTCGAGCCGTTAATACATTAATGCACCTATTCTGAGAACTATCCTCTTAATATATTTCTAAAATAACATGAAAAGAATTTTATTTTCGTTTGATGGTAAACATTAACGTCTTTCTTATAGGTTCATCTATCCCATCTATCTGTCCTATCCTCTGAAGAACAGATATATTTATCAAAGCTAACCAAATATACATATGTTAGCTTAAATTTATCCTTAAAGAGTGTTACTAGAACCCGCGCCTATGGAAATTAGAGAATTGGGAATCAAAAGTTTTGTACTATTACAGCTTTACTGTTGCTATGATTACTGTAGTTATAATGTTATTGATTCTTTGACACACCAGCAATAAACTCCCTTCCTACCTCAGTTATTGCAGGCTCAGTGGAATGGGAATGGCGAAAGGTTCCCCTCATCCGGGATGTCGACATCTATTGAATATAATTGTCCCTATTAAGAACTTCGTATTGTTTATTCTTACTGTTAACTATATCTATATGTGCTTAGCATGATGACATGCTGTCGGGCATCCACCTTTGTAGAATATTATTGACACTTTGACGTTGCTCGACTGTCATAGTCCTTTCTATTTCGTACGATTGTCATCTGACAATGAGTTTGGCATATTGCTGTCCTTGTAATTAATACATCTTGCTCGTTTTTTCTGTCGTCCCAATTTAGTTCTCCACCTCTACTATATAGTGAAGATATTCTCACCAAGTGGAGTGATCAATTACAGAATACTGCTGTTTATTGGACGTGCGATTAGAATCTTATTTGCAACACAAAGCATTAAAGCAGATTCAAATCAGATACTAAACTATTCATTATTTTATAGCCTTCTGCAAAGATGCGTGTGTCATGTGTAAGAATTAAAACCATATCCTAACTATCATTATATACGCGAAAGCGACTTTCTTTCTTTGTTACGCTTTCGCGTTATAATCGACTTAACCTACAATAACGTAACCTTCATTTCATTAAGGGTTTCTGAGGCGTACTAAATTGATAGGCAAATTTTACATTAGCTATCACAAGCAATCAAGCAATGTTAGCTAAATCTGGTTAAAAGTAACTTCTAAACTTATTTTAAATAGCATTGTATTAAAAGAAACGATTTAGAATTAGCAAAACTAACGTTTAACTGAAATTAAATAATGCAGATATATATTAAAAATTAAATGATTACACACGTGCGACTTTTGTCATCGTCGCGACAGAAACGTTGTTGTTTAAAAAGTAAAAAAATAGTCAGGTTGTTGAGGTGTATAGACGCGAGTAAAAGCATTATTATATCTAAAATAAAAATAAAATCTACTCGTCAAGTTTTTTACTTGTAATATAATTTATACGTAGGCATTTCTAAAGGGAACTTTTATGTATTCGTACTGCGTGGTGCCGTAAATGTCATGAAGCTAACAACTAGGCCCAATTTATTTCGAGCTAGTGGAAGAGTAAAGCATAAATCTTTGCCACTCCGGTTTCATTAGACTGCTCCCTAGTTCTGTTTATACAAACACTGGTTTACGAAGTCGGGTCATCTGCAGTTAATGACGTGAGTCGTGAGGCTGCGTTGCCTTCGTTCAAGCGTTACTATTCGGTTGTTAGTTTGGTAAATTCACCATGAAACCTAGAGTTTAGTCTAACATTTTCTTGTTAAGTAAATTCTTAATAAACATTTGTATACGTAAAATAAAAAGCGTTACAAATTACAATACATATTTAAAATTTGATAAACTTAACTATGTTTTGCAAATTCTAAGAAGATTATGAATAGTACAGTAATTATGTAAGAAAACAAAAAGACAATATATTACATGTTAAAATTTAACTCAGTATTTCTTGCTGTACAAAGTCTATTGGAATAAGATATATGGTTTTCTTTCGTTTGGTTGCGCTTATGTGGTTCATAAAATATCTGAGAGTGTTTTATAAGTATTTAAATAGTGTTACCGTAGCTAAACGTAACTTATTATCATAACAAAAGCCTTATTAATTTACCGTAATAAATACTACAATAAGTTATTTTGAATAAAAATGTAATTATCACCAATAAATCCTGAGGATGGCACTACATGATCACCCAGAATGTCTGTGACGTACAACGAAGCATTAACAGAACCTTCCAGAATCACCAGCTCTGTACGAGCTTCCAAACTTATTTCCCAAAAAAACAATACTGACCCACCTCCAAAGCTTAATCTTGCCGATGTGGCACATTGTGCATACCAATCTCCACTGCGGCGGTATAGTCTTTTACGACCATCAGCACCATAAAGACACATACGTGACACATTTGAAACGAGTACCTGACCCCATTGTGCTAATGTCATATCTCGATGCTCACGGGCAAATTGTAACCTCGCTGCTTTGTGAGCTACGGTAAGTTTAGTGCCGGTTCCACGTCTATAGGGTATCAAACCTTGTTCTTTAAGCCTTCTTCTTACTGTCCATTCACTAACATCAACATTTCGGACTTCTCTAAGCATATGCTGCACTTCAACAGCGGAGCGGTGACGATTTCTTAAATTTGTTGAGACAATAAATCAACCATCTCTCTCGGTTGTCTTCCTTTGGCGACCTGATCCAGTTCGCCTGATGTAACCACCAGTCTCCAGATATCTTTTGTACACATATGGACAGTGGAATGACTAACTTCACACGCACAAGCAACATTTCATTGGCTCATCCCGATTTCCAGCAACGTGATGATACGAATAACTTCTGCTTCTTGAATATCCATTTTGAGTGTCAAAAAATTAAAGAAAGACACTATTGCAATTACAGCAATAATAAAATGATGAAAATTATACAGTGCTACAACGCTGCGTAAATTTTAACTTGATAGGTTAAAGATGACGGTACTTGCAAATGTCGTAAACAACGAATCAAAGATTTTTTTCTACCCTCTGCCTTAGAAAAATGCTGCAATGGCGCGTTTTTTATTATGGGATAATTAGAAACTAAAAAACTAAATAAACAATCTGTAGGTTAAATTTAAAGAGTGGCCTAATTTTTATGCTCGGCAGTTTATATATACAATGTTTTATATTGTTATCAATACTAAACCATTGTCTAGTTAAAGTGAAAACATTTCCTGACGCTTCCGCATCTCATAGCTAAAAATAACGTATTTCCGAGACAAGTATAATTTCCTAAATAAACTGTTCTTAGAATTACAACGATGTATTTAAAAGTTATATATATATTAAAACATTGCATGTTGACACTACGAACGAACATACATGACAATTGAAAAAAAATATTCAAAATTTCACACACACACAAACACATTAAGTGTCAAAACCGTGTAATGCATAAGACTTATTTGGGCATTTAGACAGAGGGGAAAGCCTGCGTATGGCTACTCCCTATCTTGTTGCTCTGTGGCATGAAGTGAAATAATGAACATTCTACATGTTCTGAAAGCATCAATTTGTAACTCCCTTTCGTCTGAAGAACACATTCTATCATTTTCTTTCTGTATTGGTAAATAACTTACAATTCTTCATTTTGTGCATGTTTATATTGCTTGTCTCATCAATTATAACATACCGTCAATAAGTGTAAACAGTGACAAATGTCTGACTTGTTAACTAATTTTGATTCCGTGCTCATAATTATTCGTTGGTTGGTTATTTAATCAATAATCTTATTCTAACTACTCTAGCTAGCTATATAATATGCTTTCATGTTCAAAGGATATGACCACCATTTTACGGAAGCGTGAACGATTTGCACTAAAGTTTTAAACAACTNAAACAACCACCTTATACTAAAATATCAATTCAAACTTCTATCTTGTTGTCATAATACTCCAACTTTATCTTGGAAAAGAAAGATTAGTCAATATACCACACATTAATTAAACATGTATAAGTAAAAAAACTGTATAAAACCTAAAGTTACTTCATGGACATTTTCAATAAGGTTATTTTTAGCTTCTCCCGCTTTGGGCGGTCTTTCTTTTAATAACTAGCAAAATATATTTTATCCAGACGTTAAGTAGGTACTAGGTACGTATAACAGAAATAATTATGTATATATTAGGGTGCTACTATTATTCTTAATTTATAAAATCGAGTGGAATAGTAACAATTTTAAGAGGAAACCTTATTGGTACAAAGTTTTTAATGGATATAAACCGACTTACATTTTTTGTAACTTTTGAGATCACAGCTAATCTTAGGATTCTGGAACTGGATTCACTATCTGTTATCAAAATTATTAAATACATACTCTCTAAAAATAACCCTCCTTCTGGCGCAGTCGAGTAAAAAATATCTCCGTTGCTTGAACACTTTGTAATGAACAGATTTGTTTTTATTGGAATTTACTTTCTATTGACAGAGACAAGGTAAATTCTGTGTAAAAAGTGGGTTAAAAATCATGAATAAACTGAAAATGTGAAGCTATAAATAATTTGGTTTAAAAAGGAAAAATGTAGTAAAGTTCAAATAAGTTGTTATGTTTACATCACCAAGTGAGCTTCGGGGACGCGCCTATAGTAAAGTTCATTCACCCCAACACATGTGTTGAACTTAGAACATGCAATCTACTTAATTGTTTATGGCAATATGTAGCTTTTAAATGTGTAAAGATTGAAATCGTGGGTAGTTTAAGATTGGCATCGTTATCGTTTCAAATATTGTTTGGTTTCGATCCGTCTAAAACTTTGAAGTCTTGGATGTTTAACCTCTTTAACCGCCATGATCTAGCTACGTATAAGTAGTCTTGACAAATATGCGAGAAATTAACGGAGCTCGTAGTATGTCGGTTTCCTCACGAGAACTTGTAATACGCGCTTGAGTATCGACATACCGAGGCCGAAATCGATCGAAGTCAAACCAATGAAGTCTCATGTAGCACCTATAATTAAGTCACCCTGCAGTCAATATTACATAACATACACCTTTCAAGGAACACCTGCATTCGTGATGTCCATTTTTTCAGCGCGTAAAAGAAACAGTTGAAATATTTTATAGCTGTGCTGACAATGAACTGTTTCTTTATTTATTTAATACTGAGTAGTATATGTACTATTTATTTTAGAAGAATTAAGTCTAGATACATGAAAGTTTCGAAAAATAGCATTATTCAGTAACCCGGTAGCATTGCTACGCTGAATAAAAATTATGATAATTTTCTGTGCTACAAAAATCCACCTTCTGGTCATGCGAAGTGTCGATCAATCGCTTACCTAGTGCATTATAAATAGAACGAGCCCCGTATGCCTAATTCTAGAATCTCGACTTCCAAAGGGTACAAAAACATTAATAATCACTGATTAACTTTATGTTTTTAAAGTATAAAACAATTTTAATTGGTGTTAATATTTTTGTACAATAACACATACTTTATTATTATTAATTATAGGTAATGAAACCTTTTTAGTAGAAATTAATAATTATTAACCACTAGGTTACTAACCTTTGAAGGCATAGGTTTTATTACCGAGCTGAAGTATATGAAGTACACGAATGTACAAGGCTTTTGATAAACTGTTTATTTTAAGAAATACTATCAAAACAATCTTATCGTCCCACGTGTATCCTTTTTACTATCTCAATAAAATTATATTGTGGACGTAATCAGGGCAAGGTCAATTACAATGAATTTATTTAAACGATTCAATTGATTTTCTATCGTATGTTTTATCTTCAGTGCATTACGTAAGAAAATAAATTATCACTTCATGTGTAGTTACAATCAGCATTGTATGATTATATTTGTTAAGATTATAATATAATCGCGACGATGTCACCATATTACCATACTCCAAAATTGGTTTTTAAGAGTATTACTATTATTAAGTAATATTTGTATATTGCATAAAAACCAGTTTCATGAATATGAATTTTAGATTATGTAGGGCATCCATTAACGTTGATAAAATTGGTTTTTTGTTGTCAAAGAAATCCACATATGTTGTGATTACGCTTTAGAATGGTCAGGTCTATTAATGTATTCCATTTAAAATCTACCGGTTTGAAAAGGTGGCTTTGTTTGCTGTGGTAAAGAGGTCCTTCCTATACCACAAGTCGTCGAGCATTGAGGAACCAGATAATTAGTTAGGATTGGTCAAGGTATGATTCACATTTACCGTCCGTCTTCTTATTCTTAATATATATATATACATATATGATGGCATCGTTTTATCATATAGTTTTGATAGAAATTTAAAGTGAATATGCAAATAAAATTATAAAAACGATGTGACGATAGCGACAACTTTTTGTCGGCGTACAGTAGTTTCAGCTCCCAGGGTAACCCAACTATACCCGTGACTCTCTCTTCTTAGTTCTCTAACGTCCCCAGAAATCTCAATCTTGTACGCATTAATGCGCAAAGTATTCCAGCTCACTTTCCAAAAATGCTGGCTTCTTTTGACTGCACGAACTTACACCGCTATCCTTGTTTCTGAATCGTGGCTTAAGCCTTGTTTAACATCTTCTGTATACTCAATGTATTCAACCTCATCAACTTATTCACATCGTTTGATCTTCTCTTAGAACAATTCACTTGGGTAATTTCAATACCTGACAGGGCTAAGAACCTGGGAATCTATATCGACAGTACCTTTTCCTGGGGTCCTCAGCTGCAGGAGATGAGTCGCAAACTAGTATAAGATGCATATTCGGAATTCGGAAATATGATCATATTTTCGACTATCGTATACCCTACGCTACCCGAAATCACGGTTCACTTTTTACACGACTCACATCCCAAATTACTGAGGACGTCCGAAAACCTCAAACTGAAAATTCTTGGTCATTCTACTAAATTTCTCGACCACTCCTTTTGTGTCCAAGCAGTTTGATTGTGGAACGCCCTACCAGTCGCAGTTAAACACTAACTGCATTCAAGAGACTGGTAAAGGAGCATTTCCTAGGAGACATCAATGGCTATTTATTTTTAGACAATTGGGTCACACTACTACATTTAAGTTTGTAATTAACCGTATATTTTAATTTTTGACTTGTTTGTATTTATTTCATAATCCACATCATGTATCGCCATAACTGTATATGTTAATCTTTACTACTTTAATTTTTTTCGTCTTAGTTTTACACAAGACACTACCCCACACTTTCTCTTAATTATGTTTTCTCTCCGTCCAATTATTGCCCGTTAGAGATTGCCTCCAGTCCCCCCAGGAACGACGCCGCGTTTTTCCAGACACTATCCTGGAAGAAGTCTGGTAAGACCATTAGGCCTGCCATCATAATAAACCAAGTCTAAATCGTCATTTGTCACTCTTAGTGGCTCCCTCAAGATACCATAATCATTATTCTCTAAACTACACAAAATATATTCCTTTTTAGTAACCTAAATAATTCTTATTACAATGTACGCTACAAAAGTTACTTTTGACTGCTCTTTTCTCGTGTTCAAACCTTTTACAACTGAACGTGTCCGAAATCGTGCTCACCCATTTGGGAACATTAAGCAGTGTAAACCGCAACCAATTCGGCTTCCAAATGTAAAATAATAAAGTCTAAACTTTCTAAAACGAAATCAGAGCTATAGTCGTTGTGGTTAAAATACGTTTTTAGCTATAACTAATATGTATTCACCAATTAGTTCACTTTCGTGTTGACAAAACATTTTTGCTGCCCATCAACATCGATTGCGACCCTGGCACAAATACCGTTTACGAGTACAGTCGGTGCTATGGACACCGGTGTCTATAAGGTCGTTGCGTATTAAATTTATATAAATTTTCTGCTGGATTTGACAGGAAAAAACGACTTTCATAAATGAAAGTTATTGATTGCTTCTAATCTCTTTGTTATTCTAGACTTTATTACTGAAATTGCCATTAAGTATATTTTTCGATGTTATGGTCAGTTTTTATTTGCCTAACACTTTGACATCCTTTTGTAATCGATTTTATAGGTTCCGATTTTTTACGTATCAGCTTATTTTGATTTTTATCTGAAATCAAGTTTTAAATCGTTCAAGATTGCTATAATTTTTACTATGAGCGACATATCAGCCTTAAAGAAACTGAGTACTCACTTCGTGATAGTTCTATCAGCAGTTTTTATAAATTGTTTCAACTTTTGATTACTCTTGTTACTGCTTGCTTTAATTATAGTTTCTTTGTTTTTGGTGAAAGTGAAATGTTTGAATAGAAAATAATAATGTAGGTAATCGAAAGTTGTGTGAAACCTCTTTTCTTTTTTAGATTGTTTTATTATATTTGAATGTTTCGTTGTTCTTATTAATAATCTTATATATTTTTTATCTTTTTAAGACATCGTTTAATTTTGTAGATCTGATACGTCTTCTTAAAAGCCAACCCTGAATGATGTTCTCCTAGCCGATTTCGGCCACGGCGTCCAGTCTCAATGGAGACCAGCCAGCTACGTAGGAGATATTATAGTGCACAGGTGTGTGCGCAAACACAGGTGCACTTTCTGTTCCCTCTCTCTCATAATCCAATGGGACGGTTAACCGTCACGACCGGGGAGAGATCAGGCGCAGGACCGACAGCTTTACGTGCTCTCCGAGGCACGGGGGTTAAAACTCCAACTTCCAAACTCAGAGCTGTTATTAAGTATTTCTATAATCAGAAAAACACAATAACACTTTTAGCCCGACCCGGGATTCGAACCCGAGACCTCTTGATTGGCAGTCGGATATATCAACCGCTAGACCAATGAGGCAGTATACCCTGAATAGTAAGTACGTTGAATTTGAGTAATTAAATATACCATTACAAGAGTATTCCTGTGACTTGTGTCTGTTCGAAATTGCATTTCATTTACACCAGATAAGTACAGTTTTTCGAATTTAATATAATAGTTCAGAATTTTAACGTTAAAGGGTATTTCTTGAGTCTCTTGAAATTTGTCTATGTATGTCCACAAAATATAACAGAATATGTGTATACCAAAACCATCATATTACTGGGTGACATTTTGTCTTTATCAAACTAAGCTTAAACATTATTACATTTAACGTAGTTTCCGTTCTATAGTACGTCCATGCTTGGTTAACGCAGTCTCTGGGTTATCATTACAGAGAATATATTACGATAATACCCTCGATAATACACATTGTGCGACGTTATCAACTGTAGAAAAATGTACATTATACAATATATACCTATACCGACAAGTGGTTTTTGCAACTTGTTCGCTATTGTTATCACTAATACGTGTAATATAACCACAGTTTCATGGCAGTCCCTCTATATTTAAATAAACATATAATTATGTATTGGCTTATAAGTATAACTTAAATTAGAATTAAATTTTGTACTGTGACCTTATCCACTAATGAAATGACTTCAAACAATCTGTAAATGTCAAAGATCTCGCGTAATTTACATGAAAAAAAGCCGACTTGATTTTAAAGTGCCAACAATTCTAATTCAACGTACCATGAGAAAATATTACCAAGGTGAGTTGTAACATAAATAATTTAAATCCGAGGGCCTGTCTGAATCGATTTCATATCAACTCGGCCTCTGTAGCAAGCGCATTCGGCGTGTGGCGGTCTATGAAGATTTTAGTGCGGGCCAACCGAAACCTCGAACGCAGTCATCGTAATGATTGAGTTAATGTGAAACAAGCTCATACTAGTCCCTGTGATTACGTAAACATAATCATCAGTTACATCTGGGCTTCCCATTACTGATGTTGTAAGTAAACGCTTTGCACGCGCTCTGGCTTAGAATTCGTAACTAAAAATCACTTTCCCATTTCCCTACATGCAATTCATTAACTGATCAAAGATTTGATCTGTAATAAAATTAAAAAGCTTTAAATAGTTGACTGGGGTAGGCTGATGATGATAAAATGGTATTAGCAAATGAGTTACAATCGTAGCTATGGTAGTAGGCAGCACATTCTATGTTCCAATGCGTAGCGTAAAATATGTGAATGTCATTGTCATCTGACATTTAGAAATTAAAGATATATTCCAAAAAAGATGTTTTCCAATGGTTAAAATAAATTATTTAACAGTCAAAGTCCATAAGACTATGGAAAACGATATTCGTGAATGTTTATCAATGCACTATTCAGTTATGTTTAAATTTATGTAAAAATCACGTTTTAATTAGTTACACTTCATCCAACTACGAAATATCTTTTTTAACGTTGAAATAAAGTGAAATCGATTGGACTTTTTTCTTTCTTCTCTTTTTGTTTAAATTGACTACATTTTATTAAGAGATTATATAGTTACAAAATTTAATTTGACAGTAGACATATTACTTTTTTTACTTAACTTTTTATCAGTCTTTGTTACTTGATTGTTTCTTAAATTTAATTTTCTCCTGTTAAAAAAAGAACTCCCGCACTATGAAATAATTCTACGCCGCGGGGGACTTTACAAACATACATGCACCGGACACAAAGAACACTCAGACTCAAAACAACAATCTGTGGATCGCACAAAGAATTTGAACCCTTGGCGAAGTAGGAAGCGGCGTGGCTTAAACCACTAGGCCACACGTGCAGTCCTTCTAACTTGTAAGAGTAGTTTAACTCAACTAAGAACTTGTATCTTCGGATGTGGTCATTCAATATCTTACGACCTTACAAAAAATGTAAGATATCTTCCACATCATTTTCTACCTTGAAATTACTTGGAATTATATGAAAATCGTTCTTTATGGATCATCAGTCAGTATCAGTTTGCTTTATTAGACTACGGGCCCGTATCAAAACTTGATGGGCAAAGTTTTAGAAAGATACAGATGCATAAAACAATAACATTCAGCACTATATCCTCATTTGTAAGCTGTCCAACTAGCAACCCTGAATATTTCTCCCTTGTCTCATAATTTTGGTCCGGCGTTGCCGAATAATATATTAGAAGAAGTATTGAAATTGTATGGAACCGATGCCGTACAAAATCAAAGGACCAAATGAACCGAGAATCGAATAATCCTCACTAGCTTCAATAAAACCTCCAACAAAGGAGAGATTCGCTAGAAACAAACGGATTCCGCATCAGTAGAATAAAGACTGGGTATGTGATCTGCAACTTTAACCCAAATAGCCCCATCAACGCTACTAATAAGCTTGACGGGACAGACCTCCCGCAAGTAAAAACCTTCAAATACTTGAACTCCGTTATTTCTGTAAATGGGACAACTGAAGCTGACATCATACACAGGACGACATCCGGATGTAGCAAGTGACGTCGCTAACCGGAGTCCTGCATCATCATCATCAGCCTATCGCAGTCCACTGCTGGACATAGGCCTCTCCAATTTCACGCCACTTAGTTCGATCTATGGCTTTGCGAAAGTATAATGCCTATCGAGACCAAAGGAAAAATCTATAAAAGAGGATTAAGACCAGCTTCACCGTACGGTTGTGCTGAAAGAAATTATATACAACGGAGATGCGTATGTTGCGCTGGTCGGGAGGGATTACCCTTAAAGACAGAGTGAGAAATGTAAACCTCAAAAAGAGCCTTTCCATCGCCACGAAAAGGAGGGCAAGAGGAAGGCCTCAAACCGCTTAGATGACGAATATCCAAAGAGATATGAAAGTATTGGGGCTCTGCGAACAGGACGTTCGAGATAAAGGTTAATGACGTCGCATGATAGGAAAGCAGACCCTGCGCAACGGGATAAGGCGAGGCAGAAGATTAAAGAAGAGAATTATAACAAATTAATACTACAAACAAAAAAATTGAGTCAAATAACAAGTGGCCTTGGTTTTTCTCTCGTCCCTGGTTATTGTTTGTGAAGTCTCACAAAAAACTTAGAAATGACATTTCAAATGCTTATTTGCTAAACGATAGATACCCGATCGAATTCTTTGCCATAAATGAATCTTTAAGCAGAACCCTCCGTAAATTGTTTCGTGCATTTCGTACGAGGTCCCTAACGTCCACCGCGAACACAAGGGGACATTTATATTCTTGTTTACCTCATTGTTATTGGGTCTCGCCTTACATCGTATTACTCATTTCCTTTTTTGCATTTTATTCACAAAAAGGTTTGATGTGGTTATTTCCTTTCTGGTTGATTTTTCAATGTTTTGAATGAGTAGGTGATTTTCGAATTAGTTTCTATGAATAACCAGGGAAAGTACCTTTATTACAACGATGAATTGATTATACTTATTTTTTTTTAGGTATTTTTTCGATAGATAAAAACATTGTTACCAGCCTTTTTTTTAAATCAGGTTGAGATCGACTGTAAGTCTTATACGATACGGCTGAACCCGAATGTATGCGATATCGAAGTTCTGTAGAAAGACTTGTCAGACTTTTATTTAAAGATTAACGGCTTGACCATCATAGACTCATTGTAGAATGAACTTGTAAGGATTACTTAACTTTACAACGTGTTAACCTACACGGTTAACCACTTGACCATTGAGTCACAAGCCCCATAGTATATCAGCGTAATCAAAACATTTCTCTGCATGAAATTTTAAACAAAACGAGGGTCGTATAAGGAAAGCAAAGGGCACACTAATTGTCTGTTGTTACACCTCACCTATCCACACCAGGTAATGTCCTCTAGGTAATATTTAAAAAATATTCTATTGTTAAATTTTTACTTTTTTCATTTACATGTTATATAGCAAAACACATACCAAAGACAACCAATTCATTATAATATTATTAGGCGGTGACGTTCATGTCCCGTGTCTAAACCACAAAGATTTGAATTTCGATGTTGCTATAATGAAAATAACTATAAGAACTTAACTAATGTTATAAGTTTAAAGTTATTATATTATTCGCATTGAGGTTGGTGACTATCACATTTGGAATTATGCACATGCTTTCCATCAGGCAGAGAAGAATCATTTTGGCATCTAAAACATAAAAAAGTGGAGGTATCGTGAACGTTATCACAATGTGCAGCAAGGAAATGGCTTCGTGGTTTAAATCTGCCGTCTAGAAGGAAACACTTGAAGCGGAGTTGTAAATTTTAACTTCACGTTTTATACTTAGGCACAATTAAGTACAAGCACTACAAATTGTAACTGCTTCTTAAAAATTCTTTGCTTCTATTCTTTATCCATTTTATTTTTAACAGAAGTAAGATAAGTTTGGTTAAATGTTAAGGATGTGGTTTTGATAGCACCAATAACGGTGATAGCTTTTATCAATATTTCCAACAAGAATGTAAATAATATATAATAAAATTATAATATAACTTCTCAGAATCATTAATTTCATTAATTTATCTAATTTCCGAAAAAAATAACAACTTACTTTGTTTTTTGAGTTTACTTTCTGACAATTACAAGAAGTCTTAGTTGTCAAAAAGTCTTTCTGGAAAAAGTAATCTTCATATCTGTTCCATAATTATATTATGGTATTATTTTCAATTTTGAATTTTATTTTGTTGAGTATTTGATCAAATTCTGCTTGCTCGTTATATTACAATTTCGCTTGAAGTGCAGCACAAAGTTTCACGAAATGTTAGCTGTATTATTTTGCAGTTTAACATCCACCACGTGAAATTGTACCTGCGTGAATCTATTTCGTGATACCGACATCTAAAAAAATATTCTGAAAATGTCAAAGAGTAATTGAATTTGATGACAATCTTAACGTTTGAAGTTCTATGATTTTTAAGCTATTGATTAACGAGTTGCCGAATAATACAATTTTTTTAAATACCTATGTATGTAAAAAACTGAAATTTCAGCTTTTAGTCTGAAAGTGACACATTCGAATTAAATGCCGGGACATGAATTAATTTATATTTATACTACCTACATAATGTGAACTCAGAAATTCTAGGTTTATTTCAAAATTCAACATCACAATAATAAATTATTTGACAAAACCAAAAGAAGCATTAATCAAATTTTTGTTTGATGACGTTTTTTTTTCAAAATTTCATAAGACATACTTAAATAAATGGTAGCAGAATTCATCAACATTCTTATCACATGACTACCCGATGTTCATATTTTCAGCACAGGTGGAAACAATATGTATATCGTTAGAGCGAATAAATATTTGTTGTTTTCCATAAGGAAATAAAAAAAATTGGTCAAATCCTACCCAATGTAGGTGATAACGTCGACAATGCTTCAATGTTGTTTCTTGGTCTACAGATATGTTTGTTGTATATAGAGGGCCAATGTAGCTCCCAATGCTCCTCATAAGTTTTTAGATAGTGTGCAACCAACGGGGTGTTGTTTTCGAGGGGTGCGTAACGACCACAGCTATAAAAACCAGTTTTCCTGTGATAGTATACTGTTTATTGCTCCTAGACTTGAATTACTAAATTTGACGAATCGTGTTAAAAAAGAGATCTGCTTAGATAATATTTACAATAAAATATTGTAGGAAATATTGCAGTTCTAAACTAAGCACAATTTATACTATGGTTCTAAGATATGGGTAAATTAGGTAAACATATATTATTTGGAGATATTAGATTTTTTTTTATGGAATACGGAGCAAACGAGCAGACGTATCGCCTGATGATAAGCGATTACCGCCGTCCATGGACACCCGCAACACTAGAGTTGTTACAAGTGCTTTAGGGGATGGGAGGAGGCATCGTTGTGTATACGTGTATCGTAATACATTTTATCAAATTCCTATGAAAAATTTCGTTCCAAAATATCATTGGGTTTCTTCTTTACGTAGAACTAACGTCTAGCTGCTTCAAAATTGCTTACCTACCTACCCCACTCATAATTATAGCAATAGTTCGTTTTATATTATTTATTTTGCCGTTTCAGTCTGGCTGGTTATGTTCATCATTTTTTAACTGTCGTCTGGCAGAGACGATAACTTCTAAGCCTGCATCAAACAATATATTCTACGTGACACGGCTTAAACGTGCTTAGCACGATAAAAGATGTGTCCTTAAAGGTCACCTCGGTTTATTTAAGTTTTTTTTAATTTATTTATTTTACAATTAATTATTATTTTTACAATTAATATTTATTTTACAAACAATACATTTAACATATAAACGTATATCAATTCAAATAAATTTAATACTAAAATTGAGTCATGTCAATTTATTTTTGTAGGTAATTCTTAAAAATATTTTTAGAAGTCAGGTAGATAGAAATCGCCGACATTTCATAAGACTCTTTGGGAAGAAATGCTGAACCAAATCACCATGCACGTGTCACTAATGCACCGGTATATTTAAAAACTAAATAATTAACAATCGACGATTTTCAATACATACAATAAATTAGATAAAGCGAATTAACTATACATGTTTCTAATATGTAATCTCGTTGGATTTTGTACTGGTACAAATAATTACATCAGCCCATCCCCTTAGGGTGCCGAGAACGTTCCCTAGCAATAATCTCGGCCGTTACGATGTTGCGTGCGTCATAAAACATCCTCTTTGATTTTTTCCCTTACAGGCATCGTCAGTCACCCTAGTCAACTTTATCTTAACAGTACACCCTTGGAAGCTTGAAGAAAATCTTCACTAAAATATAAAAAATGAGATATTTTAGGATCAAAGCCGAAATGAAAGTATTTTGGTATCAAAGATCTCGTTGATGTGTAGCAGTATGTCAAAAAAGAGTTAGGAGAAAACTTCATAGTCAATATTAAAACTATTTGAATGGTTAAAAGTAATTATTATCATTCTGCTGCATAGGTTTGTTTCCCATGACAAGCAATGTAAAAAAACGGCTTTTAAATCATAGTTTTAGATCTGCTATTGGATGGATACATTTTATAATTTATTAGTGCGTTTATTGCAGTGTATTAACAATCAANACAATAAATTTATTGTTTCAATAAAATTTGCTTTAGAAGTAAAAGTGAACTTTCTTCTGTTTATTCGAATGTATTCAATCTGCCTCACTGTTTCTCAGTATTTTTTCCGACCCCAGAGAGTCACATATTTACCAAAAACAGAGTAAAATTTAATAATATTGCCATTGTATCTTTTATACTTTTCGATTCTTGGGTTTTAAAATTCAAAGTCGAAGTCGACGAACTTGTAAACCATTCTGTCTAGCAAAATATCATCATACATTACAGTTAGCCACTATTCGCTTGAGAACTTGTAAAATACGATAGTCATAAAGTACGGTATGTTGACATTTCTACTCGCTAGTGATTTTGCTAGTATATATTGCTTTCTATTATAATCACGTATTTACATAAAACGATAGATGTCAATTGACATATACATGCATTTATTATTTTGTTATCAATATAAAATCAACTAAAACCTTTTAGGACATGTATATCAATTTTCACGTTGGCGTTTGATCCACAAAATAAGCTTCTGTCACTGCCTTATTACTTTAAAATTATCGCACAGTAACTTATCTAAATATTCAGATCCAAAATGCTTAAGTAACATATAAGTATCTACCTATGGATATAGAGTACAACATGTTCTGTATCTACCCTGATATTGCAATTCTGCGGTTACCCCGTAGAATTGCCGTCACGGAAGGATGTTATTGCATATGAGAATATCTCAGACATGTTTCACATGTGAATATAACGCTTTAAAAAATATTTTACGTGATCCACGAACCCGCGGTATTTTTATTGGAAATAATCCTAACAAAACAGCTATGTTAAACGGTCCTGTAGAATTTAGTTGGAAACCGTGAAATAGTAGATTTCTTTTTGTATAAATAAGGATTTACATGAATTGTCTATTATTGATAATCTAGGGTTTAATATTAAGATATCTTGATTCTCTCTCTTCTATCTATTTCCCAAATAAAGTGCAGTATAAGTGGGACACTAGTTCGCAACTTATCTATATTCCTATCGACTTAGCTGAACGAAGGTCTCCCCCAATGAATGCCAACTATCCCGGTCTTAGCCCGCATCCATCCGCTGCCAGCAACTTTCTTCGAATTCAATATTACGGGTTTAAAACTCAAAACTTCATTTATTTATTCTTTTACTATAAATCATATTTTTGATTCATGCCTATGTAGTATAATAGTTTGACCACGAACATTAATAATTGGCAATTGATGGCTGCGTCCTCCATTTATACAGACCTATGCAATTACTCTGAACTATCGTGCAATGTTTGACTAAAGTCTGGTCTGAGTAGCGAATTTTCAAAGCGAAACGAAACATCTGTCTGTGCTGAACATGAAAATTTTAGCTTAGTTTATTTTTGGCGGCATTGTGCTTTGCTATCCTATTTCGAATGTCAGTTAGCTTTAGGAGTTCAACAGAAGAAATTGTTTCAATGAAAATTCATTTAATAGAATTCTGACATGATTCAATCACATTAAATTACTATTAATTACTTAAAACAATAGTTTCGAAACAAATACCTGCTTGATTTTACTGTGAAATTCTGTTTTGAAAAGTTTAAAAAGAAATTGCGACATCAAATGATGTAAATATGAATGATGTCTCTGTTTTATTATGTGAGATGATTACTATTTCACATTTTATTATTATCAGAATGACTTAATGCACTACTTGATTACTGAAGGATCAAATTTCTTTACGATACAATTTAAATTTTGTTCTTGTTAGGTATACTTACCTACCTATTAAAGCAACTGTGCTTTCTTATGTGAAAATATATAATTAAGTTCTTAAACTAAAGAAGTTTCTGCCTGGTATTATTATTCCTGTCTTAAAAGTGCCTGTTCTTAAAAGAGTAGAAGAAATATTTTGTTTCTTCTGTATTATTTAATCTATTGTTGGTCTTACCATGGTCAGAAATAAAAAACACTAAACCAGTTATTTAATTAGGTTTGCGTTTTCTAGTATAACATTTCTGTGCGTCGGTTTCCACGATCTTTGAATATTCATTAGATCCATTCAACCATATTATCAAGAGTTGCGATTATGTAGTTGTCAGATGATATACCGTTATCGAACCGGCCGCTGCGGCGGTCATGGCCTCTGCGTATATTTTTTTCACTAACCTACTAAGGAATCGTGCTAGTAGACAGGTTCTCCTGCCTCGTGAAACGACCAGGTAGGTTACTTTTCTATTTAAAGTTACTACTTTCAACTAATGTTACCTTTTCTACTGATGTTTTAAATGTGTTGAATAGCTATATAATGTAGTTGAAATCTTGTACCTATTCAAGATATAGAATCCTTCCCCTTGTTTCTCGTCTATGATCTTACTTCTTCTCACGTCTGAAAAGAAATGTATTTATAAGGAACTGGAAGGAGATTAGCCAATGTTTGCAATGTTATGTTGTTACATGTTGTGTAAAATTGGGAAAAGGGCAAAATGATGATCGTGTTTTATATAATTTAAAATAAAATATTGTATTGAGATTTTTTTGTTTTACAGCCATACTGAATTAAAAGACGTTAAATGAGCTTGAGTTTCTATTTTATTTACGGTTTTGTTTGTCACGATTCAGCCCTAGTTTCGTCTATAAAAATATTTCCAACAACCGCTTACTCTCGTAAACGAAGTTGACTCAATATACACATATAATACATTCGAATTGAGAGTTTCTTCTTTCTTTCCTTTATTAATTAAAGAACATAGTTAATTTTAAGTGGAAAAGTCAATAATAATTTTATTTGTTTCAATCAATAGGCGTGATGACTAATTTTGGAAAACTGTTTTATGATGTTCGGAAGTATATCGTATTGTTAAAAACATTAATATTTCTACAAAAAAAATGCGATTGCGTCTTGGATACTGTCATCATGCCTATTGCTAAAGGTAAGTAGAGCCACGCTGATTTCAACATAGTTGAGCCGGCTCGACCCAGGCGGCACTACCCTCTCACAGAAGATCAACTTAAAAAGACAGCGTTCGTGCTGCCGTGTTTCGTTGGTAAGTGCGAGACCGGATACCCAAAGATGCTGAAGCATCACTAGGCAGCCATGGTGTGGGTCACCATGGCTGCTAAAATTTAGGACTCGGAAATATTAATTACCGATTGTATATCTGTATTAAAATTATTCAAGTTACGTCCTGTTATATAATAAGTTTAAAATATATTTATTACATAAATGGACGGTAGCTTTTCCCAAATTAATGTATCTAGAATAAAATTGACTCCGTTTAATATTCAGTTTTCCCAGATTTGATAACTTATTTGACGTCTTCATCCACACTACCAATTATATTTTAAACTATATTAGACTCTTCAAAAGGCTACTTAACTAGAAAAAAATTGGTATAAAATATTGTAAAAAAAATTTGGCAACAGCCTGACCGAATTGTTTTTCCAGGATCTGAAAGTTACGAGATTTACGTCTTTTTTTATCTCATAGTTTGCACCCGCTACAATGTCCGACCATTCCAGTATATTTATAGTAGTGATATAGAGTAGTTAAAAATGCATAGGTTTATTCGAAATAGACATCTTAATCATATCGGAGATGCTTGTACGTACCATGCTATTGAAAAACTAATACTTTTAAATACAAATACAAGACCATTAAATCTGTTATGCAAACTCGCGGTAGCGAACATTGTGACAGTTGTTACGGTTAAGTAAAACGCTTCCCTCATTAACTTTCTCCTTTAAATATAAGAGAGCAAAAATAATAATATTTTATACATCCCTCTTTAGGTTATGTTACGTTAGGTTAGTCGAAAATGCCACTATATAATGTATCTTAGATTAAAGAGGGTTACCAAACGGAACGTCAAAACTAAATTCAGTATTTCATCTCAATATCGTTAGGATGTATAAAATCGGTTGATTCAGTAGATCATCAAAAACAAATTCATTCAACAAATCTTCAATGTGAATTCGGTAAATTTGGTTAAGTTATTTAAAGGTCCAAACGTGGCCTGCCATTTGGCTGTCGTCCAATAGACACTTACTATTTTGTGCTTCGCAGGTCAGGATATTAGCAAAATGGCTTACGTATGATTTTCTAGAGATGTGTAAACAACAAACTGTCGGTTGATAAAGGATAGTACAGGTATAACGTGTTGGTAACAGATAATTATACCTACCTACTCGTAACCAAAAAANTATAAAAACATTTCCAACAACCGCTTACTCTCGTAAACGAAGTTGACTCAATATACACATATAATACATTCGAATTGAGAGTTTCTTCTTTCTTTCCTTTATTAATTAAAGAACACAGTTAATTCTAAGTGGAAAAGTCAATAATAATTTTATTTGTTTCAATCAATAGGCGTGATGACTAATTTTGGAAAACTGTTTTATGATGTTCGGAAGTATATCGTATTGTTAAAAACTTTAAATTTCTACAAAAAAAAATGCGATTGCGTCATAGCCTGTCATCATGCCTATTGCCAAAGGTAAGTAGAGCCACGCTGATTTCAACATAGTTGAGCCGGCTCGACACAGGCGGCACTAGTGCGAGACCGGATACCCAAAGATGCTATAGCATCACTAGGCAGCCATGGTGTGGGTCACCATGGCTGCTAAAATTTAGGAATCGGAAATATTAATTACCGATTGTATATCTGTATTAAAATTATTCAAGTTACGTCCTGTTATATAATAAGTTTAAAATATATTTATTACATAAATGGACGGTAGCTTTTTCCAAATTAATGTATCTAGAATAAAATTGACTCCGTTTAATATTCAGTTTTCCCAGATTTGATAACTTATTTGACGTCTTCATCCACACTACCAATTATATTTTAAACTATTTTAGACTCTTCAAAAGGCTACTTAACTAGAAAAAAATTGGTATAAAATATCGTAAAAAAAATTTGGCAACAGCCTGACCGAATTGTTTTTCCAGGATCTGAAAGTTACGAGATTTACGGCTTTTTTTATCTCATAGTTTGCACCCGCTACAATGTCCAACCATTCCAGTATATTTTATAGTAGTGATATAGAGTAGTTAAAAATGTATAGGTTTATTCGAAATAGACATCTTAATCATATCCTGCCCTGAGTGTGGCCGCGGATGGGCGGGACGGGTTTTCCCCCCCATCCGCTTAGAGGCCACCCGCGAGGGGGGGCGACGTATTGCGTGTGCCGTACGTCGCCCACCTTAAGATGTTAGAATAAACAGATGGTGCCCGCTTCAGTGCGGGCTGGCGCTGGGAGGGGTCCGGATGGCGTAAGAAAGCGGTTCCCGGATCCCTCCCGTCTCAGGCGCAGAGTGGCACACCGTGGTGGTTTAGTGGGTAGTCTGGCTGGTGTCAGCCAGGAGTCCCACACGAAGCGGAATCTATTTACGCACTTCGCTCCCCCCTGCGGGTACAGGGGGGTCCCTGTACCCGCAGGGGGGAGCGAAGTGCGTAAATAGATTCCACCACGTCAAAAAAAAAAAAAAGTCGAAAAAGCCACTATATAATGTATCTTAGATTAAAGAGGGTTACCAAACGGAACGTCAAAACTAAATTCAGTATCTCATCTCAATATCGTTAGGATGTATAAAATCGGTTGATTCAGTAGATCATCAAAAACAAATTCATTCAACAAATCTTCAATGTGAATTCGGTAAATTTGGTTAAGTTATTTAAAGGTCCAAACGTGGCCTGCCATTTGGCTGTCGTCCAATAGACACATACTATTTTGTGCTTCGCAGGTCAGGATATTAGCGAAATGGCTTACGTATGATTTTCTAGAGATGTGTAAACAACAAACTGTCGGTTGATAAAGGATAGTACAGGTATAACGTGTTGGTAACAGATAATTATACCTACCTACTCGTAATGTGTAAGAACCTCGTTACTATTACTTTAAATGGTGACCGAGATGATGTTCGTCCACGATCGACACTCAAGAGACTGTTATTAATAATGCTCGGTTAGTACAATCGCACACCATTTTCAGGTGGACTAAAAGTTTGGTTGTGCCTTGGGTGTAACTTTACACTGAAGGCTACCAATTAGCAAATGTTCAAGGGTTCATGGGTTCGCTAGCAAGATATTATCGCATGTAAGCAGAAACCTTATTAAAAGTACTAAAGAAGTATTTTAACTCATTGAATAGCTTACTTCAACATAATGATTAAAAAATTTCACATAGCATTATTGTAAAATATATTTCACATAGCAAACTTGTTAAAAAAAAGTTTTTTTTAACAAGTTTTTATTAATTGTTAATAAAAAAACCTTTAACCCATTCATTTGATACACCCATATTAGAGGCGTTGTTCAGATATATTTATCGCATCGCAATTTTGTTACGGCGGCCATTCTGGATTAATAATAATACCGGTTATAATAGCATTGTCATCAGAACTAAAGGCATATTTCAAATTTCAAATAGGAAATTGGGAAGTGGTTCAAATTTAACTTGTAAGATTTGATTACAGACAAACATCGGGACAGGTAAAACTAAATAAAACTTGTAAAATACATCATCAAAACACCATCGTCTTTACAACTTATGACAAATGATTCGTCATCTATTGTCATTTCAGTATGTATATATTCAGCATAATAAACATAGTTTTAAGTGTTATTAAGTCAATTTGAACATATTTTTGAAACTACCAGAGTGGTATTAGTGCTGGGCTACGATTATCGTCTTGTAACAAGGAACGACGAAAACACTTTTGCCTTTGCCCTTTAAAGCTTCTAGCTATTTCTCCAGTGCATGTTAATATAAGAATGTATTGAAATAGTTAAACAAACTTTGACTTTGCAACATAAATACAACAACTCTTACATGCAAAAAGAAAACACAAATGTGTACTATTTGGTAGTAATTGGCGTAGAGCCAAAACCCGCGGGCGGATTAGGGGTTGCTACATCGCCCACGTTGCTGGGGTAGCTACATAAGATCCTCGCGTAAATTGATTTTCTGTTTATATTACAATTGAGTTGAAATGATTCTAAATTTATTGAAATGCTTAGGAACTTGAATATACTTACACTGTTTTGCTCTATTCAATTTCAATATTAGAAATTAAAAAAGGATTCGGTGAAAAGGGTTTATTTTTTATAAGAATACGAATAATAAATAATAAAAAGTAATTAAATATACTACAAGTGCCATAACAGTACTTATTGTGCTATTTCTTTTAACTAAAGAATTTGCATTGTATTTTTAAAAAGTAGTGAGATCTAAGTTATTGCTATCTTCATAGTTATTATGCTATTTCTTTTAAATAAAGAATTTGTATTGTATTTTTAAGAAGTAGCAAGGACTAAGTTATTTCTAACTCCATAATAATATTCCTGATTTAGCAATAGATTATATATAGATTATAGATAGAGTATTTATCGGTGAAGCAGTGTTAATAATTAATTTTTACGTTATTTTAAAACCCATCNCTATTACTTTAAACGGTGACCGAGATGATGTTCGTCCCCGATCGACACTCAAGAGACTGTTATTAATAATGCTCGGTTAGTACAATCGCACACTATTTTCAGGTGGACTAAAAGTTTGGTTGTGCCTTGGGTGTAACTTTACACTGAAGGCTACCAATTAGCAAATGTTCAAGGGTTCATGGGTTCGCTAGCAAGATATTATCGCATTTAAGCAGAAACCTTATTAAAAGTACTAAAGAAGTATTTTAACTCATTGAATAGCTTACTTCAACATAATGATTAACAAATTTCTCATAGCATTAATGGTGGTGTTAAAAACGTTTGTGTTGTACATTATGAGTATGTTTCAATCATTGAGTACTCTTTCATGTTTTCAATGTATTTTTAGTCACTGGTTCAGACATAGATTGATTAAAACAAGTGATTAATTTAAAAAAAGTTTTTTTTAACAAGTTTTTATTAATTGTTAATAAAAAAAACCTTTAACCCATTCATTTGATACACCCATATTAGAGGCGTTGTTCAGATATATTTATCGCATCGCAATTTTGTTACGGCGGCCATTCTCGATTAATAATAATACCGGTTATAATAGCATTGTCATCAGAACTAAAGGCATATTTCAAATTTCAAATAGGAAATTGGGAAGTGGTTCAAATTTAACTTGCAAGATTTGATTACAGACAAACATCGGGACAGGTAAAACTAAATAAAACTTGTAAAATACATCATCAAAACACCATCGTCTTTACAACTTATGACAAATGATTCGTCATCTATTCTCATTTCAGTATGCATATATTCAGTATAATAAACACAGTTGTGTTATTAAATCATTTTAAACTCATTTTTGAAACTACCAGAGTGGGCTTAGTGCTGGGTTTATTGCCTTGTAACACGGAACGCGGAAGACACTTTTGCATTTGCCTTCTATCTATTTCTACAGTGCATCTTAATATAAGAATGTATTGCAATAGTTAAACAAACTTTGATTTTGGAACATAAATACACTAACCCTTACATGCTATGCTAAGAAAACACAAATGTGTACTATTTGGTAGTAATTGGCGTAGAGCCAAAACCCGCCGGCGGATTAGGGGTTGCTTCATCGCCCACGTTGCTGGGGTGGCTACATAAGATCCTCGCGTAAATTGATTTTCTGTTTATATTACAATTGAGTTGAAATGATTCTAAATTTATTGAAATGTTTAGGAACTTGAATATACTTACACTGTTTTGCTCTATTCAATTTCAATATTATAAATTATAAAAGGATTCGGTGAAAAGGGTTTATTTTTCATAAGAATACGAATAATAAATAATAAAAAGTAATTAAATACACTACAAGTGCCATAACAGTACTTATTGTGCTATTTCTTTTAACTAAATAATTTGCATTGTATTTTTAAAAAGTAGTGAGATCTAAGTTATTGCTATCTTCATAGTTATTATGCTATTTCTTTTAAATAAAGAATTTGCATTGTATTTTTAAGAAGTAGCAAGGACTAAGTTATTTCTAACTCCACAATAATATTCCTGATTTAGCAATAGCTATTATAGATAGAGTATTTATCGGTGAAGCAGTGTTAATTATTAATTTTTACGTTATTTTAAAACCCATCTTACGAACCATTTAGTTCTATTGCTGTGCAACTTCACCTGAGGCAAATATAATAATACGTAACATGTTTTGTGCCTTATCTTTGTTCGAACATCTCCCAGTATAATAACCGTGCACACTTCGTAGCATTCACGTAGAATACGGATAAAAGGATACGGATTAAAGGTTAAAAGGCTCCTTTATTAAGTCTTATATCCTCTATTATGTGCATGTCACAAATAGTCTATGCATTAAGAAACTTTATTTACTGCGTAGATACGTGATTTTCTTTTCCTGCTAGGGATTGTTCGTTCTCCAAGGATTGCCTAATCAGTTTTTACTAACAAGAGTTAGCATGTAGTTCATTGTACCATTCAATTGGCTTTCCAAGGGAAATGACGTGGAAATGGTTAACGCCCAAGGCATTGGTGTTAATCGGACGGAAATAGAAGGGTCACCTCGGGATCGTGTAGAGGCGCAGGAAGCAAGGGTTCATGGTTTCATCCCTTTTTTAAATATTTTATTGCAATGTTTTCTATTCAGACGTGAAAAAGTACGTAAATTCGTACTTTTTCACGTCTGAATATATTAAATACATTGACGCCACAAAAGTATTTGTTACGTGTAATATTATATTGTATGAAATAATTAAGATCTCATTTCTTCTTCTTCATTCTATATGTTTTACAAAACACGGGTAGACACTTTCTAATGTCTTCCCATTGACATAATGTTAAACACGAAGAACTTAGCCAAGAGATGAAGAGATTTCTGCAATTTTTTTATGGAATATTGGGCTAACGAGCAAATGAGCCACCTGATAGTAAAAGACTATTGCCCTTCGACACACTGGCACATGCAACTTAAGAGATTTCAGACATCTGACATATCCTCCCTCAATGGATTCATCGGATTCCCTCCCGCATAGATTGCCATGAGGTTTAATTCCGCTGGACTCTGGTGCTGCATAGAGATGTGAATTCGTAGTGCATCTTCTATCGCATTTACATGATAAAAGCCGTCTCTTTCCGCCATTGTCCTATGCGACACGAGTTTCATCCATATCACTTAGACGGCCATCAGTCCACGACATTGCGCTTTTCCAGAAAATTTATGTCTCGCACAACAAAACTGTGGAATGAACTGTCGTCTGCGGTATTCCCGGACCGATATGATCTTTAAACCTTCAAGAAATGAGCGTACTTCTTAAAAGGCCGGCAACGCATTTATGTTGCCCCTGGTGTTGCGGGTGTCCATGGGCGGCGGCAACCGCTTAGCATCAGGCGATACGTCTGCTCGTTTGCATTATTACATTAAAAAAAGAAACAACGACATCTAGTCCCAAACAAACAGAACTTGTACTTGTTTTTCACTTCCCCTCATTCATACTTTAAGGCCATTTGTATCCTTGAAAATGCTAACGCCATAACGGGTACCATGTGCATGAATTGTTTATTACAAAGCATTCATGAATTTGTAGAAACTGTTTTCACTACTACAACTCAACTCAACTCAACCTTGAAACAACATTCTAACGTTTTGTAATACTCTCAGAAAAAAAACTTGTGTTTGATTATTTTGAATTCTGCTCGTTAATATTTTAACAATTCATTAAATAACAAATTGTTTAAAATAGCTGCTTATTAATGATTATGTTATTTTTAATTATTCGTTTAACTTCATATATCTGTTAATCAAACTAAAGAGTTTTAACTTGTTTACAGCAAATAATGTTCTAGAGGGTTTTTTTATTGTGTCTCTAGCATTTTTTTATTCCGAAAAGAATTTAAAAGTGCCTGTGTTTGAAATTACATAAAAAAATACAAGCGCGACCCAATTCAGGCCTTCCAGATCTGGTCGTAGACCTTTCGTGCGTGCTTACCATCGTTCTTACTTTTACGATGTCATGGCCCATCGTTAAAACTTCATGCTCTTTATCAACCGAATACCAATAGTGACTCTTCGTGTCGATCGACCCTTCTTTTCTTTGTTTGATATGATTAATTCCTTCCCTTCAATACGATTGTTATTGCCAAATCGAGCATTGTTAGTGGAACAGTTTTAATCTTGATATTTTGTATGACACTTACGGTTGGAAGGTGGAAGGTGTATACGTATATCTGCTTCTGGTGATGGTGGCTTTGTATGATTGTTATTGCCAAATCGAGCATTGTTAGTGGAAAAGTTTTATTTTTATATTTTGTATGACACTGACGGTTGGAAAGAGGAAGATGTATACGTATATCTGCTTCTGGTGATGGTGGATTTGAAGATGCCGGTCTTTTTATACCTATACTACCTAATAGCTAGCTGAAGACTTGATATATTCATAATCTCCCTACGCAGCCATGGTTGAAATCTACATTCTTAGGTTTCACACATGGCTGTGTAGTCTTGGTATTTTTTAATTTTTACTTGCTATTATGTATTCTAAAGCTTGTCTAAATTAAAATTATTTCTTATACTATTACAACTTGAGGTGTGATATGGTAACTGAGATCTATGATTTTTATCTGTAGCTTCAATTTGACGTTCATGATCACGTCACATAGTGTCTTAATTGAATAAATGATTTTGAGTTTGAATTTGAATAACTATCATAAGTCATATTTGTTGATAGTAATCCTATTAATATTATAAATGTGAAAGTTTGTAAGTATGGATGGATGTTTGATACTCTTTCAAGTAAAAACTAAAGAATGGATTTTAATGAAACTTTACAATAATATAGCTAATACATCAGAATAACACATAGGCTAAAATTTATAAAGATACAATTCACACAATATCTTTGTACCACCGGTAACACACACACGGTCCACAATAAAAATAAACGGTCATTCCATTAATAATTCTTGCTTACTTTGCTTCCATTGGCAGAATTTTGTTAAAATTTCGTCCTTATCTAATTTTGTATTTTATTTATCAAACGTGTCTTATGAAGTCATGAATATAGTTTTCTCGGAAATATATTTAATGTTTATGAAGATAGAGTAGTTGTGATACAAGCTCTAGTTTTAGCTTTGTAGTACTTGAGTTTTTGAAGTAAGAGACTTGAAATTTAAAATGTATGTTCTATAGATGGTGTGGAGGTGTTCCAATGATGTATTTTATCTTTAGAACTCAACCCCCTTTTAGGGTTGGAACGGTGGATGTTAGTTTGTATAAATGTCAGATGTTAGTGAAGTTTAAAGACCTTAGTGAAGTCTAGACCGTGGGAGAGCCACGCTTCGGCATGCATGGGCCAGCTCGACCGGAGTGATACCACGGCCTCACAGAAAACCGGTTTGAAACAGCGCCTGCGCTGTGTTTCACTGAGTGAGTTAGGATACCGGAGGCCCATAATCCTACCGGCTCTGACCGCCCAGAATAAGGCGCGCCTCTGGCGCCCTCAGAGGGTATTGGCGGTCAGAGCCATACGCGGATACCGAACGGTGTCGACCGAGGCGGCGTGCGCCTTGCCCGGTACACCCCCGTGGGATTTGGAGGCGGAAGTGCTCGCCGAAGTTTATCGACGGGTGGCTGAATTCCGGGCGGAGAGTGGCAGGCGACCTCCGCCCGAAGAGGTACGCGAGTGGCGTGAAGCCGCCCGTCGAGCCACTATGGTTCGTTGGTCGTCGCGGCTGGAGGCTCCACGTGCTGGCTTCGCCACCGTGGAGGCGCTCCAGCCCGTCATCCTCGAGTGGGCAGGGCGGCAGCACGGGACCCTTTCCTTCCGACTGACGCAGGTGCTTTCCGGGCACGGTTGCTTCGGGAAGTACCTGCACTCGGTCGCGCGGAGGGAATTGAGTCCCGCCTGCCACCACTGCGACTGCAGTGAGGACTCGGCCCAGCACACGCTGGCGGCGTGCCCCGCTTGGGCGCCGCAGCGTCGGGCCCTCACTGCAGTCATCGGAGGAGATCTCTCGCTGCCGGCCGTCGTACGCTCCATGGCCGGCGGCGAGAGCAGTTTTACCGCGGTCGCGACCTTCTGCGAGGAAGTCATCTCGCAGAAGGAGGCGGCGGAGAAGGCCCGAGAGGACGATCTCCACTCGGACCCGATCCGCCGCCGGCGAACCGGGCGGCGGAGGCGCGCCTACCAGCGCCTCATGCCGCCCTGAGTGTGGCCTCGGATGGGCGGGACGGGTTTTCCCCCCCATCCGCTTAGAGGCCACCCGCGAGGGGGGGCGACGTTACGCGTGTGCCGTACGTCGCCCACCCTAAGAGTTTAGAATAAGAAGATGGTGCCCGCTTCAGTGCGGCAGGCGCTGGGAGGGGTCCGGATGACGTAAGCAAGCGGTTCCCGGATCTGACCGTCTCAGGCGCAGAGTGGCACACCGTGGTGGTTTAGTGGGTAGTCTGGCTGGTGTCAGTCAGGAGTCCCACACAAAGGGAACCCCCTGTACCCGCAGGGGGGGAGCGAAGTGCGTAAAGGCATTCCACCACGCCAACAAAAAAAAAAAAAAGGCCCATAATCCTACCCTTCCCCTATATCCCCTTCCCATCCCCCAAGGGCGCAACGCACTTGTGACGCCCCTGGTGTTGCGGGTGTCCATGGGTGGCGGTAATCGTTTACCATCAGGCTTTACGTCTGCTCGTTTGCCCAATATAACTTAAATAAAGTAATTATGGCAGAAGGATTTTAAATGGTATTTAAGTATGAGAATTATTGAAAAGAACTACATGCTATTTTAAGGAGAGATGTTTTATTTAAAATTATGTGCCAAAAACTAACCGCGTAGTCGTAGCAGTAAAGTTGCGAGTGTCCGCTAGTTTTCTATAATACCTGACTGCTCTGAGCTTGTAATGTTTGTCTTCCTGCTCTGGCTGCTTGTAATATACTTGAAGTGGACGATACATGATTTAAACCGAAAATATATGGGTGTAAATGTTGTGTCTTCCCAAACTTCTGATTATGACTATGGTATTAATATGAATAATAATGTTGTACTTAATTGTGACCTTTTAACAACAAGCGCTTATAGAATACAATTGTTCAAAACTTAGCTATTACGTGCAGATTGTTGCGTTTAATCAAAAAAAATCTTATTTTGTTTAAATCTATTTTTAAAAGTGTAGTTCATTTTTCGTCGATTATAGAAATAAAGAGTAACCTGTCTTTCAAATTTCATTAGATCGGTTCATCGGTTTAGCCGTAAAAGCGTAACAGACAAACAGTTAGTTCGTTTCAAATTTATAATATTATGTTTACATGCGTTCTTATTACACACTTTTTATTTTCTCTGAATTCTACTACTTACTCTCATTTTTAAGATTGCATCACTTCTGAAGAGGTTTACATAAAAAAAAGAAACATAACGAGAGTACGTTTAAACCAAAAAGTATTTATAGCACTACGCTTCTTAGTAGGTAAACGATCAACGAGAAACTAACACATGTGCGTAATGAATCTTTTGTGTTTCTATTCCTAGGAATTCCTTATATTTCGTGACTTTGATAATAAAAACCATATACAAGCACAGTCACTGCATACCTAAAATGAGCACAGGATTTCATCACGTTCTTGAAAGTCTATGCTTTTCCTTATACGTATTTACACTATGCAAGAAACACAATTCCCTATTTTGTTGATCATTGATTACGGTGTGAAGATTTCCACGGGTTTACATTTCGTATGAACACTAAAATCCAGCCAAAATTTTCCAAGCTCGATATCTTTAGAATCGATATTTTTAGAAATTAATACCTAAAATATAATCGTATATATTACGTATTATATTTGTATGTGGTTAATTGTCAGCTGTGCAGTTTTTTTCTAGAAACGGATTGCTCGTCAATTTTTTAATTAAAAAACACTACTTTCGTAATATAATGAGCAGCTATGTGTATATTTACTTCTACTTTTTAATCATACTATTGGTATCAGGCTAGAAGTGATGAGAGCAATGCAAGAAGGATGAATTTTCAAATCTCCCAACGAATATTTAATCCTTAGTCGTTAGTAGATCTTGATAGACTAAGTTTCATCAGGTTATTCAATCTCTCATTCGTTATACATTACCCCCAATGATGACAGATAACACGATATTCGTGCTGAAGGGAACGGTAGTGTATTGATTTTATACACAGTCCTGTAATACATAGATTTAGGCGTAGGGATTACGTTGCTTATCTGTATCTTTACCGCTACGAAGCTCTTAATATCAAGTACTTCGAGACTCTTATTACTGTAAACCGTATCATACGACAAGTACTTAATTATTCAACAATCACTCTAAAACCGTTAATTCAAGGTGTAATCTAATTTTTTTATTTAGTTATTCCTATACGTATGTAATTTTCTATGAAATATGTTTTACAATAACGAAATTTTAAAGATGAAAACTTTAAGCCAATGTTAATATTTTGCTTTAGAACATAAACTATAACAAAAACTTTTAGACGTACAGTCATATCATAATTGGTTTTCCGACGTGGTTTATAAAAGGGTGAAATAATTAGAGGAAGTAATTACTTGGTTTTTACTCGACTGCGCCAGAAAAAATGTATGTATAGTTCTTGGCACGTTCTGTAGTCTAAAGTGGTTGAAGGGCCTAAAGGCTGGGTGGCGTAGTTACACTTTTCTTAATTATAAAAGTGATAAATGTTTATAAAAATTAGAAAAATATGATGCCGCATACGTTATATTAAGTCTCTACTTTGAGAAGTAAGTTTTTATGCTTCTGTATCGCTTGTTACCGCCGTTGGCTACTCACTTCTGTCTTGGCAAGTCAGGCTCTGATGAGAGTTAGCATCTTAAAAATGAGACCACTGCTATTGCCTTTTAAAGAAAAATATTACCAAGAATTACCGCCACTACACGCGTAGATTTTAAAAAGCTTCAATTCTATTTTTTTTACTGACTGTTAAAAGACGAACGAACTGCTATCGGTATAAAATTTTATTGCAAAAGGGCCCTTGTCTATATTTAGCTTAGCTCAGCGCTTTGTATCTAGGGCGTCGATTTGAATGAATACTTGAAAGGTAGGTTGCATGTGGGATGTTGAAGTAATAGCCGATTTCCTTGTCACGTCATTATGTTCGCGTGATTCTTATAGTCTGTATGTTAATTTAATATAAAATAGTAAAACCACTCATTAACCGGATTTCTATATTTAAGTTACTGAAAGTTTTATTCATACACAAAAAAAAAATAATGGACACGCTCTATTATGAAATAAATTTTAAATCGCAGTTCGGTTTAATGTCTTAAACTTTCCACCAATTGTAATATAATGAAGCCCAGGTTTCGATCGTGACGTCACCCACTGAGGGGTTCGGCATGACAGACGTTTTCCGATAGCGTTCCCGATTTGTTATGTTGATTGATGATAACGTCGAATGCATTAAAACACAGAATGGAATCACATGTCATATATGCGGTATGTAAAAACAGTGTAAAGATACCAATGTCATGTAACCACAACACATGTTAAAAAAAGTCATTTAATTCCTAATCTTTTGCTTAACATTTAACTATTGCCGTTAACCAGCTATTTTAGGGATTAGTCTACATTAGGAGTATATAAAAGTTCAAGTAGATAAGAGAGAAAGCAATGGTAGTAAAAGGCTATTCCTTATACTTTTCGGATCGGGGGAATATAAGTAGTAACTAAGCAAACACATACATGTAATTCAATTGACTTTTGTCTAAAAATCAAGTCCTCTGAACTGACCTCTAAACTGTAGTTGTATACTGTACCTAAAGTGCATACATTTCGCAGATACAATGATTTATATTAGTTCAGTTAGATGTGTATTATCATTATGAAAATCGTCCAGAAACCGCATACTGCCGTATTTTTTAAGGTATCTTGTAGAATATGATAAGCATCTAATCAAGCACGTGGCAATCGCGTGTTTTATGACCTGCACTTTTCTTTATCGTTAATCTAAATTGCGAATCTTTGGTATTAACTTTTAGTTTCTTTTACAAAATCTGTAATAATTTAGGTGTATACGTTAACAAGTTATAATAAATAACATTTGTTAGGTTACAATGTTTTGCGTTCTCAACATTACAAGAAATCTCTCGAATATCTTCATTTCCAAGCTCTTCAAGGGTTTGAAATACAGAAATTTCGAGAATCGCCGTCAAACCGAGGCTTCATTGACAAGTGTTTGAACGTAATAATCTCGGATTATCGTTATTGACAGCAAAACCAAGGAGGCTCTTATTTTGATGAATTTTGGAAATTATATCTGTAGATATTCAAAAAAAAATACGAGTGTATTGAGGGTTTATGGTATTTTAAAATGTATATCTAACTTCATAACAGGTATTTCAAGAATTACACATTTTTGCTTAATATTTAGTTAGGTCTACAGTAGCGCCAGAAAACTTACTAAAATATGTGGATCGTGTTCAGTCTATCGCAGTCCACTGCTGGACATAATTTCCGCCTTACCGTCCAGCTCCTGTCAGCCATTTATACAAGTAAATAAAATTGATGTCTATTTATTATTTCAAATTAACAGTTCTTCACTAAATGCATATAAAAGTAAGTACAGCACTTACATCAAAAAAACATTTTTTAACATTTTTGTCTGTCTGTCTTTCTGGCTAATCACTGGAACGGCTAAACCGATTTTGTCAGAACTTTCATTGTTAGCTGATGATATGAGTAACTTAAATCTACTTTTATTTTAGACTAGCGTCGCTCCGCGATGTTACCCCTCAGGGTTCAGCTAGTCTTGAATATATCAAAGAATGTCTTCCAGACCACATTATATTTGCACTGACACAAACTAATAGAAAATCAACAAGTAATTGGTTAAGATCAAGCCGTTTTGAAAGGTTAAGTAGTAAGTTTGAAAAGTAATTGTTAATGCTGATTAAATATCGTACCAATGTATATTAACAACAAGAGAATATCCAATTTAGTTTATCATATGACCTTAAAAACAAACCTAAACTTATTTCATTAAACTTTGGCGGGGAATGGACCTCATTTTTGGGATGGTAAATAAAATAGCTGCTTCACTTCACTTAATGTTCCGTAGGGAAACACTAAAAAATATATTACTTTTTTAGATGCTCTTCGGTAATTTTGATATTACAAGTATATGTAACCACTTGCCCACTTTTTAACTAGTTTCAAAAGGGACGAGGTTCTCAACAACGCGAATAATTATTGTATTATTTTATGTGCGTGTATTCGAATTCGAATATTATTTGTGAAGTGATTTTGATGAATCTTCTTTTGATTGACTTACTAAGTTATACTCAAGATAGATAAATTTTAAGTTCAAGATTAAAATTAGCGCTAGGGACGAAATTAAGGAATGAAGTTACATTAAAAAAAATTGCTGTTACTTAATGTGTATGTCATTCATTCAATGAAAACAAAATCAGTTAGTTATTTAGTTTTAATAGAAAACAAAAATAATTGATTGACACCGACTCCTCAACGTACCTCAAAAAGAGAAATGCTTTTTATGGCGCTCTTGATCGATTGGTGATATTACCGCAGAGGGTGATATGTTTCAGACAATCACAGCAAAGTTCATGAAATTTGTTGAACGAACACTTAATAATTTAGAGTACATACTGTCTAGTCTTAAACTAATAATTTATTGTGTATATCTCAAGAAATAAATCATTCCTTTGACGATGACAAAAATCTGTACTGGATTAGCGATTGAACATGGTTTTCATAATCATTGCTAATTGATTCGTGGATAGACCTTCTGATAACAATAATCAGATCTAACAATAAGCATCACAAACAATACCTTAAAAATATTGTATCACATTTGATTGTATGATTGATGTACGTTTCTCAGGGCTGTCTTAGTAGCTTAAACCTCTCTCATACTTTTTATTGCGTAGCTCCTGTATAGATTGAACAGATATTGGGTTTAAATAGGTATCTTATTTCACGACGGGACATTGATTGATCTCATTCATAAAAAAACGTAGACCGACATCAATCATAGAATATAATAATATGATAAGTTATACCTAGTTTTCAATGTATCATTAGTGGTATTTACGTCAATTTCCGACAAGGCAAATTATAGACACAATTTTTAAATGAGAATAATGAAATTATTAATTTGGTTTCTCATCAAAAAGTAAAAAAAATCGTAACTCATACTTTACTGAACGTAAAGCTGGCAAATAACATAATCAGCTTAAACGGACAGAACCATATTTACCATTTTAACTTTGGCGTTTCTTGTCGCTGTACTTCATTTTCTACATACACTTATTGCATTGTACTTACAATATAAAATATATAAAAAATTTTCTTTATCATTTCAGCTCTGCGGTTGAGGAGAGTTCAGCACCATGGGGAAGTTGCTGTCAAAAATCTTCGGCAATAAGGAGATGAGGATATTGATGTTGGGGCTCGATGCTGCCGGAAAGACTAGTATCCTTTGTAAAACGACTACCACTTATGACATTTTAGGAATTGAATGAGTAAAAAAATGATTATAATATGAGTGTCAAATAGCTTTTATGTACCTACATTTAAATTCACATTTACACCGGATCACTTTTAATTATTCCCCTTTGTGATTATACAGCAACCCTTTTTTGTTTCGAAGGGGACCGACATACGTGACGGAAAAGGCCAACCGGCAATGCATTTAGTGCTCTAATTAAAGTACCTTGACCAAAATATCATCATTATCAAACTATCTGAGTCCACTGCTGGACATAGCCCTCTCCAACTACACTACTTGGTTCGATATTCGGCAAAATATAGGAGTATAAAACAAAAAAAACTATTTATTAAAAAGTTCGGGCTGAATTTTATAACAACTTTATGATGAAAACTTATGCATGCTCTAAATGTATGAGTAGTTTTGTGAGCACACCCCAGTCTATTATTTTTTCATCAAATATTCATAGAGATGGAATATTATTCAAATACGTTCCCATTATTCTGACACAAATCAGATACTTTATTTTCTTAAAATAAGTAAATAAGCATTACTTATTGGAGGTTTGAAAGTACTTTCGTTGGATTAACACTATTTAACAGATAAGAGTTGTTAATATATATCAAATCAACAACCCATAATGTCCCACTACTGGGCTCGGGTCTCCTCTCAGGAGAGGGTTAAGGCCATACGTCCCCACGCTGGCCAAGTGCGGATTGGGGACTGGCAAGACAACGTTGTGGCTACGTAAATCTTACCGTTGGATGTTTTTAGGCCGCCCGAAGGCCTCCAACTAAGCTTCACGACTGTTATCCTATGATAACAACCGGGACCGACTGCTTAACGTGACCTCCGAATCACGGAAACGCTCATGGTAACATGCCACCAGCGGTCACCCATCCAGGTACTGACCGCGCCGTCGCTTGCCCTCGCTGATTGTTTCTAATCACCGAGTGCAACTGGGCTATGAGCGCCGTTAACATATATATGGTTCCGAAATAAACGTTTTCGTTATAAACCAAAATCCCTAGTTATCTGACAGATAAGTTCAAAATATCCTATCAGGGATTTTATCAGAAAGTGGCGAAACTTTTAAACTAAAGAATATACGATTAGGTAAATGTAGGTCACCTAGTCAATATTCTTTCCTTATAAGCAATTCTCCAGCTATTTTATATAAATTAAAATTAGGCCAGTCAGTTACAACGATACCTACGGTCGGTTTCAACGTGGAAACTGTTACGTATAAGAACGTCAAATTCAACGTATGGGACGTTGGGGGGCAGGACAAAATACGACCACTTTGGAGGCACTATTATACGGGTGAGTGCTATATCTCGTAGTATTACGTAGTAACTTAAATATACTTATCCTTATTTTAGGTTTAAAATACAACATGAACTCAGAGAACGCGCTAACATTACTGCTATCCTATTGCCCCGATTTGCATCAAAACCCATTACCATGGCAATCACATAGGTATAACTGATATACACTCTCATTTGAAATAACAGATTTAGATTTAGCGGTTCTAATCAGGCGCGTAAACTTTATTACAACTATGCTATTAGACAGCTATTAAACACGAATTATATATTTGCGTGACAAACTTCATCCTCCACTATTGTATGAATGTATTTTGCATAATCTTTATAAGAAGATACGACATGTATTAAGACGTTTAGATCTATCAATGAATATTTATGGTGTATGTTAAATGTTTCAGGTACCCAAGGCTTAATATTCGTGGTGGATTGTGCAGACCGCGATCGCATCGACGAAGCTCGCCAGGAGTTACACAGAATCATCAACGATAGGGAGATGCGCGACGCTATCATACTCATCTTCGCTAACAAACAAGACTTGCCCGACGGTATGTTCTAGAACGTCAATTATTAAAACGATCACTTTTCTTATACTGAATACCGTGGGAGAGCAATTATAGATTCTGCTTATGCTTTCCATCAGGATGAGTAGAGTCATTTTGGCAGGCTCATGTATAAACAATATAAAAAGTCTTGCGTTGCTTGTTAAGTGAGAGTACTGAAGACCTCGCCTTCGCTTTATTGATAAAATTCCGCAGATAAAACCTAAAATGAATAGGCTATTGAGAAAACAGTGATGTATATTCCACTATCAAACGTTTATATTCTGGCATAACATAATTGTTAAGAACAATGTAGGTTAAAGATCACTATGTGCTTAATTAGTGACAAACCCCATACCTACTTATATATAAAAGCATTTGACCCTCATTAGACTCTCACATTCGTAAATTGCAGTCACTTGTGGGAACATTTCAACTCAGATACTTGGCGAATAAGCGATTGTGGGTTTTAAGTAATTAGTGCTCCATTATAACCAAATGACGGTGAGTTAGGGACTCAGCGTTATTTAGTCACAATCAAGGGTGGAAGGGTGTCATTTGTTTTTCTGGAATTTAAAAGATAAATTTTAAAAAAATGAGCTATATCTATTTAGAAAAAATATCAGAAGTCCCAAAAAATTAATATACCATTACAGTTGCTATATTTGTCTCTTTGTATTTAGAAACAATCGTATCCAACACATACTCCTTCTTAAAAGGCCGGCAAGGCACTTGTGGTTCCTCTGGTATTGCGGGTGTCCATGGGCGGCGGTAATTGCTTACCATCAAACGATACATATGCTCGTTTGCCCCCTATTACATAAAAAAATACAGAAACTGAGTGATTTTTTTTATGTTCCAAGGGGCAAACGAGCAGACGTACCGCCTGATGGTAAGCGATTACCGCCGCCCATGGACACACGCAACACAAGTGCGTTGCCTGCCTTCTGGGATGGGGAGGGGAATAAGGGAGGGATTGAGGGTATGGGCCTCCGGGATCCTCACTCAGTCGGTCAAACACAGCGCAAGCGTTGTTTCACACCGGTTTTCTGTGAGGCCGTGGTATCACTCAGGTCGAGCCGACCCATTCTTGCCGAAGCGTGTCTCTCCCACGGTACTATTGAAGTTTTATTGGAGTACATTAAAGTACAACTATAATCTACTTTATATAAATAAAAATCATCTACTGTTGAAATTTGTTACAATTTTTTTTGGTAATATCCGTCATATGATTAATCTACTGCCATATTTTTCGTGAACTGTGGGCACATTTTGTAATCTTGCTTGACAGGAATATGTATTTCCTAAGAGCAGTAGTTGTGTCTAAAAATCCTGGAACTACTAGTTATATAATGTATACTATATAATTTGTTTCAGCGATGAAACCACATGAGATACAGGAGAAGTTAGGCTTGACACGTATCCGCGACCGCAACTGGTACGTCCAGCCGTCGTGTGCGACGTCGGGCGACGGACTGTACGAGGGGCTCACGTGGCTCACTAGCAACCACAAGTTATGAGCTGCAGAGTAGGCGGCGTCATGCCGCCGCACCGCGCCACGGTATGTAGCTTATACGAGTGCTGTTCAAACATGATGTTCACCGTGGGAGAGCCACGCTTCGGCATGAATGGGCCGGCTCGACCGGAGTGATACCACGGCCTCACAGAAAACCGGTGTGAAACAGCGCTTACGCTGTGTTTCATCGAGTGAGTGAGGATACCGGAGGCCCATACCCCAATCCAACGCCCCCTATCCCCCTCACCATCCACCTTCCCCCCAGGTCGCCATAGTGTGGGTCACCATGCTGCATTGTTCTTTTTCGCATTGAGGATGGTGACCGCCACTCTTGGATTCTGCTCATGCTTTCCATCAGGCGGGGCAGAGTCATTTTGGCAGCTTAAATATATAAAAAAAAAATCGAGAAAAATGCTCTAACACGATTTACAGTTTTTCTAGATACTTTCCACTACCCACTAGCTACGAATTTTGTCCACCTTTCCAGAATCTTTTTGTAATTAATATTATATAAATTATATAATATTATATATAAATAATGTTTTTTTTTTTTAATTTCAGGTGAGGAGTCGATGCCATTTAATTTAAGTAAGCGCCCGTGTGCCGGAACCAGCAACGTCATTGTGAATACCAGTGTTGATTATGTATGGTAACAGCCATAAACGTCGCAGTGGGTGCAAGACTGTACAGTGACCACTACGTTAGTTAGCAAACAAGCGAACGCTTGTCACAATCAATTATTCCATATTTAAATGAAAAAAAAGTTAGGAAAGTTTTGTTGTAACGATATTCGATTATTTTTTTATGTTATTTAAAAATTATTACATAAAGTAAAATGATTTTTTTTTATTTAGTTTAATGTTTACCTCCTTTGTATAGTAAGGTAGAATAAAATTTCTAATGCATTAATGAGGTTGGGACTTTGTATTGATGGTCGCAGTATTGTTTATGGATATTTAAGTGATAGCTATGCACGCTGCCTAGGTCAATGTGTGGTGTAGCTAGACTGTTGCAATCATACCGTTTTGTAACCACATTCTATTTTTGTTATTGTAAAATTATATACATATTACTTTTGACGTTAGTATAGATTTCACACTATCTCTATTCCAGTAGTGTTTATAATTATGTCGGTTTGTGCCTTACTTCTTGGTTACAATGAATGTCATTGAGTGAAGTTTACTATAGTTAAAATTTCATTCATTCTTACATATAACAGAGAAAAGAGAGAGTTAAGCGAACACAGTAAAAAATACAATCTTAGTAATTTACAAAACAACACACATCAGCTATCATCTGATATTTGTATTGAGTTTGTAAATTTGAACAAAAAAGCGTAATCTCTGCTCTTTTGCTCACAAAATAAGACATAAATTGAAATAAACGGTTTCAATGTACGTTCTGAGGTAACAATTCATAAGATATATAATTCATAATTATTAAACTTTTTCATTCCAGCAACAGTTAAGCTACCTCACACAGCAATGTACATATTAAAAGCAATGTATGTACATATTGAAGAGTATTTTTATTACTATCGCCTGTTTGAATGTTGATTTATATACGCCAAGATAATCAAAGACAAAAAGTCGTTATGTGTGTACGCAAATATTGTATAATTGCTTTTGCTTTCGATGTTACTTTTTGGCCGTTGCCATGGACGACGACCTTGCCTGACGTTGTTGCAGCAACTTATAATGAGACAAATGAAGCTAATTTCAACTTTTTGTCCACACTGATTCTCTAGGGGATCTTTTAATTTTCCCGTTTTGATCTCCTAGCAGTTTTTTAAATACAACGTCTACTAGTATCCCCTGCTTAAATCCCCTAGGTTATTTATTTGGATTTTTTGCATACGTCAGTCGCATATTATTATTTCTTAGAACAAATGAATATTTTTACCGTCATATTGTTTGATTAATATAAAATTCAAAGGAGATCCTAATGGATGAAAAACATTTCCAAATGTGTGGACACACTAATTTCTTAGGGGATACATTATACAAAACTCCAAATAAATTAATCAGGGGATCTAAGCAAGTGGACGTTGTGTCAAAAAAACTAGTGGACGTAGCCGAATAAAATTATCGCTTAATATGTTTATAGTGAGTGAGAGATTAGTTACTACCGTCTTGCACGTCCAAATATTGATTCAGTACTTATATTATAGGTATATAAGCCAGCTTAAGTCTTCCAAAAGCAAAAAACAAAAAAAATACAAATACTATAAAAACAGTATAAATTGTTTGCCAACGTCATGGTGAAGTCGATTTCGTCCCCACCGTACTTGTCTCGGGGACCATCTGATTTGTAAATACAGCTCTAATGGACCTTGAAATGAGATATCCTAGCCAATTTTATAATTTGATAGCTTCGATTTGCGTGAAGGCTTTTGCCAAAAGGGTGATTTGCTTAACAAGGCTGATTAGATGCCTAGCAATAACGATGATTAAACATAACCAACTAGAAAACACGTCATATACCCTATTTATAAAATAAACCTATAGAAAATGTATTAGATAAATATTATCATTTTCAATCCAACGAATTAGCCTAGAACTCTCGATGCGCATAAGTTATTGTATACAGTGATCTAAAAACTGCGCGACTATACCGAATGCTTTTAAAAAAAAAACTCAGTTAAATAATCCCTAGCCTGCAGACAAAGCAAGTCTTTTTTTCCTCAAGTAGTTAACATAATAGTAAGTAATTGCTATGTTGTTATAGCTGTTATTAGATAGCTTAGTCTTGAAAGCTCGGGTTGCGGGAGGTTTAGACAATACTTATCATTGCTATTTAATTTTGCACTTCTTAATTAGTACCAAAACAGCTTAAGCCCACTGAGTCTGTTTAAAATTAGCCCTTATTTCTAGGTCTATGGCCATCAATAGTTTCTATTTTGTTAAAATCATTTTCTTCAACTCCTGAGTAACTGTGTTATGGTGGGAAAATGCGAGTAAAGCTGTTAAACTGTTGAAACTCAATCTGCACCTTGTGATATAATTATAAATTTCATAGAAATTAATGTATGATTATGTTCTAGAATGTTCGAGTGAGTTCGTTGGTAGATAATACTCGTGGCTACATAAATAGGTCATGTTTTGTCAAATTTAGAACTGATTTACATACTTTTAGATAATATAATCAATTTTCGTTTTGAACTAAAGTGCAATTAAATTTTTTAGCAAATATTTTGCACAGATGTAAATTCATATAATTTATATAAATGATACCTCTGAGTTCATCACGCGGGAATGCGTTGGTAACTATTAAACCTAATGTAAAATATAATATTGTAGAAAGATACATTCAATATAAATTCACCCTTGAATCTATAGTTTTATTCACCAGGCTTCCACAGTTAAATTGTTTCACTTGGTGTATTTACTCTGTGTGAGTTATCAAACTAGTAAAACAATAAAATAAGATGTGGTTATAGATGTTGATCGTTTGAGGAATTTCTGGAAAATGTAGATACATTTTTAAAAAAATCGTAACCTATAAAACATCCCTGAAATCAAAAACTGAAAACTATCACACCTTATTACTGCAATTTTTATACTTGTATTCACTTCATGCGATTAAAATGGGCTATTTGGAGTACCATTTTTGGATCAGCACTTAGTCACACACAGTATTTCTTACGCAGAGTTCGCATGAATGCAAACCTTGAAAACTCCTTCGAATTGATGGGGACTATTTCACTATACTTATTATAATAGGAGATTAAAAAGAAAACACGATTCACATTATAAATATTGCATTGAACTTTTAATTCAGTATGTGTCATCTGTTAAGAATGTCATTGAATATCCAGTCTAGGTACATGAACAGTCTGCCAAGGTTTCTACGTATTAGTTTCGCCACTTTACGGCGAGATTTTGTGCCAACGCCATACTTGCTTTGAAACTTCATTAATTATCATTATTTATTCAATGTGTTTAGATAAACGGTGGTGGTATTTAGCGTGTGCTTTGTTCAGTTTTCGTAGTCGTATAAGAGTCTGCGTTAACGTCGTCGTATCTGGGGGGGAGGATGATCTGCAATTCCTCATTTAGTTGAACTTCTTCATCTGGCACTGAAACGTCTAGAACGCGTGTGTCGTATTCATCGTTCGTCGAAATACCGCTGGAAAATAAAGCAGCTGCTTTAGTTATCTGCCGTTTTTGTAATAAATTTAAGATACATATATAATTTCCCTAAATGTATTATTATAATATATAATTTAAAAAATTAAAAGTTCCGTAATACAGACAAGACTGTCTGTTTGACAGGAATTTTACTTGCAAATGGCAGATTACTTATTTATTTATTTAATCAGCTGCTCACTGCACTTACAGTTAACCCAACACGTACAGCGAGCCAGTACAATAATAAGTAATGTTTAAAACAGGAATTAATGTCTATTACATACTAATATTACGTACCACTAAGATAAAATTACAAAATTTAAAAAATGTGCTCAAATTGGTATGGAATAAGTCAATATCCGGGTACTGAGCAATCAGAGTTGAGCAAACTAACTGCCTGGCTCGTGGGAGCGTAAACTTGGGGTAATATTTTTTAGTTTAACTTTGAATTGCGGGGTTACTCGCAGTTGTAAATTCAATAGGGAACATGCATGTATTTTTTATTTCTTTATCTGATCATTTACGTATCTATAACATAAAAAAATATAAATAAGCTTAAAAATAGTCAAACTAATTTTCAAAGTTATAATATAAAACTGACTAAATTTGAGCTATTCAAACTCAACAACAAAAAAAACAATTGGCGCGCGCTTCCACACAGCCAATGACGTCATTGTCATTTCGTGTTTGTTTACTATTCAGGTTTTTAGTTACTTTATATTTATTAACAGTTTTAATTGCTATAAAAATGATGAAAGAAGGTGAATTTCTTTACTGACACTACAAACACAGTTTGAATTTCGACTCCGATAATTTCGATGAAGTGACTATTGACTTCACATTTCTTGCCGTCGCGTTTTGTAAATTTTAATTTCCGACCATTAATTTTCACTTTTTATTTAATATCATCTTAGTTTAAATAATCACTAAATAAAAATATTTTTTAAGTATATTGTAAAGACAATAAAGAATATATAACAAAATATTTGAGACATATTGCCTATTAATAAAATATAATAGAAGAATGAAATTTTAATTATAATATCAAGAAATATAAAATATATTAAAAGAGGAAATCAATGGAACTAGAAAAAAATTGAATTACAAGAAAATTAACACAATGAAGAGTGCTTCCATTTTGTAATCCAGGGTCTATTGCTTTAAACATAATAATAACTGTTATGTGGTAAGAACTACGCCGAGCCTATAAAGATGTAGAGCTATGGTAATCAAACTATTGCCAACATATAAATGCTTATACAACATAAAAGGTATAATTACGCCCAGTACAGAAAAATAACAGTAAATATATAAATTTGAACCTACTTATAGATAAAAGTTCAATTAATAGATACTTTTATATAAAAAGAGAAGAGATTAAAAGCATTTCTCACTCTAATTGGTCCCCGGCCTTAGCACCCGCTAGCACCGAGGTGTAAAGCCTGCCACGTGTGCCGTGGAGGCGCATGCCCGCCGGGACGTCTTCTGCTCCTGAGCGAGTTTCTAAGATTGGGTGAAGGGAGACTGCATTACCTACAACCAATAATACTTGGAGGTCACATTAACAGCTTTTATTGGAATAAGTTGTTCAAAATTTTGTAAATAGTAGAAAGGAAAAATATTTATTCGGAAATTTCGGCAGTAAAAGCAAGTTGCTTGCAATTGAACTGCGTACTGTATATTTGATTCAACATGGGTATTCATTTATTACATCATCATTCTGCGCAGTTCCACTACGTCTTTGGAAACTGGTCAGCACTTAAGGAAGGGTCATTAACCCTTCTGCTTATAAAATGTATCAAGAATTAGGTTATTTAACGAAAATTAAACTGCAAGAATTACTAGAATAGTAGTTGTAAGATTAACTCGTTCGACAAAAACTACCTATCTTAACATAAAAAGTATAACAGACAGAAATAGACCTTCTGGATTAGTGGTTTCATTTTTTGTTAATAGTTCTTTTCCACGATTATTTTCGTCGGGCGGTAGTAGAACTTTCATTATTTCTTCTCGATGGTCTGCAACAAAAATAAGATCAAAGGTAAGTTCTAGTTCCATTATTAATTCCTTAACTAAAAGTTAACAGTCTGCCCCACTAGTTTCTTGATGGACCAATTAACACTGTCACAATAGTTCCATGGAACAAGTGACACCGATATGTTGATCCCAGAAGTCCCATTACCATCAGCATCATGGGACTCGTAGGAGAGACGACGTTTACCTTTAAGCGTGCCGTGCCTTGTTGCTTGGATGGTGTTTTTTTGTCTGAAGATATTAAGTCTGTCTTGTGCAATATGTTTACAGAAAGTTTAAATAAATAAATATTTTGGATACGGTATTAACTAACAAGCATCTATAGTGCCACCGTTTTGACAGTTACGTGCACTATGCAAGAAGAGAGCGTGACCGGCAAAATTCTATGAAAACCTTAGAAATATCAAACGATAAATTGTAATCGATTAAGTCTTTTAATGCTGTTTCATACTTAATATTTTATTAATACGGCGTCCAATCTCCATTATTGTCTATAATCGCCTGGCATCTTCGCGGCAAACTTTCTGCCAATTTTTCAGTAAAGACCTCCACGCGGACTTCAGTTCACGAGTAAGGTCAGCGACGGTCACTATATTTTTTGCCCTTAGATTAAGCCTCAACTGTGCCCAAACATTTTCTATTCTATTGACTTCAGGGGACTATGAGGGCCAATCCATCACGTTACTATGTTCTACTTTCTAAGTGGTTCAGAGTTCGATGTTTAAAATCAATATCCTCTTGCAGAATCCAGAAATCATTTCGGTGTGGAAACATCTTAACCGACGTCAATAATAATTTCTCGTAAATTTTAATCATGTTTTCAGCATCCAAAGTACCGCTAAATAAGTGGAAACTTCCGAAAACTTTTCTTGAGAAGCATCCTCACATTGGCACCTTTAAAGGGTGTTTCTCGGTCTTTACTATCAGTCTATTTACAGCCGTATTCCAAGCTCGAGACTAGTAACCGGCTGCCCAAAATGAAGCTTCATTAGAAAAATGATCTTGTCCCAATCACGGTCCTTGTTTACGCACGGCCAATGCAGCCCTTTTTTACAGCGTTTATTTAGTTTCGCCTGTTCCGATGTTTGTCTGTAATCACATCTTGCAAGTTAAATTTGAACTTCCCGATTTCCGATTTAACTAAAGTTGAAATATGCCATTAGTTCTGATAACAATGCAATTGTTAATAATCGGTATTATCATTGATCTAAAACGGCCGCCGTAACAAAATGGCGGTTTACATATTTCTGACCAACCCAATATGGGTACCAAATGAAAGAGCTTAAAGGTTTTTTTTATTAACAAGTAATAAAAACTTGTTTTAAAAAATCACTCGTTAAATACTCTTTTCAGAAAGGTGAGATTTCTTCTGAGAAGTACTTCGATATTTCACACCATTTCCAACTAAACGCCTTTAGATAGTTTTAAGAGATATGGGTAATTAGTTAAACTCTTTTTCTACAACTCTTCTTGCCCAGAGCGAAGTGATAATAAAGGATTCTTGGCAAACAGCTGCACAATCCGTTTTTCCTCTGCGATATATATCTTTTTCGATTTGCCACTGTGGTAAGTCATCAACGGTTTTTGTTTGTGAATATCTCTTCACCCTTTTGCTGACGAAGGCCTTGGACTTTTTCTTATAATGGGCGGCCTGTCGTGGGACATTTTGGATCCTTTCGGATGAGTACAGAGAAACAGCCTCAAAGCGGGAAACGTACGCGGCACACATTGTAAAAAATAATATTTTAACAAGTAAAACTTAGGGCAAACTTATGTTTTTTTTACAATGGATTATAGGCTCTCACAGCCCCGTTGCAGTCGATGACTAGAAACAATCACCGAGGGTAAGCAACGACGGCGTGGTCAGTACCTGGATGGGTGAACTCTGGTGGCATGTTACCACGGGGGTCTCCATGATTCGGAGGTCACGTTAAAAGTCCGTCCCGGTTGTTATCATAGTATAACAGTCGTGAAGCTTAGTTGGAGGCCTTCGGGTGGCTTAAAAACATCTAACGGCAAGATTACATAGCCACAACGTTGTCTTGTCAGTCCCCAACCCGCACTTAGCCAGCGTGGGGATCTAAGGCCTTAACCCTCTCCTGAGAGGAAACCTGAGCCCAGCAGTGGGAATTTATGGGTTGTTGATTTATAGGCAAAGGATTATTTAAAATGAGGAAAATTTAAAAATATGCCGGTCACGTTCTTGTCAAACACACTATTTTTCGGAGCAGACAACAGCTTCATTAGAATACACTTTACCAGTTTTTAGGATACCTCTTCCCGGCAGGTCGGCGTAACCACGGAATAATGTCTCCAGTTCGTCGGGTGTCATGCGACGCAGATACGGAACACGCTTCAGGTCGGGCCTGTGTAGACTCCGGAAAGAGTTTCTATGCTATAATAAAAAATAGTATTTTACCCACAACCTGTTTTGCTGAATCATTTTTTATAGTATAGGAATTAAAAAAGCAGGAAAGTTCATGGACAGTTATATTTTTCAGAAGAAATACTTTTTAATAATTATTTTATTCAAGGTAGGTAATTCAGCTTCGACAGTAGGTACTTTTCTGTACGTATGTGCACAAGGTTTAATTGTTTGCTACGAGAACTACAATTAATATTTTTGAGTCATAAAATTCTAGGAGTAGGTACGAAGCACTGAAAACGGTGAGGTGTTTAATTGCGACTGACAATGGAGAGCGAAATACTACTGTTTGTAAGTTTTTTCAGCTTATAGTACCTTACCTTAACTAGACCAGGTGGTACTAGCATCTTCTCGCAAGCGCGTGACATGCTCAGACATTGTATCACGCTATCATGTTTAACGGAGATTGCAGAGAGTCCGCTACGGACCAGGTCCTCGTTTATCTATCAAAGGTTCGGGTGTGTTAAAAAGTGTTTTTCAATTATACAAACATTATGATATTATGCCTGCCTACAAATACAGAGAAAAAAAATTCTCCACTTGTAATATTTTTTTTTATGCCGACTCCTATCGGTGGTAGCGTGGTGAGATATAACATAGTCTTATTCTATAAATTGGCAGTATACAACATAAATAATCTTTCAATTCAAACCAGTAGAGAGATTTTTGCGTCCAACCAAACCCAAACTCGTCAGCTTTACAATATCAGTATAGATTTTGTAACACACTAAAGCCGAAAGCGTGTTTTCAATTTAAGAAAATATAAGAATCTGTAATGTATTAAGTACAAGCGCTTGAAAGTAATTTTTCTATATAATTTTGTTGGCAGCAGTTATGGAAAATTTATAGGTATCAAATGAAGGAACGGAATAAGTGATGCAATATATTGTTATTTTGGTTTAGCCGCTAAATAGATACCTACCGTTCAGGCGTTTTCTAGTTATGCCTATTCCATAATATATCAATCATATATTTCTCATTGAACATGATACTTATTATTCTTACCTGTAATTCTCTCCCTTCGCAACACGGCACAAGCGCTGGCAGTTCCTCCTTCAGCTTGTGAGTTGAGTTTAGTCCTGTGGTCACATTGTCGCCGCTAGCCACAGGATTCATCACCAGCAACGACGCGTCCGACGACCTCTTCTCATTTACCTCCATATTGTCTGAATGGTCTATATTCAAATTCGTGCTCATATTTAAATTCCTCACAGTCAAAAGTAGCGCTTTCTTTTCGTGTTGTAACTGCATCACTGCTATTTTTATGGCCTGGTTGGTGCTATTCAATTTTGTGCTCACATTTTTATTGGAATTTTGACGTCGTGTGATGTTTCAATTTTAAAATGTTTAACATTTAATGGCATCCAGTGTTATATAACCAATATATTTTTGACGTAGGTATACATATGAGTATGTATATGTAGGTTTATTAGAATCTCATAGCGTTAAAAACCTAAAAATAATTACTCTTATCCGCCATCCCTCATTATGGCAATTTCAGTTGACTTTAACATGTTAAATAAATCCTGCTGAAATAACTGGTCAGTTAAAGAAAATTTGTTTAGTTAGTATTACAATACATTCTTTATTATAATCATAAAATTTTCGATTCACATTTGAAAAATTCCCTTTTGTTTTAGGATACCTTTTTTATACCAACTTCTCTTTAAATCTTATTCTTTTTTGCAAAAATTTAAGACTCAGACATTTTTCAAAATGCCTACGATCTTATTACCATTGCATGCGAATGAAATCAACTTAAAATCAACTTTAAAATTAATTTCATAAAAAAAACAGATACCTTCAGAATCAAGCAGTGGGATCTTAGGCTATAAGCGTTCCTTAAACTGTTATTTCACAAAGTAAACGGTATCTTAGTTGCTCGCCTTTGCACACTTTCAAGCATTTCACAAACTAGGGATTACAAACTTGAAATTGATGTTGCAAAGTGGCTTCATATAAATTGTAGTTACGTGATGTGTTTTATAATACTTAAAATGCACGTCGTATATCATTTTAGGAAAGAACGTGTCTCATTTTGAATATTGATTTCATCAAAATAAAATTTAAAAATCTATCATATACGAATATATATAAAAAAATAAATATACGAACAAATGAAGAATAAATTCTTTAGAACTGTTTGAATAAAAGACTAAGCAAAAATGATTCATAATAATTAATTGAAAAAGCTTTACATCCGACGATTAATGTCTAACTTTTCGTTTGGAAATAATAGCGTCATGTATTTTTTTACTAAAGATACATGTTTTGATTTCTAATGAATTCGTTAGCAAAATATTGTTCCTGCTTTATACGTTCATATCATACGTTTTTCAAGCTTAAAGCCAGTTTAAATATTTATTTATTTGATTTATTTGTCTTTATAGTATATAAATAGTAAAAAATGGTACAACAATGGTAAATACAAAATATTGATTAGTTACATTACCTAAATGACTTGTGTATGCTTGAATTCAGAGCCCTCCTTGAATCTTAGACCTTAGTTTTTACCTACTATTAAAACTGAACTTCGGCACTTACTTATAGGTTATCCCTGAAAACTAACAGCGACCGTGAAAGTGTTTATTTAAAACTGCAATCGATGTATCGAACAGCAAGGTCAGGGCATCACCGCAGAGAAGTCCGAACACAGAAGGTTAATGTTATTTCTGAACTATTTTCAACCGTCTACACTATCACATATGTTATTGTATTTGTTTATTCCAATTTTTATCATGTGTTGATTGCTTTAATACCTCGTAGATGGCATGGATGATGTACTAAGTAAGTTTGTGCATGTATGATCTTACATCAAATACAGTCGAAATAATTTTGAATAAGACTGATAGCTCAATGACTAAAATGCAAATTTTATATAAGTAAGAGTTGCTCTATGAAGACTTGAGAAGAATTTAAAAATATATTATTCGAAACAACGGGAGTAGTAGAAACTAGGTTTTTGAATACAAATTCTGAAAGCACTTGTTCTACAGATTGAAAACGGAAGTCGGATCAATTAGTTATTTATTTAAGGCTTGAGAAACAAGTTTGTTTAAAAATGAAACTGGCATTTACTCTTTATTTTGGATGAACTGTCTATCTATCATTACATATGAGTGAGATAGTTTTTGACAGTTATTTAACGCTTCAGTAGTCAAAATTGCTAAGAATTCATCCACAGAAGTCTCTAATGGTTTTCTTTGGCTTGGAATTGTCGTACCTTTTTTTACGTGTGCAAATCCACTCGGGTCGTCACCACACCGCATTGTTGCACCAACCTTGCCTTTTACCCATTGAGACTTGACCTTTTAAGCGATTCTACTGCTTTCCAGAGTAGTTTACTGCACTAGTAAATAGTGTTTTATTTAGTATCTAACTTAATATATGTCCCATATTTAGTCAGATACTAGTTTCATGCAATGTGTCAGTATATGTACCTACATATACTGTATGTAATATATCTAATATTAAATTAATTTTTATTTTATTTTGAATTTCAGCATTAGTGCCAGTAATATTGAATTCTTCTTCTTCTTTTGATGATATGGCAATCAGCTGGATCAGCTACTTCTGCCAATGTCAAGTATTTCAAGTCATAAATTCTAAGTCTTCGAGTCTTCAAGTCTTCGTCGCGATGGGATTAATGATAAAAAATATAAAAAATGTCGATGACATGAAATGGGGACCGTCTTTCGCAAAAACAAAAAACGATCTCCCCAATATTGAATTCAGAACAGCAATGATAATTAACTGCCTCATTGGTCTCAGTCACATTTTCTAGAGCCTTTTCTCGTTATCTTTACTGATTTGATAAAAAGCTAACATCACCTCAGGATGCAAAATCATAAGAATGGGTTAATTTATCTATATAATTTTTATATTTATTTTCGACTGGCTTCGTTCCACCTGTGCATAATTCATAGGAACCTAATTAAATGATGACTTATAACAAATTGATTAAAGTTTCGACCGAGGTTGTACTTGCTCTTGGCCATAGACAAGTAACTAGAAATAGGAAAAACTAAAAGTCACAGAGTTCTCATTTCTATAGCGTTACATAGGTAATTTTTCAATTGGGCTAATCCATTTTTTTGAATTCGTCTAGTCTTCCTAAAATAAAAAACAAACAAACAAAACATTCTTCATTTTTTTATTTATTAACCATTTGTTCTAAATTAACTTCGAATTCGGCACATCAACATCGTATATTGTATTTCATTCGCGTACCTTCAATCTACTCGGCCAAATCGTTCCACTCAATACAAGTATAGAGTATCGCACACCGATCACGTACCAACTCTTCGCCAAAATTACTCTCTCCAAGGAAAAATTGAGGGTGGAAAATATCGAAATTAAGTGGGCCGTCCTTTTGTTACAAACATATTGTGGAAACGCAAGGCTACTTTGGATAAAGTAATAGATTGGTATCCATTTAAGGTCAAGTATGAAAATCGTATCTTAATGATTTTGGAAATGATGTTTCTACTGTCTATTATCCAATGTTGGGACCACTTGTGCCAATACTTATTGCCATATTTAGTACTAATGTGACTTCGGGTACTTAGGTATATGTAGGTACGCTATATTATTTTTTATCAATTTTAAATGATTGATCGAGTTATTAATATTCTTAGTGAACATACTTTGAGTGCTTTGAATACAGCAATAATAAAAAATACCCTATACATAAGAATATATCCTATTCTATATTTCCTATGTAAGATGCTATTTTTTTTTTTATTGTTTTTAAATCCATATAATATTTCTCTGAAGCTGAAGATTATGGATTATTGCAGCTGAAGCGGACTATAGACAAGTATTTTTTTCTGATCTACTAGATCGTAATGAGGTCGTCTTCTCATACTCACGTGTATCATATACTAACTCAAAGATAGAGATATATAGACGTAAGTATGTGTATACTTCGCTTTAAAGTCGCTCAGCGTGCCATGCAAAGAGCTATACTTCGAGTCTCTCTGAAGGACAAAATTCGTAACGAAGTAATCTGTAAGGTCAGTCTTGGTAAAAGTAGTGTGGGTAGGCCTCTAGCCAGATGGTGGGACGACTTGCGTAAGAGGGTTGGCAGCGACTGAATGCAGAAAGCAACAGACCTGGCTCTGTTATGTCCCTTGGGAGAGGCCTTTTTCCAGCAGTGGACTGTAACGGACTGATGATGCTGATGAAGATTGTACATATAACTCAGAGGAACAAACAACACAAAATAATTAATTGTTAAGTGATTGTAGAACCCTGAACACAATGTAAAAAATAAATTTTAGCTGAACAAATGGTCCTGAAATTAAATGAAATAATGTTATAAATTATGAACTTAGTTTTCTGGTGTATAATAAAGCGATTTATTATTAAATAATGTAAAAAAATTGTAGTGTGATTTTTATTTTTAATAAAATAATTTTGAAAACAACACATTAAGTCAGTAGTAAAATTTACAAAAGAAGTATAATAATAGAAAAATCTGAAAGCAATAGCTATATAACAGTTAAAATGTAAATTATTTAAAGTTAACCTTTTTAATGAACTATCCCAAATGTTTCTTCTTTTTTAGGGTACCGTAGCTAAAATGGCAAACGAAACCCTTATAGCTCTTGTGAATTCTTTAAACGTCTTCCCATGGTACGTAGAAATCACCCTTACCTTCCTTTATTTCGCTCAATTTCTGCAATGAAATAGTAGATATTAAAATTGCATAATTATAATGTTAACTATTGGGGTAATCGTGATCTGGAGCGGAGAGCGCGTCTCGCCATATGTAGTGTAGGACGCCCACGTGCAAGGTAGAGTGATCTGCGCAAGACGGCTGGTAGGAGCTGGATGCAATTTAAGCAGTGGACTTCGATAGGCTGATGATGGTGGTGATAATCATAACTTATTTTCGAATAGTATAACTTTTAGTCAATTTTGGACCATTTTTTTTAGGTTTTATTGACCAGTGTTATGTTAGAAAAAAATGGTACTTAGGGTCGCGTTCCTCCACTCGAGATTTTTAAAGAAAATGCGTTTTATGAGTTCTTTTCACATTTCGCTTAGCTAATGTCTATTTGGCAGTAGATCTGTAAATCCGGGGGAAATTCTCTAAAAATTTTAGATAAGCCCCGCGGTGTTACCCGCGGTATAACTCCATCCGTAGGTAACGCCGCGTGTCGAATCAATTAGCTACACAAACCGATTTTTTATGATATTTTTTTAACCGATCCATTCTCTAATCCTCAGGAATAAACACAAAAAAATCATTAAAATCGGTTCAACCTCTTAGGAGTTTAATAACATAGACAAGCACAGAAAATTTGTTTACGATTTGGTTACGATTTAGTATAGATTTATTACTCCAGATATTACATAAAGTCAGTCCTAGTTGCTGAATACCATAAAATCCCTAATAGTCTAAAAGCTAGTGAACATTGACTTACACCAATCTGATAATCAGATCAAACCTTTTTTTTTGAAATTGTATTAATTAATGAACACATCACCTATGAAGGCTTGCCTATTGCAAAACTCTCGTGACCATTTTTTAAATATTTTTATTGATTCTGAAAAGATATTATAACCGTTTTAAGACATTATTATTAGACATTAAACATTAGAAATTTGTTGAGGTGCTCACTTGCTCTCACTGTACACGTTCCTTCAGTGCAAAGATGGGGTACACAAGTCACACCAGAGAGCATGCCTGAAGGTATGCTCAAACTTAATCAGTCACCATAGTCGAAATCGGCAGGGGAACATACATATATTACGACATTAGAAGACTTTAGAATCAAACACTAAATATTAGCAGAAATAACTGATTTTATTCAACTGGTTGCCATATATTTATTTTAGCAATAGTATTTTTTAAATCAAGTCCAGGAGTGGTATACGATATGTTTACGATGATGATGATTTGATTAATCATCTGAACTCCTTTTTATCGATCTGAATATTATATTGATTTCTAAAGATTACGATCTTGAATTTGAAATACATTCCATCACTATTTCGATGTTAACTCAAGCAATTTACTGCTTAATTTTATAGCTTTTTCATATATTTCTGCCTTTTTTCTGGTCAGAACAAAACAACATTCTTTTTAAAATCCTGTAAAAGGCCTAAATCTTTAAAAGTGTAAGACAAATAGTTTCGCTTGTAACCATTGATTAAAACTAAACTAAACCAGGTCAAAGGTACTTTTTCGGCAAAGTTTGTATTATGTTCATGTACGTTTTTTATAAAAGGAACACAAAAGAGAAACTAGCAAATAAAATGAAACATATAAAATTTATTCTTTATTAACATAGACTTTGTTAAAAACAAATAAAAAATAATTATATTCGTTTGATTCGAAATATACAATATAACAAAATTTATATTATTTATGAAAACAAAAATGTAGAAAAAAATAGCCATCAAACAATCTCAACAAACCAAGGGACGAGTAGTACTACAACTACTCTAGTCCAGTAATAGGCTTCAAATGTTAAAATACCCAACGAGGTATAAACATCACAACGCACGTGTTTTTGTATCAAAAATGAGAGGTGCAGCTACCTCTTATATTTAATTTTATTTGTACAATACCTCCCTTTGCACATCTATTACTTTATATGTACTATCATTTGATACAAAATAAATAAAACTTATAAAAAAATTACAACCCACTTGTGTTAATTTTTCTTATTTTGTGAATTGTTTGAACATTTTATTGTTTTATTAATTAATTTTATAATAATAGTCTAATATTTCAAAGATTGGTGGATAACCTAGCGAATCTTTGATGTGAAATGCTTACGTTAATAACGGAATTAAACGAAGAATATTTCACCACAGAACGTATCAATTTCAATGCTAGCTTGAGTTTATCAAGTAATAACAATTTATTTTCCTATCGTAAATCATACCGGAGATTGGGGATTCTTGTCATTCTAGATATTAATAGCTAATAAATGAGGACTATTCAATTAGATTAATTCAAATCTTCATTTCGCGAATTGAAGCTTGCTATCGAGTCCGCCATCATTATATGTCACGGAGGAACCATTTTTCCTCCAGCATCTGAAGTAATATATAAAAAAAAATTAAAAAATTAAAATACCACTTCACTTTCTTATACACGTAAATATTTATAGGTAAATATCTAAAGAAAAAACTGTTCACTAATCATTTTAATGGCAGTAGATTTTTTAAATTCTATTTTTTTATATTACTGAATGATTTCTTGTTAAATACTATGTGTTACAGATGCCTATATCTGCAACACATAATATTTTATAATAAATATCGTATTATAAGATTCGAAGTTTTCTCCTTTCATTCACATTCGTTACCAGCTGCGATCATGGAGTCTTGTACTGTTATGTAACTATCTACAAAAACAAAATTTTAACTCCTGTTTTCGTAACTGGTTTTCATTAGTGGTTTTATTTAGATTTTAGTTAAACCAGTTCTGTTTTCGTAGGTAATCCGTGTTCATAGCTGGTTACAAAAATTCAGTTTAGAAAGTGTATGAAAGCGTTTGCTTTTCCTCTGAAGTAAGTAGCAAACGGTAAATGGAAACACGGTCCATAGACAGGTGTAGCTAAAAATGAAAAAAAAAACATACATTGACGACCTTTAAATGCTAATAATCTTTTACTTCGTGGTTTAGAGGTCGTCTTATTTGTAAACAAATAGGACATCTTACGTACCTCCTTCTCTTTTTTCATCTCATTCGACAGAGATACCAGTATGCGATATGCAAGGAATTCCCCGGTGTGCCTGATGTCCGCGGAATCAGGTTGGATGCGGTTATTCACGACTGCGGTTGCCATGCTTTCTACAGTTTCACCCCATTCCACTATAAGTTTAGAAAAATATTAAGGTCGATGCTTGTAAGGTACCGTCTTTTAAAATACGAAATAGTTGATCGGATATGAAAAAAGTTTTTGGTTCATTCATTAATTGAGAATTTCGGCTAACACTTTCGTTTTACAGATATATTTGGTACGAAAATTAGGAAAAACCAACTTTTGAACGGTTCTAGTCACCAATTTCAATAGTGATTTTATAGGCGACGTCAATACCCACATGCAGCAAACAAAGTAAGAACTTATATTCTTTAGTTTTTTCACTTACTGGCGTGTCGGCATTTTGGCAATGTCACTTTGCCTGTAGTGGTATCCATTCCCTTTTGAACTCGTTGACTGACACATCTTGATAGCAGTTTGGCAGAAGCGTTTACCATCTAAACACATCGAAAGAATTAAGATTCATGTATTTATTTTTATAAAAACATATGAAATTATTAAATATAATAGACATACCTCTAGCAACTTCCTTCTTTCGGGCAAATAAAGGCCGTGCGTAACCGGATCTGGTAGATCTTCCACGCGATCACAGAACGCCACTTCAGCTAACTTTATGAGTGACGGCTGTAATTATTCAGAGTATGTATTGTATTTGCTTTTGTCCATACAAATATAAGTTTGTCAACACTTCGCCTGATATATCAGCTTCTAACATAAAGGATACAGGCTGTTTAATTACGAAGCCAATGACCGGAGTTGAGTTGTTGAGTTAGATGGACAAGTCCTAGACAGACCTTAATTGCTAGTCAAATATGTTAAATTAATATTTCCAGCCTAGGCGTAGCATGAGTTTTTAAAAACAAAGCATAGATAAGCCAGCATATGCTAGGTACAGCTTGCTTTGATCTTGGGCTTTTAATAAAATTTAGCGCAGTTGCCCCGAAGATCACCAACAGGCAGATTAAATAGGTGATATAATCACCGCAGATGTAAGTACATTAAAAAATGTGTTATGTATTAATTTAAATATGGAGTCAAATTATGTATTGTGTTGGTGAAGCCATTTGCAGTACCTTATTTAAAAAAAAAAAAACGGACTTTGCTACATAACCGTCAAGAATTTTTTCTTCCAAGTTTCTAAAATGAGGTATCGTGAAAGTAAGGCAAGGCAAATTCAACATACCACAGGCGTGGGAGGTCTGTCTTTTACACTCTTCCATTGTGTACCTTCTTGCGGAGGTGTTTCTTGAACTGGTATATCTGTGACCGGCCCAAAGGCGATAGGGCCGCTAGAGCCACGCACGTCCGCGAACTTTTCAGCGAGATCCGCAACAAGCTTAACTGACCAACGGGGTTGTTGTGCTCTACAGAAATATATTTTAAAGTATATATTTAGCCTCAGAGTTTCAAGTAATTTTTTTAAGAAAATTTCGTTAGTACACATGGCGAAGTAGTAGTAGAATAAACTTATAAAAATTACTATCATTTTTGTTCCATTCAATTTCATTTTGAAAAGTATTCGAGTGTTATTGTTAATAATAAGTACCATGGATAAATAAGTATATTAGATTTACACATAAAATATACTGGGTTTATTTAAATTAGCCAATCCCCTTGCAGGCAGCTTCACTACATCAACCCCAACAACATTTGTTCTGCGACTTTTTACAAACCTTGATAAATAGCCCAAAAAAAATTAAACAAGAAAATGTTTGTTCCCTCGGTTATTTATTGCTCTGTATGTTGTAAGAAATACGTAAAACGACAACGCCCGGGCGCCCCTACCTCGCTCCCCGCATTCATTCGACGTTTTGATACTAACTACCTACTACGGTTTCCCGCGCTTTTTTAGTCGGTCTTTGAAGTCAAATTTACACTAAGAAAGTAATACTTATCTTAAAATTAATTCAGATTATTCAGTTTCACGTTAAATCTGTGAATTCAGCTTCTTTAAAGAAGTAAGTTTGTTAAAAACCAAGCACGACTCGATACGTAGGTACCTAATAGGTACCTAAATTGAAACAAAACGAGATGACAAATTATCTAACACCTCGTTCGCACTCTGAATCCACTTTCCCTTTATACTTTATCAGGCTTAGGACTAGCTACATTAAAAAATCGTGACACCAACTTGTTACAGTACCTGCGGATTTGTTTTAATTAGCTCAAACGCTCCAAAAATCTTGTCCATTAACATGATGCGGCTAGCAACTTCACCACCGGAAAAACTATGCTTTTCACATGTCCCCACAAATAAATGTCCAGAGGAGTAATATCTAGTGACCTAGGAGGCCACGGACGAGCTCCTCCACGTCCTATCCACCGACTGGGGTACCCCATGTTCGTATACAGATCGCAGTACTGTTTATCGTAGGCACTCACTTATCGAAATTACGTGGGAACGGGAACGAGTTGCGCACGCGTTTCGTGACTTACGACTGATGACTGAGGTAAATTTCTTAATTTCTTTAGTGCGTCGCCGCCACCGCGTCATTCCGCAACCCCGCACCCCGCCGATATTTTGCCAACGTAAGGTGCGTAGCGTAAAGTAATGCGAATTCAGAGGCAACAAATAAATTTTGTGTGGAAAAACTTAAATTTTTAAAACTGTTAATTAAAAGAAGTCATAGTACAAATGTTGTTGGGATTGATGTAGTAAAGCTGTCTCCAAGAGGTGATGCACTAATTTAAATTAAACCTGTATATGTTATTATTATTCTCTTATCTAGATTTTAAGGCAATGAACATTCCTACTAAATCACATAGTTTAAATTATTGTAAAATTGTATTCAGTTGACCTTTTTTCTTGATACTAAATAGATGTATGCCAGTTATGAAATTTTGTGGCCAATTACAAATAAAAATTGCAATTTATTGTTTAGATTACAATAAAAATATTAAAAACTGTTTTACTTTTTAGACGCCAATTAATACTGTAACCTGAGATATTACTATTATATACTAAACACGAATCTATCATAGTCAACTTCAATATATGAGTGTAAAATTAGTACCGCATGTTTAAATTGGCCAAAGAAGTAAAGTGGTCACTTACTGGTAAGTTTATCCTATATTTTTTAGTATATATTATTTAATAAAATATTCTTTGTAGACAAGTTTAGAAAAATTACCTAATATTTTTTAATACTATTCATCTTAATTTTCATTTAATTTTATCAATAGCAGGCTAATGGTCCGAAACTAAGTAAAACAGGTAATAAAAACTTACCCTTTCCTTGTGGTTACTGGTCTATATGATTTGAAGAACACGCTGGCGGCACGGGCTCTCACTACGCGCTCCACATCAGTCAACAGGAGGTGTACGCGACGACGAGCGAACTCCATTATTGCATTCTCCAACATCTACAGTACAAGAAAGGAAAAATAGCAATAGTATTTCAAAGAATTACCATAGTTTCTGTTTGTCCGTCCATCTATCTGCGACTTAGCTTAAGATCAGTAAATAAATAATTTAAATCCTTTTTTTATATCAACAAAAGAAATTTGCAATCACTAATATGTATTGATGACTGCAAATATTATATTATCAAAAGTAAAAGTATCATGGTTAACTTGGATGTTAATTTAAAAGTACGTTAGCTTGGTTAGTGTGCACCTGCTTTAAAATATTAATTACGTAATACGAAATGCTAAAACATGTTTTTTTTAAGTTAATAATAAAGTACATAGCTCTCGTGGCCCAGCATACTTGAACCATTTCATGTTAACAGGCGTACATAAGGATAGGTACGTAATAGTATGGCGCTAACAATCATTAAAGACAATCTCTTGCCATTAACAAAAATATAATGATTACTCTGTAATTGATTAAAAGAAATATTCTTTCTTAATAGTTAAATAATTTTACTAGAAACCTGCATATATCACGAGAGGATAAAAGTTAAGCCCATGTGTTACCAGTCAACGAACCTACATAAATTTCAATATTTAAGGAAGGAATAAGATTAATTTTACGAATTTTAATTTGGCTATAATGTAGAAAGTAAATGTTAATATAAAAACTCGACTACAACAAAAAACTACGCTGAAAAAGTATGAATCAAGATTTTCGGGACACTGGATTACATGAGCCCCTATGAGGTCATGTAATCCAGTGCGATGACGGAGCGATGACTGCAGCGATTGCTGGCCATCAGGATCATAAGAGGGTACTGCACGATCTCCTTTGAGGCGGCAAGTCTCCTGGCCGGAACTCCACCATGTGACCTGGAGGCGAGAGCTCATGTGGCTCTTTATCAGTGGCGCTAGGAGGCGCGGGAGTTGAGTAGACGTTCTGAGACTCGAGAAATCGAAGACCAGAAATCCCAACTTAGCCAGGTCCTCGTGGAGGACGCCAGGTCCTGAGTGCCACCACTGTGATGGCCGGAACGTGGACATGCCATTCCATACGCTGGCAGAATGTCCGGCGTGGAACGAGCTCGTGGCGGCCATTGGAGTGGGGGTTCTCTCGCTTGGTAAATATCTCTTTCTGGCTGATGGCGTAGCGGGACTGTGGAAAGGTTTAGAACTCTACCTGTGCACCAGGCCCGTACCCTGCACGGGCCAAGTACCGTAGACGACTCGCGCGAGATAGCAAAGCGAGCTCACAAAGTTCTTGCGCCTTTTTCTTTATAGAAAGGAGCATCAGGGTTCCTACAGGAGGGGCCATGTACGAACCGTAGGTGGCCCGGGGTATGTCGGTACGAGGGTGCACCTAGTTCCCGGTTTTGAGTACCCAAGACGATGTGGGGTTTTTAGTCGGTTCGAATCTGACATAGCCACCAGTCGGTGATAGTCGAGGGGACATCGCACAAAAAATTTGGACCCTGTCTTAAACAACGCTACTGAAGAAGCAAGATAATCGACACATAGACTCTACCAAGATGCCTTCGTTGCAAGTTGACAATAATGTTATACGATACGATACGATACTATAGTACATAATTTCATCAGTGTGCAGAGATAAACATTTTCAAGTTTGAAAAGCCGTGTCGTAGTGGAATGGTACGTTACATAGAAACGTTTACGTACCATAACACTTTAACAGGCTATAAGTATTTATTTGAAGAACTTAAGAAGTGATATAATATCCTGTATAATTATACATACCTAAATGTGAATAACAAAATAAATAACCAACATAAAAACGAGATAATTGACTTTCAAACCCACTAAATAAATAAATTACCAACGAGGCAGTCATTGGCTTCAAATAGACATAAAAACATCAGCAGGACCCAAAATTAAGTTAATACCTCGTCTAATATTCTGATAGGTGCAGATGGTAACACAGTTACAATGTCCATCCTAGCGCGAGCTTGGCTGAGAGTCATGAGCGCATCACCACGAGTGGAGAGAGAAGCACTCATGGCTTCTTCAGCCAGTTCTTGCGCCAGCTCAGGTGACATCCCTTTAGCGCCTCGCTTTGACTGTAAAAAACAAACAACTAAATAAATAAATCTTAGCTTCAATATTTTGATTTCTAATTATTGTTTTTTGTTTTGTAGATTACACTCTATTATAACTCAGTACTATGAGTTTGTATTTTAACATGAGAAAGCTGTCTTTTGCCGATGTACTTGTCTTACTTAATAATTTGTAAAGAACTTGTATTAATTGTAAGAAAAGTGTAACAGTTGTTGGTGAGTTCACACCAATAACAAATAACAGATTTATATTACTTACAGTGAAACGTAAGGAAAAATCTTCATAATATGTAGCCGTACGCCAGTATGGGCTTAAATACTAGAAACCGGATATATTATAGTTGGTAGAACAGTGTTAATTATAGGATTTCCACTTAAGAGAACTTATGTCATGGAAATAAAATGCAAAATAGGGCATAAGATGTTTAAGAGAATGTAAAAATAATAGTAGAATACCTTTTCGAATTCGCAGCCCATTTTTCTGACCAATTGCACTGCTTTAGCTGTTCCTCCATGCAAGGCTTTGAAGTTGGCTAGTCGTATACGTTGCAGCTCCAAATCAGTATTGTATGCGTATATTTCTGCCTTCCTGTTACAAAAAAAAACTTGTTTTAAAAAAGCTGTCAATGTTTTGATGTCATAAAATATTAATAATTTTCTTAAAAAGAACAGAAGTTTTGTTTTCTGTTTTTCAGAAAACAGTAGTTATATAGAAAAAGAACATCCTAACATTTCTTTATTTTATTATATAAATAAAATTTGTTAAATATTAACTATAATAAATATACATATCAACATTATATGAATGTCTACAATTTTTTTAAAGTGACCTGTGATCCAGGCCTATACTTTAAACTAAGGTAGTATTACTTAACAAGAGCAAAAAAAACAAAGAAAATGGAGTGGAAAGTATAGAAAATTATAACTATCATTTTTTTACTGCGACATTTCACTTAGATACAAATGATTTAACAAGAATATCGGCTTGATTTAGTATTTTCCTGTTAATGTGTAGTCAATAGAGATCTAAAACGAAGATTTTCAAATAAAATAGCATGATAAAATTATGATAAGTATCTTTAACTATTTCCCAGAAGAAAAATCTCTTCATTTCTTTAATTAAAAGAAAAAAAATGGTTCTTAAGACAAATCCAAAAAATTATAAGGATTATACACAATTTAACATTACTGTAACTCGATCTGTTGTTACTCTCGCGTGTCGGTTACGACAGCAATTTACGTGTCATTCGGAATACAATCAAGACTTTATTGCCTTGTTTCGTTCTGTTAAGGAATCGACCGAATCCACATAAATTAAGGTTATACTCCCTCGTATTCTTTTATTAGACCGTATCTGTCGTGATTGTTTAGGTATACTTATTAAAAATACATTCTTGGGCTACAAAGGTAATATAGTCCTCCTCTGATCCTCCGAACCTTTTACAGGACAGGGTGGGGTCGGCTTTCAGTCTACTACGACACGACTGAACTTCGATTATTTACGTGGAGCGACTGTCATGAGATCTCCGTAACCGCAAGTACTAGGTGATGTTGAAACTCAGAGTGATGAAATATTGAAGTTGTGTTGTAGGACTTTTTAGTAGAAAGGGATCTTAATATTTTAAGAATGGTCACTTACCCTTAGCAGACCTGTATAGGGCAGCTGTTCTTTGCAATGTGCTAAACTACCGATTAAACATTAGCCTATAAAGTGTCCAAAACCTGAAGAATTAAAGTAGCTTACTTGGCCCTTCTCATAGCAGCAGCGTTCATGTCTTCCGTGTACAGTTTAAGTAGCAGGGCTTCCTCTTGTATTTTCATGTTCTGAGCGTTGACGCGATCCGACCATTTTTTGTTTGCCTGAAAATATATTTCAATATATAACAAAAGTGTTTTAAATTTTTTGGTAAAAGTTAACAATAAACTTTTACTACCGAAAACATTACAATACCTTTTTAATGTAATTGATTATTTATGATTCATGACGAAGTGAATTTTTATGGTAAAAACATTAGTTACAGAATTATATTAATAAATAAAATATTTTTTTTAACCTGCTCTTCTAGTTGTTTCTTTTTTGCTTCTCTTTCCATCTTCAGTCTATTTAACCTCTTCTTTTCGTTTGCTCTCCACTGTCGCACCATGGTAATTTTTCTTCTTAATTCCATTTCTGCAGCAGCTTCTACCCTTTGTTTGATTCTGTTTTGTTTTTCTGCTGCCCTTTGTGCTCTTTCTTTTCGTTGTTTCTCATTGTACTCTGCTAGGTAGTTCATTCTGGCCGCAATTTTTCTTTCTTGTTCTTTTGCCCTAAAATATAATAAGCTAATTACCTCATAATTAGCTCAGTAATGAATATTTCTGATTTATAAGAAGTTATATTATTCATCTCTTAACACTTCAATATTCAAATTTGGTCTTTTTTTAGTAAGACAATGAAAATACTCACATTAACAATACTAATTATTATTAAGTTTAATTTGAATGAATAAGAAATTAACGCCAATATTTTTTTTTGTAGTACTATTTTTTAGATTTTAGCTGAAGGCACAAACACGCTCCTTGTTTTGGGAGCTTAAAGAATCACAAAACAGTTGTACCTTTTAAAAAGGAAATGTGATAGGCAGCATTACTCAATTACCTTGAGATAATCTGTCTACTGGTTAACCCCGTGTTCATGAAAGTAATTAACTGTGGGCAACAGTTCTGTGTATCTTCAACGTCAAGGCCGAAAGTTTAAAGTTGCAAAGATTCAGAACCGTTGCTTAAAGTTAAATAGCGTTTATGAATAAGGGAGTAAATTATAAAAATAAATTAGGTAGGCTTTTTATATAGTAACACAACTATATTAGAGATCACTCAGATATGTGACCGAAATGAATGAAGTTATGTTAGGATAACTTAAGGCTATACCTATTCAAGTTTGACGTGAGTAAAATTAGTAAGTTATAAATTTTGTTCATAATTGTTTTGTTAATATTTCATAGTACTTCTTAGGATTTAATATATTTTTTGAATTAAAAGAGAACTTTGATTTCGTAATATCAAATTTTAATGTAGCTGTTTCTTTTTTTCTGTATTTAATACAATTCCCAAATAAAAATCTGTTAAAATATAATTAAGAATTAAATAATTATTGAAAAACCTTGTTTTAGTGTATATATTACTAGCCGACTCGAGCCAATTTCGTTGGGTGTTAACCGCTTTTTTCGACGTGTTTTAAAAATTCTATTATTTTTTACTGTATTTTTTGTTCAATCATAATAAGATTTGATCTATGTCATTTCTGAGTAGTATCGCTTTCTGTAAAAGTGAAAGAATTTTCAGAATCGGGTTAGTAACTCCAAACATTACCCCCTTCAGCCATACATTTTACTTACCGTGGGAGAACCATGCTTCGGCATGAATAGGCCGGCTCGACCGGAGTGATACCACGGCCTCACAGAAAACCGGTGTTAAACAGCGCTTGCGCTGGGTTTCATCGAGTGAGTGAGGATACCGGAGGCCCGCACCCCAATCCCTCCCCCTATCCCCGTTCCCATCCCCAAAGGCCAGCAACGCACTTCTGACACTTCTGGTGTTACGGGTGTCCATGGGCGACGGTAATTGTTTACCATCAGGCGAAACGAGAAGAAAGACGAGTTACGGAATATATACACCTGTGGATCTTGCCGGTATGCTCTACAGCATACCGAGGCAGTCCTGCATAAACAACATTCTTCTAACAGTTTATAAGTTAATATCATAATTTTAAATATACCAGAAGTTCTCTTTGGTACCGCCGTATCTCGATTGAACTACAATTTAACGCAGTGATTAAAATTGTTACTGATACATTATTACTGATAAATATTTCAACAAGATAGCGTAATGTCATAGGACCTCATGAAACTGAGACCTGAGCTGAAATGGCTAAAATAAACTAATTTGATTGATGGTGAAAATGATAATGGCTGCCAGTTTTCATCTTATACCATTTGAAATAATATTTTTTTTGAATTGACAAAGAGAAAGTTTTTCAAAGAAATTCAATAGAATGGAATAGAAATGGCCAGGAAACTCAGTTGTTTTAAGATTTAAAAACCGTAATACACGAAATTAAATTAGCCATCACTACGTATTTATATTCAAGCTTTGCATATCTTGAATATAAATATTTTTAAAAATAAGATGTGATCGTGAAGTCTTTGAACCCGATCATTAAAATTAAATACGTCTCCAAGCAAAAGCTATCGTAGCGGGCGTAATGGTGGGGGAATGTACGCCACCTTCCACAAGTTGCGGAGTTTTCTCCACCCTTTGCTAGTAAACGTTTCTTTTAATTAAAACATACCCTTTTGAATTAAACTCTTTCGTTCACCAGAAGAAGTCGTAAATCACAGTTAGGTTTTTGCAATTTTTTTCAGTAACGAGTGTGTAACACATGATGTTTAAATTTCAATATTAACCGAGGGAGAGCCCCGCTTTGGCATGAATGGGCTGGCTCGACTGGAGTGATACCACGGGCTCACAGAAAACCGGGGTTTCACCGAGTGAGTGAGGATAATGGAGATCCATAACCCAATCCCTCCTACCATCCCCCAAAGGTCGGCAACACATTTGTGAGGCTCTTATTGTTGCGGGTGTCCATGGACGGCGGTAATCGCTTACCATCAGACGATACGCATGCCCGTTTGCTTCAATTCCATAAAAAAATCATTAAAGTAAAAAACTAAATCTCCGTTTAATTAGGAGACATTAAAATTATGCTCTATGCTTTTGTANTTGCTAGTATTGTATAGATTCTAAAATAGGTAGACGTAATACATGAATAAACAATTGTCGTGTTCAATCCAACTCGTCATGTTCTAGACAATTTCCACAGGTGGGTTTAATGAGGGACTATACGATAGTTGAATTAGTCTGAAAACTTTATAGGTTCCATTTACATAAATCTATAAGTTATAACAAATATTAAGGTAGTAGGAGGTAGAGAGATTCAGAGGTAGGTAGAGTAGTATATCTATACATACACAGATATAATAATACATATATATCTATATCCATAGACGTGGTCTCATTTACAGAATCCATCAGAAATATTTATTCTACTGTACACGTGTACTTTTACATAATTAAACATATTGCATTTTGAGCATATTCAATTCAAATTTAGCATATTTATTCTGTATCCTGTTTTAAGTAGATTAGAAACTGTCAAATTTGAACACGTGACATTTTATCAAAGCTATGATACCGTTAATCCACCTAACATATTCAGTTTTTTATTAAAAGTTGACTGTAAAAGCCTTAGTCATCAAACTTGTCCTTAAGGATGTGCCTAAAGTGTAATTAACAAGCAATTGAATAATTCATCTCGATAACTTTGTTTCCTTTTGTAATTTGGATATGTGTCAGTTTCATTTGGGTTTTGATTCGATTCGATTGCTTTTTGATTGGATTTCGATTCACTATCCAGTTTCTAATACCATTATCTTTAGTTTCATTCCAATTTTATTTAAGTTTTTTATTGGTATCAATTCGGTTTTCATTTATGCAGTTAACAATGGTTGCAGTATTAGCAAAAACTTAATGTAGACTTTTTACATGATTTGTTAAAAGTTGAAACGCAAAATTTATTAAACAAAATGTTTTAGCTTTTTGTACTTCTCCTTTATATAAACTTAATTTTCTTTATTCTCGTTATTCCAGTTACTCTGAAACTTTCTTCAAAGTACATTCCACATAGCTACACTCATAAATGCGTTAATATTAAAATGTTATTTGAATATGCAATGTACATTGCATATTCAAATAACAAGTATTCTATGTTTTCTAGAATAAGTGAAACTACTTCATGAAGTTCAACAGAAACTCACAACTTATCAGTTATCCAGCAAGTTTTAATTGCTATCAGTGTGTTCGTACTTAGTATACTTAGTGACGTACGTTCGTACGTAACGTAACGTTTCGTACGTAAGTTCGTACTTAGTGACGTACTGGGTTCGTTCACTAGATCTCTTCAATATCAGCATATTGTGTTTACAGAGTACTTGATACAATCTAAATTATCTAACATTGTACAATAAAATCACGTTGTACTAAGCCATTCTATTACGCGTCTACATGTGGATATTATGATATGTTTGTTTTTCTAAAATGTTACCCGCTTTGTTAAATCCGAAGCTATATAACGCTGATGCCCAAATTATTTTCCGTAATGGAAAGTAATCGTAAATCGTAAGTTTTCATTAATTAAGATCCTACAGTGACATTTACTTACTATATTAGTTACTAGCTGACCGAAAAGCTTGTTTTTATCATTTATGCCCGCTACAACTTCCTTTTTTTATGATATGGGTGGGAAACGAGCAGACGTATCGCCTTATGGTAAGCAATTACCACCACCCGTGGACACCCGCAACACCATAGGCTTTACAAGTGCGTTGCCAGCCTTTTAAAAAGGAGTACGCTCTTTTCTTGAAGGCTCCTACGGGTAGTATAGCCGTAGATTAAAAAAACTCTCTGGTTTTCTTCCAGAAAATTCATTCATAATTTTCTTTAATACAAACCTTGTCCTGACAATAGCAAACACATAAAAAAGAATTATCCAGTTGGTGCAGTCAATCGGAAGTTATGTGCGTACATACATTTTTGTGATTCATTTTCATTTATATAGATTATTTTGACTGCCTTTGTGGTGCAGTGGTAGCATATTCGACTGCTATGCTTGAGGTCGCGGGTTCAATTCCCGGGTCAGATCAAATGTTTGTACATGATCATCACAGCGCGTTGTAGTCCACTGCTGAACATAGGCTTCTCCCAAGGAACACCACAGAGCCCGGTCTGTTGCTTTTTACATCTAGTCGCTGCCAGCCCTTCTATGCAAGTCATCCTGCCATCTGACCAGAGGGCGTCCCACGCTTAGTTTACCAAGACACGGTCTCCACTCCAGAACCACTTACACTTCCTTCACTTCTCTTCACTTTTAGAGCCACGTCGGACACCTGGTTCTCTGACAAACTTCTTCGTTGCGAATTTTATCCTTCAGAGAGACTCCGGGCATAGCCCAGGCACGACCCGGTCATTGCACATGACCTTCGTCTTGCTCAGGTTCATCCGGAGATCAATTCGTTGGGAGGCTTCATTTAGGCTATGAAAAAAATATTCTTTTAGGCTTGAAGTTCTTGCGATTCTGCCATGACAACGATATCATCGGCAAAGCTTATGTGCAAGATATATTCGCCATTTATAATTATTGATGCCCCGCTCGTTTCATTTCAGACCCTTGAAGACGTCCTCTAAAGCATTTGTAAACAGTTTCGCGGATATTACATCCCCCTGCCTTACTCCTCGATGCTAAGCTAGTAGACTATGTACTAGTAGTACTGTACTTGGAAGGACAAGGTTGCGGCGTCATACAGGTGGTGCCATATCCTCCGCGGAACCTGACATTCTTCGCTGCGCGTTAGGGTGGGATTCACAATTGGCACATTGAGGTTGGTGTCCTCCAGAGGAGTATCCTTGACCTCACACTTTTCAGCATATACGTGAATGACAATCTCAATATATCTATGGAAAATGCTGAAGCCTTCTGTTACGCAGATGACACCGTGATTATCTTTCGCAAAAAATCGTGGTTAAGAGAAATAGCATCCGCTAAACAAGGAATTACTCTAATTGCAAAATGGCTCGATACAAATCTGCTAACCCTCAATTTAAAAAAAAACATGCCATCATTTGCATCTAAACTTCCAGAAGGACACACGTGGGGAATTTATTGCTGTGCCCCTGAAGATCGCTCGAAATGTTCTTGCGATGTCATGGAACGTACAGACTCTCTACGGTACCTAGGAGTCATTTTGGACGAACGTTTGACTTAAGACAATCATAAGATACAACTTGAAAAAGCCCAACGAGCAATTTTAAAAGCGATGCTTCGAAAACCTTTAAGATTCCCAACAAACGACCTGTACAAATAATGCAAAGTACTGAGAGTATGCAAAATTTTTATTTTAAAAATAATGAAATTTATGCCTTAGGAAATTTTAATTACTGCCATAATAATAAGTCAAAGCCAGCGCCGTATATATCGAACCCTTTAAGTTCCTCTTTCATGAAAATACAGCCCATCTACCTCCGCCCTAACGTGTACAACAAAGTTTGTCAAGTACTCACACATATTATGGAGTTATCTACGAGGGAAGTGAAGCGACTGGTCATAGATCGGCTGCTGAACCTTTCATATCATGAAACGGAACTAGTCCTTCCAATTTGCGGGTAATAGCGGCTAAACACATCACACTCACAAACACACACACACACAC
>PKRV01000251.1:315185-336539 GCA_003709505.1 Hyphantria cunea | reverse complement strand
CACACACACACACACACACACACACACACACACACACACACACACACACACACACACACACACACACACACACACACACACACACACACACACACACGCACACTCGCATCCAAACATATTTACACACGAATAACACTCTAAACCATACATGAATGAACACAGTTACCAAATCCAATTCAAGAGGCATCTAGATTGGAATTGATTTGTTTGTTCTTATTATATTTTATACCCTGTTTTAGCTAAATTCATGCCTAAATAGATGTATACTTGGTATATGTATATATGTATACTTGGGATTTTTTTATGTATAAAATGAATGTATTTACAAAAAAATATATATACGTATTAATATCACTCGTCAAGTACCAATAACACAAGCTCGCTTAGCTTATCTTAGCTTGGGACTAGATGGCGAGATGTCCGAAAAGATTACATAGACATTACAGCGAGTTCGTTATTCGCCATAAGCAGAATTACTAAACGCGGATGACTTAGAATTTTTCAATGATACTCTAAGAAATTTGAAAAACTAATGTTAGTAAACATAGCATTTTAGTACTACTGAAATCGGAACACTAATCCCGGTAGCTATTTACATCAGTATGCATAGCTTGCAGAGGTTTAATCAACGGTTGCCATTGATGCAAATATCTGGCATATTGTACAATATACAAACTGTAATTACATTCAGACGAAGTACTCCGGTGCACCGTTGCCAACGCGTTGCACTACATTACCTCTGCAATAATACAAGCTTTCTTTATTTTAATTTTTTTAAACTATTATATACATAGTAGGACTTTGAATAAGTTCTCGCTGTTTTTTCAAGAAAATATTTTTTTTGTTTAAATTATAAGGAACAAAAACATATTATTCAAAGTATTGCCCATCACCAGCGATTACTTTTTTATCTTTCTGGCAGTATATGAATTTCGCATTGGAAAAAGGAGCTTTTTTATAAGAATGAAAACGCTGGTCAGCTAGGATATGTGCCATTGAATGGAATAGGTGAAAATCAGAAGGGACTATGTCAGGTGAATAGGGTGGATTGGGTAAAACTTCCCATTTAAGCGTTTCCAGATAAGTTTTCACTGGTTTTGCAATATGTGGCCGAGCGTTATATGTAGCAAAATTACTTTGTCGTGTCTCTGCTCTATAACGGCCGTTTTTCTCTTAAGGCTCGACTTAAACGCATTAATTGAAATGGATAGTGATATAATCCATACCAAGATTATAAACCTAATATTATAAGGTTGTTTTTTTGGTTGAACGCTCTGATCTCTGGAACTATTGAACCTATTTTATTGGCTAAACACCCATCATGGTATTACCAATGGGAGGGAGTATTAATGAAGAATGTTGCAGGATCATGTGTGACAGAATTATTGGCCCGGAAATTGTGGGACGAAAGGAATTCTTTTCATATCAGCGATCTACTTGATCATCATTGGATTTGAACTTGGCTTTTAATATTAATTATTTGAACTAAGCACGGCAGAAAACCCAATATAGATAACAAATTAGTATTGCTACGAAATATACGGTAGGATATTGAAATAATAGATGGTCGACCAACATCTAAGGAAAGCCAATAGGTATTAATAATAACAAACGAATTATGTTTTCCGGTCTTACGTAAACACTGAACTAAATGAAAATAAAGTGTCACCATTAATCAGCGTCGCTTGCCTCACGTAGCCTTTGGAACCTTTGAACATTCCACGACTTAACCAACTCTCATTAAGTGAAGGGAAAAATATTCTTCACTTATTTGGTTAAAGAGAGTATACTTATTTATGTGGAGAATACTAATGCTGTAAATTAAATAAGAATTCAGTCGTGTGCATTTCATACCTGCCTTTATTATTCGAAATCGTATTTTTCAATCAAAATAGACTAATCTTATTTTTTAGCAAATAATACCAAATCGTGTTCGACACGGTTTGGTATTATTTGTTAAAACAAAAAATTTTATACGTTTTAAGAGTTAATGTTTAAAATAGGAGCTGGATGCGAGGAGCCATAGATCAAACTAAGTGGCGTGAAATTGGAGAGGCCTATGTCCAGCAGTGGACTGCGATAGGCTGATGATGACGATAATGATGATATTTAAAATGCCTAATAGTTATATAATTCTATAATACACATATACAAATTATACTATTGGAAAGATGTTACTATCTAAGATGTTTTTTATTATTACACACAAAGTGTTTTTTTATTATTACATATATACACTACAAAGAACTCATTGTACAATGAGTTCTTTGTGGTGGAAATAAAAGTATTTTTATTATTATTATGTTTAGATGGAATTTTAAGTAAGTATAAAGTATTGATAAAATATAACATACTTTGACGTACTATGTTTTATTCTACAAATATATTTTATAAAGACTGTTAGTTGACACCACAACTTTGTCAGTGTCTCCTCAATCATTTTTGCCTCCTATTTCTCTCAGCGTGATATTAACTATCTTATCTTAGGTATGCCAGCAAAACTCTGCTCATGCTTTCCATCAGGCAGGGCAGAGTCATTTTGGCAGCGTATATATAAAAAAACACTCACACACACACTTAAAACGTAAATATCGGTTAGATAGTTTCCAAGTTCATCGTGAGCAACAACGTGACACGAGAATTATATACAATAGATTATATCAACGTAGACTCAATCTAATACATAAATGGAGCACTTAGATCAAAGTGACATATCAGGTGGTTCTACATAATTACACTTACAATGCATGACTCTGGATCCTTCAATTATTCGTTTCAATGTTAATTATTGTGTAATAATGTTACAATATAATCCCATGTGTAAAGTGATTTATAAATGTTAATATCTAACAATTATGAAGTATTATTATGGTATAAATGTTGCTTTGAAACAAATAAACAATGTCGGGCCTAAATTATGTTTTGGGATCTTATTATCAAATGTTTTCATCAAGACCCAAGACAAGTATTTCAATGCATTGCGAAATATCATAATGAGCCAGTATATGCTTTTGGAGCTCGAAATATTGGTCGTATTTTACGTTCAGTCGTGGGACGTTTTATAAGCCTCTTACTCTCAAAAGTCATTATTGACTGAAGTCATTTTAGAATCAAAATGTCATCAAAATACTATTTAGTATTTAGTGAATATTATTTAACTAATACGGTGTGTTCATTTTGACTGCAGAGCAAACATTTACAGAAGAAGTAATTTGTGTATTTACTTATTGTTTCAACGACTCCTAATATTTGCTCCTTCCAACCTCACACAATCCTTATGTGATCTCTTTATCGACAGAGACCATTTATATTGTACTATGACTTTCATCTTTCAAAATGTTCAACTAAGATTATATTTGCATACTCGTCTAAAAACATTTTTGTCTAGTAATAATAAACGACTCCTTTGAAGAATGTTGTGAGACTTTGTCACTGCCATGGCAATTTCTTTTGTACTTGTTCTACTAAATAATTGATATTGCGACTTTATGTTATACTGTATATAATAGTAAGATTTATATTGCTTAATATGTAAAGCTTTCATAGAAATATCAAACAAAGGTCATAAAGAATCCAAAAAAGGAAAATCCAGTTCATATCACCATAATAAAGTTCTTTATTGTGTTACCATTTACACCCTATGGTATCTTGATTGTATTCCCATTCTTAGTGTGTAAGAGAAGGTATCTGTTTACCTATCTTAAAATGACTTCGCTAGAGAAACGTAGAAATATAATTGAATCCCTTTTCTTGTTTCAGCTGTTAAGATTTCAAATAGATTGCATTCCATTTTGGATAAAATAAAATTTCAAGCACCTGCAAGATATCTTCGAACACCTTTAATGCCCTTGCATCTGCCTCTTCGTGGGACGGTCCTCTTTGAGCACATTCTATTATTCCACGACTGTGCAGTTTGATTAATGGCTGCAGTAATTAGGTTAATCATTCTGACTCGTTTAGCAGGTTCCGGAAAATTGCAATTTGTGAGTTTTAAGTAAAATTAGTTACTTTTTATTTTAGAATAACCAAATTATTTGAAATACAAGAAAAGTTGTTTATGTATGTATTAAATATGTAAGGGTGCATGCGGTGCTTATCCATTACACTAGACTTGAGATATTTTAACTGATTCGGTACTGCGTAGTGGTAGCGTATGCGACTGTTGCTGTGCTTGAGGTCTCGAGTTTGGTTCCCGGGTCGGACTGAATCTTTGAACGATCTGTAATTCGTTTTCGAGTTTGGGTGTTTTCTACGTATGATATGAATGTATATACAAAAAAAGGTATATATGTAAAATATTTAAATCAGTTATCTAGTACCCATAACACAAGCTCTGTTTAGCTTGGGACTAGACGGCGTTGTGTGTTAGATGTCCATAAAGAAAATAAAAATAATACTTTTATTCATTAGCCACTCTGATTTAATTAATTAATTCACTTCAGATTTCTGATACGCAGTTGAGGATTGGAACATTATAAAGGAACCGTAAAGGTTGTAGAAATTCCTCTTTTTTTCGAATGGCAAGTGTTAAGAAAGAATTAAATTATTTATTGCTGCTTAATTTTCATGATTTCTAGAACAGGTACCATTCAATGCAAATTGCGTATGTAAACGCCTTGATGAATTTAAAGGCTATAACGCTATTGGTTTATTTCGGTGAATTTTGTGTCATCTAACTTTTCTTTTTTTTTGATGGAATAATAGGCATACCAGCAGACGTATTGCCTGATGGTAAGCGATTATTGCCGCCCAAGGACACCCGCAACACCAGAGGTGTTGCAAGTGTGTTGCTGACCTTTGGGGGATGGAGAGGGTGATGGGGGGAAGGGTTGAGGTATGTGCCTCCGGTATCCTCACTAACACGGTGAAACACAGCAGGCGCTGTTTCACACCTGTTTTCTGTTAGGCCGTGGTATCACTCCGTTCGAGCCGGTCCATTAATGCCGAGCCACTGTAACTATATGAGCATTTGGTAAAAAAAGTTTATATCCAGGTTTCCCTTGATACACAAAGTTAAGCAATCTTCCGAGCCTGACTTTTAACTCAATTCATTTTTTCTTGATGCTGACACCAAAGCTATTTATAGTTTTCGTTTACTTTTTCAATGTGCTCAAGTAATAAAAATCTAGATATAGGCTGTGGTTGGTTGATTTTCTAAGCAATAAGAATATTCTACTTAAGCGGGTTCTACTAAAACCTAAAACAAGCTATTTGTTCGAACAAGTATTGTGTATATAAATGACAGACTGAATTCGAAACGTTTGTGTTGTCTGGTTTTGCATTAAAGCCTCTTAAAAATATTGTATTGTTATATACATACGCTCGTTTTTTTGCAGCAAACTCCTCAGCATGTTCCTTAGCTATTCTTTCTAGATGTTCTCTAGCTTTCTCTGCCTTAGTAAATGCTTGCAGTCTTCTGGCTACATCCATATCAACACGTTTTAGTGTCAAGTCGTCTTTTGCGCGTTCATCCTGATTAAGTGCGAATATTATTAATTTAGGCAGTTTGAACCCATAGTTGGACATTTGAATCTATATCAATTTGATATATGAGAAGTAACACACCAATTGAGACATGGTCACATGAATTTTGTCCATAAACTGGTTGTATAAATATTTGCGATACTGGTTGAATTCCTTTAACGAACAGACTGCTCTACCATCCTTGGTGCAGAAGCCAAGAATCTGCATTCTCTTTCTGGCAGGCTTCTGGGCAAAATGATGAGCAAGATGCGGATCATGCATAGGTACGTAGTCATACGACACGTTGTTGCAGTAAGGATCTGTTAAATCGAAATTTGGTTGGGCTCCTCCAGTACCAAGACCGACTCTTCTAACCTGAAAATAAAGTAGTTACAGTGTGTGTTACTATCATTTATGTAGTAAACTACAATATTAATTTATTGTGCTATTGTACCAAACAAATTGTCAGTTATGGTCTACTCTCCCTCCCGTCTTACGAATTTTCGATTAGGTTACGTGTCCTGACGCGAGTTTAATATTTTTTACATTAACAATCTATATTTTATAATTAACATTAACATTTTTTTAGCGATGATCTGCGCGGGACGGCTGGCAGGAGCTGGATGCGAGAAGCCATAGATCGAACTAAGTGGCGTGACATTGGAGAGGCCTATGTCTAGCAGTGGACTGCGATAGGCTGATGATGATGTTGATGATGATGATGATGATGAATATTTTTTACCCATCACAAATATCTAACGAATTTTCAATCAGATCACATGTCCACACGCGAGTTTAACATTTTTTACCCATCACAAAAAGTTCACATCGCCGCTAACGAAGTTTTCACTTCAAATAACCTGACTGCGTCAGTATTTTCTATCTTTATTAAATTCCTTGATGACTGAAAAGATAGAAATAAATTTGGATGTATTCAGTGTCACTCTCATGACTAAGATAAATCTATTGACACCACTCACATAAAAATACGACAAGCCGTTTAGGCTCTAGGGTAGACTCGAAACTCAAAAGAAACTCGAAAAACATAAAACTCCTTCTTTCGCAGTCGGATAAAAAGTACACAGTTACTTGAAGGCGTAACTTTAATAAGTTACGCCTTCAAGTAACTGTGTAATTTTCCTTATTAGACAAATATTGACCCCGTTGACATTTTCATAACCGTTTGTCAGCTTGATCGCTTTTTCAGATGCTTTTAATTGGGGCCGGAGATTGTACTCGTAATGATTAACGTTAATGCTTCAAATAGATCTAATAAAGTGAGCTTCAATTTCGCTTTTTAGAAAAGATTGACGTTAGTTTGAGCTCCAAAAGTAAACACACAATGAAAACATAGAAATAAATCAATTCAAAATTGTGGACTCAAAGAGGGATCATAGCAGAATCAGGACAACAAACAGGTGATTTCAAAGTGTAAATAAGTAGAAAAATGGTGGTCACTAATTAAAATCAAAGCTATTTAAATATACTTTATTATAATTGCATCAAGTTACTGAATTAGGTTTGTGAAATTGATTAAACTTACATGATACAATGATACATAATATGAACACAATTTTTTAAATAGTATTCCTTTGTTGAAAATTAGAGCAAGTTACTAAAACTAATGTCGTTACAAGTTACTAAAACAATTGGTTTTCATTATTTGACAAGTACGAGATAGTAATATGAGATAAATTTGTAGTAATAAATGACGAGGTAAAGAAACGGTGAGCTTTGAGGGATGTTAATAATTAAAAGAATTATAAGGCTTCTGTGATTAGTCGAGTTGATGCAGGTTGTCATCTATAACGCCTTGACCGGAACTTCCCTGTGGGATTTGGAGGTGGAAGTGCTCGCCGAAGTTTATCGACGGCCGGCTGAATTCCGGGCGGAGAATGGTTTCTCCCTCTGCCTGAAGAGGCACGCGAGTGGCGTGAAGCCGCTCGTCGAGGCACGAAGGCTTGCTGGGCTTGGGTATATAAACGTTCCCACGCTGGCTAATTGCTGGTCGGGGACTGTCACAATATCGGTAATAGTTTTGCGGCCAAACTGTTTTTTTTATTTGGCTTTCCCTTTATAATTAATTCGAATAAAGGAGTTAAATCTTATAGGAATGTAATAAGACCCTACGGAGATTCATGTATTTTTAACTAGAGGACGGCGAAAATGCGGCGTGTAAGATATTCACGCCTGTTACATATTTTTTTCAAATTCAGGGAATATTATACCCATTATTTGCGGATAAATTTTAGCTTTTGGTCTCTAACCAAAACAAACTCGTATAACATAATTGAATATTTTCAGATTTATTTTATAAAATATACCTGTTGTGTATGAAGCAATTAGGACAAATTTAATTTCTTTAACTTTGTCTTAAATAAAACTCACATTTTTTTGATGTATCGGACATCTGACATATAAAGTCATCTAGTCCCAAACTAAGTAGAGCTACTAGACAACATACAAACCCTAAACTCCGAAATAAATATTCGTAGATCATACAAACATTTGGTCCGACCCACACCACACCCACAGCCGACGCATATGTAACCTATTTTACATTTTATATAAATGATTTTTATTTTAACAAATTACGCAGATGAGATATTTTTATACTCTCCTATTTTTGTAAGCGATTTTTTTCGTTCTTCGAAGCTTCGTAGTTTACTAGCGATAAATTTTCTCGAAGCCCCTGATGGACGAGACAAGTTAGAATTTTCACAGGTAGAGAGAGTGAGTGAGTGATAAATGACCTTCAGTGGGTTGATATATTCAGAGTACACGATTTGTCTTATTTGTTGTAATTAATCGTTTGTATTGACGAGAAGGCAAACTTGCAAGAAAGGGGATCTTACAGTTTGACAGATACCTCTCCTAAGATTATTCACATTTATTCTTTAAGCCAACCAGAGGAATCTTGGAGTTAATTCTTAAACCCAAAAAGCTTGATAAGTAATTGAGTACTATTACTACCTGTCTATTGAGAATATGAAAACTTCAACATTGAATACGACACAGATACACCAATCATAGGTCTGTCAGAAATACTTGGAGTTCGTTTACTTGTAGTATTAAGTACCTAATATCACTTAACGCCTAACGAAACAAATATTGAAACATTCTTATTTTCACCACTAAGAGAATGCTGTGAATGTAAAGGTATTAATTTTATAAAATATAGGACTAATTGTTAATTGTCATTCAATAATTTTCCCTTAAATATACATAGACAAGAATATTTTTTACTTTCGCTCCCTGATTGTGTTTGTATAAAACCAACGCACTTTAATTAAGTGCAGTGCGTATCAAAAGGTCAACACAATGTAGGTCGGAAGCTAGTTAAGTGACGCTAAAAGGTGAAGCCACAGTTTAAAGTGCTGCCTATACAGACCTATTTACAATGGAATAATAGTAAGACATTATATTATCTGATGAAAGATGTTTCAGTATATGTTTGTAAAGGTAAAAGAGCGAATATGAGAATGTCTAGATTAAATTTAGTCTAAGCCTAAGGTTTTTGTAAGATCTTTTCTAAACGTGCTCTTCAAGAAAAACTTTCAATGAATTTAAATGTAATCACCGTATAAAGCTATTAAATATTATCATTTAAAAAAAACTTTGCCTCTTTGACGATGTGTTTTCTTTCAATTTCAAGATATCACTCTGTTTACGAAGTTTAGGTATTCGAGATATCATCGATAGAGACATTGCGATGTCTTTTATCATTTCGATCCAATTACAAAGCTTACAAGACCCTTTTGTGAACCAAAGAAAGCAATATGAGAAAAAAGCTATTTTAGATCTTAGCACATATTTTGCTGACAAAACAGACATACATAGGTAGAATCGTTGATAGTGTTAGTAAAATATTCAATCCAATCCAAATATTCATTTATTCATTCATATTAATTTATCAGTTAATTATAATACTAAAGCAGATTAATTAATGGTGACTATATTTTACTTCTACTCGACTGCCTAGGTCTTGGATATCTGGAGGTCTTGGGTTCGATTCCTGGGTCAGACCAAATGTTTGTATGATCTGTAAATATTTATTTAGGAGTTTGGAAGTCTTCTATGTACAATATATATGTTTTTAATAAAAATAAGTATATATGTATTTATATCAGTTGTCTAGTACCCATAACACAAGCTCTGCTTAGTGCAATCTGTGTTAGAGGCACGAAATATAAAAAAAAGATGTATATTAGATGGATCGGATTTCAGGCACAGGTTCTATTGTGAAGAATAAATTAAATTCCACTATGTGTTTGTATTTCCATGACTTCAAACAAAATCTGTTTGTGACCATCCAAAATCTATAATACATACAAGTAAATTAAATTGGAGTGTCTGTTTGTAATATTAAAATAACCGCTTTTTACTAAATGCATATATATGTATACACGGTAAAAACATTTTTACAATTTTGTCCGGCTGTCTGTTTGTTCCGGGTAATCTGTGGACCAGTTTTGACGGGAATTTCACTGGCAGATAGCTGATGATACAAGGAGTAACTTAGGCTTTTTTTAGACGAAACGCGGGGAGCAGCTCGTTAACTGTATTCGTATTAAGATCAGTCGTAAATTTATTTTTGATGGTGCTAATAAAGAAACCTTTCTTTTGAGAGTTAATTTATGCTCCAATTTAAGCTTTATACCTTTTTCTTGGCCTGCCCCTATACCCTCTTTTTGTAAGTAAGGGCCTTTACAGTAGAATTTTATATATTTCGATGTCATATTATACAGAAAATACGTAGCGATCTTTTTAAGGCCTGATAGCAGAGATCTTTAGCTATCGAATTGTCCTCGAGTAAATGAGGAAAAATGTACAGGATCCGAAAAAAAACATTCCGCTTTTGTTTAAGAAAAATGGGTCACGCTACTAAAAGGTGGGTTTAAAAAAACTTACGTATTTAACGGTTGGTTTTGATGTTCTTAGTTTGCTAACACCCTAATACATAATAAAAATAGAAAAAAGAATAGAAATGTCGTACCGTTTGTGAATGATGATTCAGAAAAATGAAAAATTTTTCGTATATTTCACTGTTGTTATAACTAAATAAATAAGTAAATAAATATTTTCGGACACTTTTAACAAAATCTAGTTCCAAACTAAGCAGAGCTTTTACTATGGGTACTAAGACAACTGATATTAATACTTATATATATTTTTTGTAAATACATATTATACTGACTGCCTCTGTGGTGCAGTGGTAGCGTACGCGATTGCTGTCCATGAGGTCTCGGGTTCGAATCCTGGGTCGGACGAAATGTTTGTATGATCTGCAAATATTTGTTTCGGAGTTTGGATGTTTTCTATGTATAATATGTATTTATTTACAAAAATAAAAGTATATATATATTAATATCAGTTGTCTAGTACCCATAGTACAAGCTTTGCTTAGTTTGGGACTAGATGGCGTGGTGTGTTAGATGTCCGAAATATTAAAAAAAAAAAAACAGAAAACACCCAAACTCCCAAATGCAATTTTATTACAAAAAAACGCCTAGCAACTTTACCGGCGTAAGAGTTAAATAACAAGTTTGTTTTATTACCTATCCAACGAGCTATAAAAACATTAAATAACTTGAAAATGGCTGAATAAATGAAGTTGATGACGCATAAGTGTAAAATCGTAATTTTCAAAATTTATCTATTTTGTGGTCTAAACTTAAATTTGTGCGTGTTTTAATGTTTTTCATTTTAATGTTTTTACAACACCACTATGCAATAAGTTTCTGATTTCCCTTGCGGCGTTAACTATGCGGATCTTTAAATCTTCAATATTTGGTACAGGCGAAACATCATAGTCCAGGCTCTTCATGTGTCGTCACGCTTAATAATACATCGGGGTAAGATCAGTTTACCTTGCTGGCCATGGAATAGGTCCTCCCCTACCAATCCACTGATCAGGCAAATTTTGATTTAACTATTGGCGGACGGTAATTCATCCATCATGCTGGCAGTACATCATATGCCTTGTCTCCAAAGCTGCATCATCTTCAAGACGTCCAAACATATCTTCTTTCAAACAGTTCTCGTAACTTTAGGCGTTCAAATTGTCTGGAAGAAAATGGGGCCAATCAAATTACAATTAATTATTCCCAACGTTCAATGAAAAATGTCTCTGAGATCCTTGTGGTCTCTTTTAGTTTGAGTGGTACTGTTTTGGGGTCCAAAAGTGGGCATTATGATATTTTGTTATTCCATCTTGGTCGAGTTTAGATTAATCAGTCCAAATTGAAAAAATGAAGATTTTTCGCTTATCCCCGATCATGTTCATTTATTCAGTCATTTTCCTTTTTTTATACATCGTTGGATAGCTAATAAAACATACTTGTTATTAAATTATTACACCGATAAAGTTGCCGACATCGTCATCATGGCATCCATACTTAAAAACTTTCGCGTTTATAATATTAGTAGGATAAGGGTGTTAGGCAACATAAATGGTAGTAAAGACACGCTGGTCTCAGCACAAAAGAGCCCGATTTCGCTGAAATCAACGTGGCTGTACTACCTTTAAAGGAGTCAAGTTGTTGTGAGCGAAATTTTTTGACTGCCTCTGTGTGCAAGTGGTACGCGTATGCGAGTGCTGTGCTTAAGGTCTTGGAATCGATTCCCAGGTCGGACCAAATGATTGTATGAAGTTTGGGTGTTTTCTATGCATGTATTTACAAAAAAGAAAGTATATGTGTATCGGATGTCGTAGTTGCTCTGCTTAACTTGAGATTTAATGGAGTTAAAAAAATGTTGGGATAAATTTATTTAAGAATTTTTAAAAATATTAAACAAACACAAATAAAAAAAATAATGTGGACGCGGTCGGTGGTTATAACGTTTAATGTACAAAAAAAACTTTAGAAGACTGTTTAATTCTAAAGCTTTATATGACTAATAAAATATCACCTTCATAAACATTGGATGGCCGAATGAGATTTATAAGACGGAGCTCAGCACACAACACCATTCATTGGGCGTAGCAGTGAATAGCAAGCATTAGCGTAATGAGAGTCGACTCTCTCAAAAACGATTTTAAGTATTACGTCTGAAATTCGTGGGGAGACTGTCTTTGTGTGAATGTAATGTCATATCTCATTTTGCGCGTATAATATAGGTACAATGGAAAATAGGTCGTTAGAGGCGAGCTGAATGGTTATTGTTGTAATGTAAATCGATCTAGACATTTAAAGGTGCATGCTAGAACTGCAGAAGGACTTCTTATAGTTGCCAGATTTCAAAACCAATATTAATATATATTTGACCTTCATTTTGAGCAGGAATATTTCTTTATTTTTTCTTTATAATAAGAAAACTCTCGCTTAAAAATAAATCATGTCGCGGGGGACTTTACAAACATAAATAAAACAGACACAAAGAACATCCAGACTCTGAACAACAATGTGTGAATCGCACAAATTAAATAATCATTGCTATATATACTATAATATAGTATATATATAATATAGCACTAATATTCAATGTTTCATTACATTGAATATTAGTACTATAACACTATTAATATTAGTACTATACTACTTTTAATATTAGTGCTTTACTACTGTTACTATTAGTACTATTAATACTATCCTTATTACTATACATTATTATGGACGCTTGTTTTTGTAGGTGTATTGTGTGTAACACGATTGTGTGATAGTCTACTAATGATAGCAAATGTGATTGATTGAGTCAGAGTCTGTGTGATACTTTTTGTAGGAGTAATAACATATCTTTGACATTCGGGAGGTTATATCACCTCTCATCCTGTAATGTTATAGTTTAGATAATATTAATTGTTTTAAGCGTTCCTTATACTGTAATGTCGCAATATAAACGGTATCAAAGTTGCTCGCCTTTGCGCACTTTCAAGCACATCACTAAGTAGGGATAACAAAGTTGAAACCGATATTGCATAAGAGGCTTCATATAAATTGTAGTTACGTGGTGTGTTTTAGAATACTTAGAATGCACGTCGTATAGCATTATATGAAAGAATTTCTCTCATTTTTAATATTGATGTCATCAAAATAAAGCTTAAATAATTATAATAATAATAACTTTATAAAGTCAAATCAATCAATAACAAAGTGGCAAGACATTATTGATCGGTGTTCACAATTAGTATTATTTTGTCATTTTCTACTGGTGCTTAAAAAAGGAAACCTGTGTTATAAGCACAAGTTTTTTTCCAGTTTCATAGAATATCCTGTTCCTACTTAGCAGTTGATTAGAATTTGCCCTGTTGTTCTTACAGTTGCTTTATTTATTAATTATGAGACTCGTCTGCATTTTTTGAGTTCCCTGACTACGTAGGTATATAATAATATGTGTGTATGATCGCGTACGTATATCTTTGTGTTTTTATGCGAGTATTTGTGTAAATATATGTAGATGAGTGTGTTTATGTGTGTGTGTATTTATATTATGTCATCTTCACAAGTTTATTGAGGGGGGTGTAGAAGAGCTTCCGTCTCTTCGTAAGATGTGTTTTGAAGATAGAATGTTATTATCTTTTTGAATTCATATTTAGTCTTGTCGTAGAATTCGAGTATCTTGTTTAGTTTTTAATATAAATAGCGTCCAAAAAATAAATATAATTTTTGACATGAGGATATTTTACAAGCAGTGGATTGAGGAATCCTAAATATCCATCGTATACGAAGAAATGGCGCTCATAGCCTAGTTGCACTCGGTGATTAGAAACAATCATCGAGGGTAAGCAACGAGGGCGCGGTCAGTACCTGGATGGGTGACCGCTGGTGGCATGTTACCATGAGCGTCTCCGTGATTCGGAGGTCACGTTAAGCAGTCGGTCCCGGTTGTTATCATACGATAACAGTCGTGAAGCTTAGTTGGAGGCCTTCGGGCGGCTTAAAAACATCCAACGGCAAGATTTACGTAGCCACAACGTATTCTTGCCAGTCCCCAACCCGCACCTGGCCATCGTGGGGACGTATGGCCTTAACCCTCTCCTTAACATTATGGGTTGTTGTTTTTTTGTTTGTTTATACGAAGAAATGCAAAATAAATTCTTTAGAACTATTTGAATTAAGCGAGGCACTCATATCCCAATTGCACTCGGTGATAAGAAACAATCATCGAAGGTAAGCAACGACGACGCGGTCAGTACCGGTCAGGACGAGTAGTAAAGTATTATTATTATTATTAGTACTTGGATGGGTGACCGCTGGTGGCATAATACCACGAGCGTCTCCATGATTCGGAGGCCACGTTAAGCAGTCGATCTCGGTTGTTATCACAGGATAACAGTCGTGAAGCTTAGTTGGACGGAGGCCTTTGGGCGGCTTAAAAATATCCAACGTCAAGATTACGAAAGCCACAGCGACAAAAGAAACGTCCCCAACCAGTACTCGGCTTGCGTGGAGATGTATAGCCTTAAACCTCTCCTGAGGTGACACCCGAGCCCAGCAGTGGGACATTATGGCTTGTTGATGATACTATACATTATGAGGTACAATCTTAATAAGAAGGGTTGTTGCAGTATACATAAGAGATTGTTGGCAAACGCTAAACATACATTTTCTTTGGTCATGTGCTAAAGAGCAGATTGTACCATATTAGTGGAATTATATCAAATAATCCCATTGTAGTAGGACATGAGTTGCGTTGATTAAGCTTAAAGGTTAATGGTATACAGAACAGGCAGGTACAACAATATGGAGCCTGAATAAGTCCCTTCATCTAGGTATTTCAGTTTTTTAATATTAAAGCTATTAGCTGACCCTGCGAAATTCGTACGCTATACTTATTTCCGTGAATATTATCTAAATAAAAGAAAAACTTCTTTTAGCATTTCAGCCCGCATTAACTTCACGCAAGGCCGCTCTGTATAGAACTAAGTGAGCTAAGAAAATATATTTTATTATCTTCGGTTTTCCTGTAATTTTGTTCTATACAAACCTTGTCCTAACAACGATTTATCCGGTTTGGTGCAGTCGGTCAAAAGTTATGCGCGTACATACATTTTTGTGATTCATTTTTATTAACTTATAAAATATATGTATATTGTATAAAAAATAACAAAATTAAACAATTTGACTACAACCCACGACCATCACAACCTAATTGAAAAAGCATAAAATAATTTAAAAACCTCTAAGAGTTTATGTTAAAGAGATATTAAACAGTTTCCTTGTGACGGTTACAGCAAAAAAGTCTGCTGCTGTCTGCCATGTAGACTTAGGAAATGAAACAAAGGATTAATTATTTACATAGAGTATAGGTGAGTACCGAATTTCACATTGGTGGTTTAGAATCAATGCCTGATTTTGCCTTGTTTTTTTGGCATACATAAAATAAATAAATAATGTTATTAAATAAAATTGTATTATTTAAATACGTTAGTCGTCTTTTATAATACTTGACCTGCGCTATTATTAAAATTATAATCCGTTAATTTTTTTTGCTGACTCAGTTTTTTCAAAGGCTACAAATACAGCAAAGCCGGGCTGTCCTTAGGGATTAATTTCACAAATTAGCGTATCGTATATGTGTAATTTATTTGGGTGTTGATATTGTCCTACCACAGAAAACACATTGACTGGGTACGTTTATGTTTCTATTTTATCTATACTCAAATGCTATTCTTATCGAATAGATAGATGACTGAGGTTAATATCAGTTTGAAGTGAACAAAATGTATATTTTTGTATATCGTTACTCAATTAATGAGTTTCATGCAACGGGTAGGAAATATTTTAGGATTTTTATGATATAAAAATGACTGACAAATAATATCAATTTTACGAACATGTCGAGATTAACTTAAATAATTAATTTAAAGTATCATTAATATGGAGTTCTTTTCTGATATAGGTGGTCCAACAAAAAGGCCGGCAACGAACTTGTGACGCAGGTTCGTTGCCGGCCTTTTAAGAAGGAGTACGTTCTTTACTTGAAAGTGTATAAATTCGAAAATAAATCTGACTGTCTAAAACGTATTCACGGTTAAAGCGTTGATTGGATCTAGATGGGTTTCGGTATAGAGAGAGATTAGACTTCGGAGAAGAATATAATCTACTTTTTGATTACTGATGCGTGCGACAGGGGGGCTCCTGAAGCCGCTGATGCGTTCCTCCCGACTGCCGAGGTAGGCCGCAGTCTGATTTGGTGTTTAGACCGTTTCACCGTGAGTCCCGCACACGCCTTTAACCGTAACTATGTTTGTTACGCTATCACAACTAAACCGCTGCATTGATTTCAATTTTTGCTATGGAGATCGTATGTATCTTCTTTGATTCTCGAGAACAAAGAAGATACATACGGCTAACAGCTACAATAGGCTACTTTTTGCCAAGATAATCAAAATACACGCGAGCGGAGTAAGTCATAAATAAATTCAACAACAAAAATTATCAATTGGAACACTACTTTTATATAAACTTTCATTACTATTTCTGAAGCCTTATCTGGGCGGTATAATAATTGGGTCAAAATTCTATTTAATAAGCTCTAATACGCTGTAGATACAGTCAAGCGAACCTCTGTGAAATTTCCACTTTAACTAAATCTAATTACCACCATGCCAATCACAATATCTTGAGCATTATAAAGCTAAATAACCTTTATCTCTTTATTTTTTGTTTAAACTCCTAAATCTCGAGAACTGCGAGTAGATTTTAAAACAATATTTCTACTAGTATCAGCTTTGTGACACCATGCTGTGACCCTTAGGAGTAAAACTTTTTTTAAACTAAGCTTTTTTCACTTATTGTTTTCGTTTGGAAATTGAGGAACAATAATGTTCAGATGTGTGTTATTTTGTCGGTTTTAACATGATTCTTACTTCTTTAGAGCCTTTTCTTACTTTCAATTATTGTTTTATCTCTCAAAGTATTTCTTAGAAATTGACACATTACTAAAAAGGTTTACATTTAAGTAGGTATTTTTTTCGCAATAATTTCCAGTTCCTTGGCATATGTTTAAATCGAAATTAAGGTATCAAAATCTTTCAAAGTATTTTGTAATAGTTTCCGAATTTCTAACACACGCATAAAGACATAATTATATACTTATAAAGAAATAGAACAATTTAAATATCAAGTTAATGCTGATTTATGAGTTCTAAAGCCTCTATTCTCTGCTCAGTTTACACATCTACCAACGATATTTGCATGACAAACATTTAAAACGAAGAAGTTAAAGCTCATTTACATAGAATACTCTTGAATGTTAAGTGATTGGTTAAAACGAGAATATTTCTTAGTAAATAGCCCAGTCTTTCATTTTATTTTAGAGTCACAAGGAAAAATGAAATCGTCAAAGACGCTAAAAAAGTTCTAGTAAGAATCAAGGGACAGAATTCAGATACATAGTTAAATCACAACGCAGACTCTCACGAGAGGTACTGGACGACGAGAGGTATATAAGTAAGAGTAAGGGTTAAAATCATGATTGTTGTGTCATACAATATAACACATACAAAAAAGGATAAGTACTTCCCACTACACACTACACTGCTTTCACACCTTGTAAAAGCGCGATGACAAACGCTAGTGCATAGAACAGTTACTAAATGGACAGCGTGTACATCATATATCAGGTTTAATGGGTCAGTATAATATAGAATGAATGTCTCACACACCTTTGTTTTATATTGCCATCATGTATTGAGGGAAGGATAAAGAAAGAAAACTTCAAATATCTAAAGTTGGAAGTATTACCACAACGCCTCGGCGAATCCCAAATACGAACATGTATATTCTCTTTAAAGTCTTCCCAGGCAATATGGAACATGCATATTAACCACCAAATATAGGAGCGTGTTAAATTGTTCAACAATTTACGACAGTTAAGGTGAAATTCTCCGTTCTGTTAATGAGCTTTTAAACCTAGCACATAATATTGAATGTTTACGTTGACGTAAGCTGCGTACACAATGGCCAAGTTTTCGTTGGTAAATTCGTAAATTTGATATATTTCTGAGCATAAATATTTTTGGAGCTCGTATTATGTGATACCTTCTTGGGTAAACAAGAATAATAACAAAGAAGCCGTTTCAAGTTAAAATAATTCTTGTCAAAGAAATTTTATCACGTTTGACAGTTCCGATCTCACTTGCGTAAAGATAATTATAATAGTATCACTAAACATAGATATAATGTTGAAACTTATAATGGCGCTTTCTAACAAGGTCCAGCAAATGTTTTTAAACATATGGGAATACGGGTAACCTAATAGAAAGTGATTGCCGCTACCCTTAAACGCTTGCAATTGAGGAGAAAATAGATAAAACTATCTTTGAAACACGTTGTAGGTATCATGCTCATCATCATCAGTCTGTCGTAGTCCACTGCTTGGCCTTGGCCACACAGGCCTCGGGAGGGGTCCGGATGGCGTAAGAAAGCGGTTCCTGGATCTCTCCCGTCTCAGGCGCAGAGTGGCACACCGTGTGGTTTTAGTCGGTTCGATTCCAACACACCGCCCCGCCGCAAGCCCCGGTCGGGCGGTTGGTTTGTGTGTGCTTCAACACACAAACCAACCGCCAACTTAACGGATTTGTTAACTATAAAGATCATTAGCTTTAGCCGCTGGCTCTGCCCGCATATATGTTGGATATTGCGGTAAATTTTTAAGAATATAACACTAATAAATATTTTGGCTTTCTATTGGTAAAATTATTTTCAAAATCTGTTCAGTAGATACAGAGATTATCTGCTTACAACCGTACAAACATTCATCATATTAGTGATACAAAATTAAAAACTACAACATTAGTGGGATGTCGGTAATATTTACTGTAACAATATATATATATATATATATATATATATCAAATGTTAGTTGGTATAGTAAAGTGCAAATAAAGAGTAAATTTATCTATAATATATAATTCTCAAGTCACGTAGTAACTCACAATGAACCCTAGAATTATCTAACCGACTTTCATGGCTTTAAAATGTGTGTTTTGCTGATGTGCACAACATAGGAAAGTTTACATCACGCTTAGACGAATAGGAACTAAGCATGATTGAAAAGAGATTGAGCTGAAGTTGCGTGGGTTAGAGTTCATGGCAGCAAACCAACACACAATAAGTAAGTTGTAAAAATCTTTTGGCTTTTTTAGTTAGACAAGAAAAAAAAGAATTTTTTTAGATATCGTGTCTTCTTCTTCTTATTGACCCCTTACTTACCTTTCCTTTTAATTACCAAATATAAAACGCTGGCAACGCATCTAATTCAATAAAATATTTTGGATATTTATGTATAAGTATCATTAGTAATGGGTTCCGTTTCCGGCTGTCGAAGTGNTATCATTAGTAACAGCGTAGACGGTACTTAGTGTATTAAAAACTTAAATTAACTTAATAGAAAATCAATAACTTACATCTTCACCTATTTTCCCGCGTGAAAATAAAATTTTTCCAACCGGCATTTTCGGCACTGGCAATTTACACTCCAACCCGAGCTTGTACCACAGAGGCAAGCCATTTTTTGGTACAGCTCGTAATGGTTTTGGCACAGAATCGATTACTTTCTTCAACTCCGTTGGCTTTCTGAGTGTCATCAAAGTTATTTCTATGTCATTAAGATCTTCGAGTTCTATGTCCTCCGTTCTATCTGACTTAGACATTTTTGTATTGGTATTTATGACAACAAATAAAAAATACAATAAACGGAAAATCCACGTCTCGACCGTTCGGCGAGCGGTTTCACAAGAATTTTGACGTAAATTAATGTTCTATTTTCAAATTATCACGCGGATAAATATTTTTTAAGTGCCACTTTTTCGAACCAGCATAGCTGTGTCGCTGAATTTGCTGTTAAAAAGTATTTATTTGTTGAGTATAATAGTTTTTGAATGCAAAACGTTCTTTCGTAAAGGAGTTACATTAAGGCACTTGTGGGCCAGCTCGATGGGAGCGATACCACGAGTTAAACCCTAAAAAAATAGCACCCGTCAGCTTGTTGTAGGGTCATACACCATACAATATAAGAAATTCTTCCAAAGTAACTAGTGTTTGTATATTCTTTGGTGACAACGATTTAAAACAGTAGAGGATAACTCTAAAAGGAGGTCAGCTAAACCAGGTTAAATGAGATAAGCGTCGATAAATAAATACACATTTACATTCATACTTGTTTCTATAGAGATCACGTGCTAAAATGTCACAATGATTTGCATTGTAAATGTATTTATGATTATGTGCTTCGTACAAGTTAGGAACATATGTTTTAAATATATATCATCATCATCAGCTATTGCTGGCCATAAGCCTCTCCCATTGCACGCCACTTTCAAATCTGATCGATTTTGGGCTTCTCGCATCCCGCACCTTCCGCCATTCCATCCCGCCAATAATCTTGCACAAGTCGTTACTCCGCTTGGCACGTGAGCATTCATTTCTTTTTCTTGACAGCATGAGGCGCTGATAGGCGCGCTGACCGGGTCCGAGTGGAGATCATCCTCCCGGGCCTTCTCAGCCGCCTCCTTCTGCGAGATGACTTCCTCGCAGAAGGTCGCGACCGCGGTAAAACTGCTCTCGCTCCCGGCCATAGAGCGTACGACGGCCGGCAGCGAGAGATCTTCTCCGATGACTGCAGTGAGGGTCCAACGCTGCGGCGCCCAAGCGGGGCACACCACCAGCATGTGCTGGGCCGAGTACTCACTGCAGTCGCAGTGATGGCAGGCGGGACTCATTTCCCTCCTGGCGACCGAGTGCAGGTACTTCCCGAAGCAACCATGCCCGGAGAGCACCTGCGTCAGTCGGAAGGAAAGGGTCCCGTGCTGCCGCTCTGCCCACGTAGGCACGTAAGCATCCTACTCTAAGTTTGCCGAGACTAGAAATATATATACTATTATCTATATCTATATGTAGAAATATTTTATGACCTATTGTATTGATGACAGACCTACAATATGGG